>VMBQ01001069.1:25893-203897 GCA_007657795.1 Dreissena rostriformis | reverse complement strand
TATATATGTGTTGTTACTGTTTTTAAAGATTTTTTTTCATTAAACTCATCCAATTCCATAACTACAGATATCAAGTGTACATAAAATAATAATAGCTTTTATTTGGCCTATTTTCCTGTGCCTCTTCAGTCTTAAACTATGCGAAGGTCAGAGGTCACAAAATTGTGTACTACATTTATCATAATTGCAGCCATTTTTTAAAACTTTATTTGGAATTTCCTTCATTTGTTTATGGAAAACAGCTTTTGTACCTTTCATCTTACATCGAATAGAAGGAAATTGGATTTCTTTTTGCAGATGAAGAAACTTAAATCTTTTTATTTTTGTTTATTTATGTAAGGTTCAAATACATGTAACTATCAGGAAATAACGCAGCTCACAGATGATAGTGACCAATGGATGGCAGTCCCTAAAGGAGAGACGTCAAACTTCAAAAGTCAATTTGATGTTCCGGATCGTTCCACACTGCAGAATAGACTTCCCGTCAGCTACAAGACTCTGGAACCAACTGCGAGACCAGCTTGTACCTGCTCCCAGCCTTGAAGCTTTCAAGGAAGGGGGCGCTCAAACTGCATGTAGACACTAGACTGCTTATTTTTGTTACTTATTATTTATTTACGTTATTTCCTTATATTTAAATATATATATGTGTTTTTGTACATAGTTTCTTGTACGACAATGCCCTAGAGAGGGATTTTGTACAATATAACACAGATGAAGAAGAAGGATATGTTATTTAATCATTTTTAATTCTAGTAGTAGTACGAGTAGTAGTACGCTATATGTTGTATTTGACAATAGCGTATGTTTTTTTACGTAGGCCAAATATGATTGTGTACGACTTTGTATTACTTTTTTTTCTATTACAGAATCACATAAACAGGTTGCTTATTGTTTAAACAAAGCCATAACCCTATGGCCTTACAATCAATCACGCATAAAGCCATAACCCTATGGCCTTACAATCAATCACGCATAAAGCCATAACCCTATGGCCTTACAAACAATCATGCCATAACCCTTTGGCCTTACAATCAGTCACGCCATAACCCTTTGGCCTTACAATCAATCACGCCATAACCCTATGGCCTTACAATCAATCACGCATAAATCGAAACCAAATTAAACATTCAGATGCCTACAAGAGATACGTCTTGTTAATCGCTGTATACTATGAATGAGTGTATCCATATTACTGAATAACATCGGACGTGCACACAAAAAGAGGCACATGAGTGCCTTTAAAGCTTCACTTTCCTAACCCCATGAAAGCTATGTTTATCAACAAAGAAAGACCATTTAATTACCATTTGTATAGCATCGCCCAACAACGTTTTTTTGTATTTGTTTGTAATCAGTGGTGCCCAACAAAATATTTCAAAATTGTTCAGTATCGCCATAAAATAACAAAATAACAACATGTAATGGAGGCCATTATTTTAAACGAAGATGAGACATTAACACCGCATTATAGATTTCTGCATGATACAATGTTTAATAGAAATAAGATTATTATTATTGCGAAAATTGTCTGTTTCGATTACAATCATATGGCCATATGTATTATTCGTCAATAGAAAAATACCATGTTTGCGACAAATGCATACAACCAACGAAACATTCCTTTAAATTATATTGAAATCAAACCAAAGATTACTGGCATATATTGTTGCAGTCATTTGCGGAAAACTGAGCTGAACAAAACAAGCTAATATTTTTAGAAGAAGGCTTTACAAAAAAAACTTAATTTAATTTCTGCATTTACAAAGAAATTGTTTGTGGCAAGAAGATATTTATAGCTTTAACCATATAATATCCGGCAAATATACACACGTTTATTCTTAAGACCATGTTTTTCAATTTAAGAAGATGACCGTATATTACGTTGAACTCATTTCAAAATGTACACACCAGTTAAGAAGGAGACCTGGTGTAAATGAATTTCATTAATCAAAGCTCTGTCGACCATCGAGAGCAACATACCGGAAGACTGTAATCAATTTAAGTCTAGGACCACTCACGTCTTAAAACTGCTAATATCAACCGACTTACGGATGCCATTTAAATTTAACTCCCGCAATGACGAAGAGAACGCAGATATACTATTGCTTTTATTTGAGTTTTGCCCTGTAACACATTTACTATTGCATCATTTGGATGCATTAATTCTGTGTAAATTGTCCCGGTGAGCACATACTCGTCAACAGGGTGCCTGAGAGCAAGGCACAGTGTCGAAGGCCGACCCCGGACAGTCCTCGTCGTGACCGGATGAACAACTCCTTATACGCGCCAGGGTGCCGTCACCACAGGTTACCGAGCAGTCGCCGAGAAACCATTCGCTCCAACCTGATCATTTAAAAGCTTTTATATTTATGGCGCACACATAGAAATTACTGGTTTTGTGATAGATACAGTAAAGTTGTTTACGAGTTTCTGGAAAGCAAAGATCACACACACTTTAATAATCAATATCCTGTTTGATCATTTCCTGTTTTTAATTTGCAATATCAATGACAGAAAGTAACAGAACAAAATAAAATGATGTCTGACATCATGCGCGTCTTTTGACAACACATGATGTGTTTTCGTTTTATGTAAATGTACCGATTAAAAAAATCGTTGGTTACAATAGAATTAAAAATAAATGATGAAAGCTTGTATAAAATAAATAGAATAATACACTAATGTGGTGTTCCAGTTTTTTGTTGTATTGTACTGGTTGATTTTGTGATATATCGTATTCCATTCGCCTTGAGGGCTCGTGGAATTCACCAAACAATCAACCCTTGCGATTCAACCGACCAGAATACCATATTTATATTACATTTCCTATATATCTACTGTATTGTAACGACCAGTATGATATGGTCTGGTTTAAAAGACCATAGTACCACTTTCTTGATTAGTTTCAAGAAATAAATTAATAGCTGTACTTGGACATTTTGCAAGCTTGCACGTGTTGGTTTCCTGACTCGCTCCTGAGCAGTTCAGGCCTCCAAAGGCGGGAGCTGGATTTGTACAAGTCCTTGTTCGATGTATGTGACCGTCTTCACATGTGACGTCACACTGTGACCATGGTGACCACGAGGACCAGGAGCCATTAACTTATAGAATGTGCAAAAATATAAGGCTTTTCTTTCAAAATTACATTTCATGATACATTTAAAGGGACTGTAAACCACGAATGACGAAAAAAGAAAATAAAAAAATTAACACCGTATTTTTTTTACAAATATTAGTTAATATTGATTAAAATATCACGACTGGTACATAACATTACTTGAAAAAAGTTTTGTTTTTATTTTTACTTTATTTTTGTATTTATTTATTTTTACTGGTATACCAGGTAACTACCAGTTAACTATAAATAACGCAAGTAGATTGATCATCATCGTCACGTGGTAAACCCAGGAATGCAAATTGTGCATGCGTAGTAAATTGTATATATTTTATATATAAAATGATCAATCTACTTGCGTTATTTATAGTGTGTATATCGTTATGTCACCTTTTTTCTCGATGTTCTTTTGATTTCACATCACCAAAATGTTTTACCGAATATACTGAAAATATGAACTTTTTTCAAGTAATTTAATATACCAGTCGTGATATTTAAATCAATATAAACTAATAATTGTAAAAAAAATACGGTACTTTAGAACTTTTTTTCGCCATTCGTGGGTTACAGTCCCTTTTATACACATTTACATGATATGTTGGGTTATTTTTGTGTTATGTTATTCCCTTCGATTGTCTCGGACCAAAAATAAACAAATGCATAAGCAGAACAAGAAAATCTTCGACATTGATAAGCTGTAATACCTACCTTGACATGGTGCCATTTGACAGCCCATCACTTCGCTGCTATTTCCCACACAATCCTCTTTATGACCAGTGGAGCAGTGACGTAAACGTGTCAGCGTTCCGTTCCCACATGTCACAGAACACTGGCCATTGAACCAGGGTGACCAATCTGTTCCACACAAACATGTTTTGATCAGAATCTTGTTAACTGTGTAATTTATGGACCTATAGGTAGTTTAAGTGGTTAAATTGAAATGAAAACGCAACAAAAGTTCAATTACATCTTCAACATTTGACAGATACATATGAGCTCACGTATTTTTCGTGCATGAGATAACGTATTTTTCGTAATTTCGTTAAAATTGTTTTGAATATATTGTAAAATAAAGTGTTCTTTTCAATTGATTGACATTTTGTGTTCGATATTGATTTTACGTGGTATAAATCTTGCAATAATGACAATTATTTATTATTAAAACAACCTGGACATCTTGCAAGCTTGCAGGTGCTGGCCTCTTGACTCGCTCCTGAGCAGTTCAGGCCTCCGAAGGCGGGAGCTGGATTTGTACACATCCTCGTTCGATATATGTGACCATCTTCACATGTGACGTCACACTGGGACCATGGTGACCAGTAGGACCAGACACCGTCCACTGACAAACAAATCCTCTTTAAACTTATGTACGTGGATACTATCTAAGAAGGTAAATTTCAATCAATTTCTTTTTAAAACTGACCAAAATGTATATTAAGGCTATAAAGTAAATCACCCAATATATAGGCAAACACTTTGTAATTGACATGCATGTTGATGGATAAGCTTGTAGTTTTAATTTTGTTTACTTTAAGTTTTATATGTGACATTTCTTTATGTCTCCTTTGGATTTACTTATCTGCACTACAGAAAGTTGTTTACCTTCGCATGGAGTTTTCTGACAGTCAATTACGTCTCTGCTATTTCCCGCACAATCCTCGATGTGCCCCGTGGAACAGTGACGTAAACGTGTCAGCGTTCCGTTCCCACATGTAACAGAACACTTGCCAGCGAACCACGCAGACCAGGCTGTATCGTATGAAACTTTATTTAAACAAGTAAACCAAGAAGGAATTCTACCGCTCACCTAAGAAATGTTTATGCGAGAAGATTTGTGAAGTTATTTATGTTTTGGAAGCCACTTGACCCACCCGTGTTGTCAAGTTTTACCCGAGTGGCATGATTTGAAATACTTTAGTAAGGATCACTGTTTGAAGTTACATGCACAATTTAATACCGTATGGAACTACTGGTTTAAGTGACTACTTAGTTGTATCCCTGGGAAATGTATTGAAACAACTTTTTAGAGGACCTCTATAAGCTGTACACACCAACTATTACACTTCTAGCCCAAGTGAATTCAGAGATTGTTCGTGGGAAGTTTTTAGTCAGGCAAATGATTTTAGCAACCTTTTTTTAACTAAATAAGTCACTGTAAAACATTTCAGCTCCCATGGGCGTTGACTATTTGATCCCAGAGGCATGTTTCGAAGAAATTTAGAAGATGATAATATAATGTTCCGTACCAAATATTATACCTATGAACACTGTCGTTTTAGAGAAAAAATACTTGTCAAGTTGTTGTGCTATGCCAGTAAGTTTAAGTTTGAATAAATCATATTACGATTGGGGCTTGACCGATTTTGACACCAGGAACATGATTTATACAAATTTTGTACAGGACGACCACCTGATGTCCTATACAAATAGTACAGCTGTGGGCACGGTGGTAACAGAGAAGAGCATTTTTTTAAGTTGCCACTGTTTTAATATATTTAATCTTCAGAGATCTACATATGCATTAGATCGAGACGATTTCAACAACTCTGGAGCAGGTCAGTCAATAACTGTTCCTGTGCATATTTGTGAAAATTTGAATAGTGGTTATGAGGAAAAGTTGTTTAAATCAAATTGTTGATGCCACACGCCACACCATAAACAACACATGCAGAAAGACGCCGGACACCCACTTACCACGTTGTGCTCAGGTGAGCTAGAAAGTAATAAGATATAAAACACGAGTTTTCGATACAATCTATAGTTTACAGAATAATAATACCTCCACATGGAGCTTTTTGGCAGGCTACCACTTCGCTTTTGTTTCCCGCACAATCCTCGGTGTGCCCCGTGGAGCAGTGACGTAAACGTGTCATCGTTCCGTTCCCACAGGTCACAGAACACTGACCATTGAACCAGGCAGACCAATCTGTACCAAAACAAATCTTTAAATAATTTAAATAATTAAGCATATATGATCGATAATTTTGTTAAAACTTAATCTTAGATCACTTGGGTCCGACTGAATCAGAAGCAGTTAACCCTGGCAAAATAATATACAACTTCATGGTTATATGATACAAGCACATATAAACCACGGTTATATTCACAAATTATTTATTTAAAAAATGCTTCTTACCATGCTTTGTGTACTTGTTATTATTAAACAAACGTTATTTATTCAAACTTAGTACAAATGGTAAAAAATAAAAACATATATAATTCGCATCATGCGAAAATCAGTCATAAAGAAAAAGAATGTGATTTTAAATTTCCTATTCTCTATTGCAGAAATATTTTCCGAGACAATGTCTTAACATATAATAACGTTCTCGTATATAATTAGTTAATTACATAGATATTTCGATAATATTTTGAAGTCAAAACAAGTTAATGACCATTGACTGACATTTATGAAGATATTTCTTTCCAGTTTTCAATAAACAAGAAAATACTGTTCTTCGTTTATGTTTGCAATTTGCAATACAAATGTGTACAATTAACAGTATGTTTAAAGAACACGCCCTCTTAATCAAAGGTGTTTACATTCACTACAGTCCGAGTCTTAGTAGCAACTATAAAATGTGCAAGACGTCGATTAATATGTCATTAAAATAACTTTAGATCTGAAACAATATGTCAGAACATTTGATGTCAATATAAGAATATTAAAAATGGCCAAATTTTTGCCAAACTGTCATAAACTCTTGTGTCATGTCCTTAAGGTCGATTTCATCATGATGCTCATTTATTGGTCTTTGGAAGCAGAATAGACGAACAAACTACACGTATCTTCCTTTTCTAAAGGGTTCATTTGACTTACGTGTCATTGCCTATTAAGCGTGTACTCATTTAAGAACTTTTGTTTAAAAAGATATTATAATGCAATAATAACCATTGAAACTGTGCATCATTATCTCAATAAATGTTGCATGTCAGTTTACACAAAGAGCTGCACGTGAAATTGAAAATATTAATATATAAAAAAGTGTGATGTATACAAACATGGCTATGGCTTTGGTGTCCAAAATGCCCGAATTTGTCATCAGCATGATAAGTACATTGTGGAAGCAACTTTCTACATACATTATGGTAACCACTTACGTCCAGTGTATGGACTAATTGTTGTGGTCGGACATGTAGCAACCGACTGCGTGTGAGCCGTGCTCGGGAACAAAGAGCAGGTCACTCTTGTGAACAGCAGGTCGTCCAGTCCAATATCGCCATGGTAACCGTTCCCGACAGTGGCTTCTGCTATAATCTAATTATTTATTGGACTTTTTTTAATGGATAACGTTTTAAGCGCCTGTACTCTTACCATTAAACAGTTATATATACAACAAACAAATGTTATGCTAGTAAAATGTATGTTTATAAGATCAGCACATTTTTACGAAGTTCCTCACATGCAAGAATCAGAAGAAATAAAGCAAACCTGGTTAGACACTTTAAGTTTAATTTAAAATGCAATTTAATACAACTAATATACAATTCAACAAGCATTTGAACCCCATTGACAGTTTACGCAACACGGTTTATAATTGATGAGTTTTTTTCCCTAGAATAACATGATGTCAGTTTGTGTGGTATATATGAACCTCTTCAAGCAAATTACATTGTTACGTAGCGTTTTAGCACAATTGTTTGCGAATGCTGTTTCTACAAAAACACACATTTGTATGAAAAGAATCGTGAATCGTTTTGCAATAAAATTATTGCATATCTTGGTTTTGTTCACTCAACTTTAAAATTAGTTAAAATTACTATTTCACATTCTGTGTTTAATTGATCACTTTCAATGTCTTTAATTTGTTTGGAGACTTTCTGTTCAAAGTTTCCCCATCATCGGAATCAATTAGCACAATGTGATGAGTTTATTGCAAAACGGGTTTATTTTAAAACAATAAGACACTTCAACCCGTTTTGCAATACAGTTTTTGCATTTCTGGATTTTCCATACCTAAAATTGATTGAAATCATTTCTATACACATTCTGTATTTTCCATCACATTAACTTATGAAATAAATTTCTTGCAATCAATGTCTTTTATTGTTTGGTCGAAACTTACACTGCTGTCTTATCTGTTAAAGAAAATCCTTAAATACGACATTTAAAACTTTGTTTTTACCGCTGTCAATCAATTTAAATTAATTAGTAGATGTGTGATGATTTTATTGCGAAACGGGTTGTTACACCAAATGCACAATGCAATAAAACACTTCAACAAGTTTTCAATAAATTTATTGCATTTCTTGGTTATCTTTACTAAGTAAGAAATTGTGGTTCTATTGTATTGTTTCCTCGAATTTGTGATAATTACTTGTCAGAAGAAAATAACCTAATATATACTGTTTGCTTATGTTGTCTTTCCTTTTTTGTTATAGTACATTTACAAATGTAACCGTGCGTTTGTTACTTAATTTTGCAATCGTGCTTGTTAATGTCTCTTTTGTTAACTTTAATTATTTGTAAGTGTGTAGTTGACCCCAAGGCCGGGAACTGTGTTATGCGAAACATTTTGTTGATACTTGTTATATGGTATAGTTGAACCTCAGCTCGGTATCTTTAAAACGCTTCACAAAATTCGTCTTACGATCATGATCACACGTGTTATCTTAGCCATTTAAATGTCTAACGAATTTTTTGTTAATTAACGCAAATGTTAACGTCTTAAGGACCATGGTTCGAAGAAACAGGTATTTATATTGAACTATTATGTGTAACGTATTAAACGAATGCTGTACAATATGCTGTCAACGTATATTAAGTCAAATTTCTAGCAATTTAAATTGGCCCCAATAACGTCTTCCATTGTGTTGAAATGTAAAATATGTGAACTTTAATGTTTAGAGGTATTATGTTAAATAATGAACACTACTATTGTTAATCTAAAGCCCTAAAGTACACGCTCTTCAAATATGTATCGTCAGTTGTATCAGAGACGTAGATAACTGTTATCTACGTCTCTGATTGTATTGTAAACGGCTAAACGCATTTATTTCCATTTCTTTGTCATAACTTCTGCTTGATTGTCGAATCTACCTTGTACGTGTAATTAATTTATGATTATAACCTACAAGATTGTATTTGTTTAAGTATGAATCATCACTCTTTACAGTCATAATTGTTTATTTCAGTTTTTTACGGTTATGGATGAATAAAAGAACCAGTTACATACTTTCTTCGACTTTAATAAACCAACAACAAACCAGGGACCCTTACAGTGCTATAAACATGTCTAATTGAAGTTCCGCTATTTCTATCGTCTGTCCATCTTTTGTTACAACATTCCATCTGGCTACTATTGCTGTTTGCATGTCATATTAAAGAAATTATACTTTCTCTTTTTCACCATATATAATAACATGTGTTTTTCTATGTATGACAATGTGCAATTATACTCATCAACAACACACTATTCAAATTGAATATTTGCCAAAAAGTAATTTTAATTTTTTAAATTTGATTGTTCACGAAATATATCATTCACAGTTTTTGGAACAAACATGTGCTTTCACTTGTGTGTCGAATGCCCAGAAAGTATTGATTTGAAGCAAACGTGTGATATTGACCTTCAAAGTTGCGGTAAACAAACAGGTTTTATATATGTTTTAAAAGACAACATCCAAATGCCATGTATTGATATTATAATCACTTTTATTTTAATAGTTATGCTTTGCACAAGAAAATCAAACAAAAATGAGTTATGATCTCCACACTTAGCGGGATAGACTAATGGACCGAAGGACACATGATGCGATTAATATAAATGTATATCCTTCGAGGGGCATAGAAACACCATTATCTTCATACAGATAATTATTTTAGGTTTTCACACAAATATTTAATACAATTTCAAAATATGACTGTGGCTGAATCTTTAGAAATTGACGGAGCGGTCGGAAAGAATGATAATTTAAAAACAGCCTGATTATATATTTACACGTATTGTCGTTTATAATATAAACAAGTTTAAAATAATTGCATTACCAAATATTCTGACAATAACTCCCTAAATCGGAAAGGTGTAAATTGTAAAGTTAGTGCAGTGACTTTGTCTTACTGGAAGTAATATATTATAAAACAATCTTACCGAAAAATTTGAAGTGTAGCTCAAAGGTACATGACCAGACTTCCAGACATCTCCCTGGTTCCCGCTCATAGTCCACAGCAATATCCCCGGGAGCTGGGGACCAGAAGCCATGTAGATGTTGAGACTTCCGATATCAGCACCATACATGTGATACCAGAATTGAAAACAGACTGGAGCTGTAACACTGGGCTGTATGATGTCACTCTGATACCAGGCCTTGTCACATTCTCTGCCTGGGGCGCTGGACTCAAGGTAAATGTATTTGCCTAAAACAATGGTTGGTAAAATTTAAGATCTTCGATTTTTGGTTTATTCTTTTTGAAGAATAAACAATATTCGCATTTTTTAACATCTCCATAAAAATGAAACGTATAAACATAGCATATGTGAAGGATGGACAACATTAAAAACTATTTGACAACGTAATTAATCATGAACTATATCATCATTACATGACATCTTCTTGGAGGATGAAAAACATCAGCACGTATAGTCCAGTCAATGTACACCTTGACCTCAAACTAATTGCAAAAGAATTTCTGAGTGCGTAAATATGTTAATTAAAGCATTAAAATAATCATATAAAAAGTCTAGACAAATCCATGTGGGGGAAAGTTGTAAAATTTATGATTTCATTTTAATAATTTTTAAAGATATGTTGTGAGCCGTCTCGACTACCGAAGATCTACACACAAATAGCATCGTATGCAGTTGATCGATACGCCGTTGGTTTCGATAATTTCTTAAAGGCTTAAAATTGACTATAATGGACAAATTCGAATGAGAAAGGTAAGTCAATCAATATACTTTATTAAATAATTTATATGTTAGCGCATACAAGTTCCAACGGTGCAGAATGTTCGTAAATGAAAAATGTAATGTGTTATCGAGTTTTCCCATTGATGACACTCCAAAAAAGTTGAACAAGAATGTTTCGTCTCAAAACAGAAGCTTAAATGATTTATTGTGTGTAATATGTCATATTTCTTCTTCACATGTCATTATATTCTGCTTTTGATTAATACAGCTCTTTTCCTCTATTGAAAAAATCGATTTCTAGCGGTGGCGAGGAAAAAAGCGTATTCTTGCCATTAAATAAATTGAAAACAAAATTGACAAAACTGGCTCTAAATTATTATAATTAAAAGTGTGAGGGTATTTGCATTATATTTATACAAGTTTTAATAATTTCTTTTAGTTTATTAATTCAAAACACAANTTGCACCATCGATAATAAGAAAACAACGTACAGTTCCACATTACTGATAGAGCATTGTTAATGAGTAAACAACGTACAGTTCCACATGGCTGATGCAATATTGTTTATGGGTTAACAACGTACGATTCCACATTACTGATGCAACATTGTTAATGGGTAAACAACGCACAGTTCCACATTACTGATGCACCATCGTTAATGAGGAAACAACGCACAGTTCAACATTACTAATGCAACATTGTTAATTAGTAAACAACACACAGTTCCACATTACTGATGCACCATCGTTTATGAATAAACAACGTACCGTTCCACATTACTGATGCACCATCGTTAATGAATAAACAATGTACAGTTCCATATTACTGACGCAACATTGTTAATGAGTAAACAACGTACAATTCCACATTACTTATGCAACATTGTTTATGAGTAAACAACGTACAGTTCTACATACTGATGCACCATCGTTAATGAGTAATCAACGTACAGTTCCACAATCCACATTACTGATGCAGCATCGTTAATGAGTAAACAACGTACAGTTACACATTACTGATGCAACATTGTTAATGAGTAAACAACGCACAGTTCCACATTACTGATGCAACATCGTTAATGAGTAAACAACGTACAGTTCCACATAACTAATGCAACATTGTTAATGAGTAAACAACACACAGTTCCACATTACTGATGCACCATCGTTTATGAGTAAACAACGTACAGTTCCACATTACTGATGCACCATCGGTAATGAGTTAACAATGTACAGTTCCATTATACTGATGCAACATTGTTAATAAGTAAACAACGTATAAATCCACATTACCTATGCAACATTGTTTATGAGTAAACAACGTACAGTTCCACATTACTGATGCAACATTGTCGTCAATGAGTAAACGACGCACAGTTCCACATTACTGATGCACCATCGTTAATGAGAAAACAACGTACAGTTCCACAATCCACATTACTGATGCAGCATCGTTAATGAGTAAACAACGTACAGTTACACATTACTGATGCAACATTGTTAATGAGTAAACAACGCACAGTTCCACATTACTGATGCAACATCGTTAATGAGTAAACAACGTACAGTTCCACATTACAAATGCAACATTGTTAATGAGTTAACAACACACAGTTCCGCATTACTGATGCATCATCGTTTATGAGTGAACAACGTACAGTTCCACATTGCTGATGCACCATCGGTAATGAGTAAACAATGTACAGTTCCATATTACTGATGCAACATTGTTTATGAGTAAACAACGTATAAATCCACATTACGTATGCAACATTGTTTATGAGAAAACAACGTACAGTTCCACATTACTGATGCAACATTGTCAATGAGTAAACAACGCACAGTCTACATTACTGATGCACCATCGTTAATGAGTTAAAAACGTACAGTTCCACAATCCACATTACTGATGCAGCATCGTTAGTGAGTAAACAACGTTCAGTTACACATTACTGATGCAACATTGTTAATGAGTAAAAAACGTACAGTTCCACATTACTGATGCAACATTTTTAATGAGTAAACAACGTACAGTACCACACTGCTGATGCGATGGTGTTAATGAATAAACAACGCAGAGTTCCACACTACTGATGCGATGATGTTAATGAGTAAACAACACACAGTTACACACTGCTGATGCGATGGTGTTAATGAGTAAACAACGTACAGTTCCCCACTTCTGATGCGACGATGTTAATGAGTAAACATTACACAGTTACACACTGCTGATGCGATGGTGTTAATGAGTAAACAACGTACAGTTCCCAACTACTGATGCGATGGTGTTAATGAGTAAACAACGTACAGTTCCTCAATACTGATGCGATGGTGTTAATGAATAAACAACGCACAGTTCCACACTACCGATGCGATGGTGCTACTGAGTAAACAACGCACAGTTCCACACTGCTGATGCGATGGTGTTTACGAGTAAAGAACGCACAGTTACACACTGCTGATGCGATGGTGTTAATGAGTAAATAACGTACAGTTCCACACTACTGATGCGATGGTGTTAATACGTAAACAACGTACAGTTCATACTACTTATGTTATGGTGTTCATGAGTAAACAACGCACAGTTCCACACTACTTATTCGACGATGTTCGTGGGATGAGAAACTATATATAATTCAACACTATGTGATGATGTTTTATTTTTTTGAGAAAAGGTATAGTATGAAGGTCTCTATGCGCAAAAGTTTGACTTTTTTTTCTGTTAAAGTTATTGCTTTTACATTGAATTTGTGAAGGACATCTTTATATAGAAGGACAGGAAAATTACTATATTTATCCCATATCATGTATATGTATATTTCACAACAATTGCTTTGGAAATTTGTCTGCAGTCTTGCTGTAACCGAATGTTTTTCAACACATAGATGAAACAATCAATTTTAAAAACGATTAGTGAATGGAAGTGCAATAGTCATCTTCGGTATATTTAACCTGTTATATATCCGCGTAAAAGTTCGTCCAAATCGATAATTATATCATGAAGATTTCACTCTGATCCTACCTACATATGCTATTCATTATCACATCAAAGGTATCGTATGAATAGACAGATTGGAGGTAAAATGATTAAACTTTGGTAACACAGTAGCGACAAGTATTCAGGTAAAATGCTGTTAGGTACAAATAATATTTAAACATAAGTTTAGCTTTGTTTGTGTACTTATCACATCTTTATACCTGCTGTCACATTTGATGTTGAGGTTGGTAATTGCGTTGCTCCTGTTGTGGCCAATGTTGCTCCTGATGCAATTGCGGATGTAAGCGCTGTCGCCGAAGCAGTTGTAGCGGCTGATGATGTTGCTCCTGTAATTGTTGTTGCTGCTGCTGTGTCTGGGGTTCCTGCTGCTGTTGCAGTTGTCGTTGCTGCTGTTGCGATTGTCGTGCATTTATCAGGTAAACAGGTATGATCGAGCTCATGTCCCACCCCGACACAGTATTTGCCACCACAGGATTGTCTGGGGTTGCTACACCCTCTTGTCCTATCCCGGTGGGCTGTTGCACAGTCGCCCTCGCACACCGACCACGCATACCAGGAAGTCCAGCCACCGTTCACTAAAAACACAAACATATGTTATGCTGCATTGACTGTTTTTAGCCGTTTCATGAACTTATCAACTTACTGTACGCTTGATAAATAAATAAATAAACGCGAGTATTCTCTGTTTGTTACTTACACTGCACATGTTTATAATTGTCTTACATAAATCGTACAGGTGTATGTTCACCAAAGTTCTAATTGGATAATGTTGCCCATGGCTTAAAAAAGTTGAGCCCTCGTCGGATAAGAAATAAAAAAAGAGACTTTACCCACTACAAAAAAATGTTTAAGTACTTTGACAGCAGGTAGATTCTACGCTCTTCCCGGTACAGTTGTCACCCCCATAAAGAGGGGCAGGGTGGGAGCAGCTACGTGTCCTGGACTTGGTGGTGGTGGCATTGGAATCAGCAGGACAATCGGACCAGGCAGACCACTGGGACCAACCACCATCAACTGAAATAGGAAAAGTGTCGTCTTAACTATTCTATTACGACTACGACTAGTCATTATTAATAGCGTCTTTCCTTAAAAGTGTTTTGCAAAACAAATAACATGTATTTATTGAAATAAATTATTGATAATTTGATATTTGTTCCTTACTCAGAAGGTTTTTTCAAACACAGATGCGACCAATTAGTTATGCTCATCGTCAAAGTTACGTTTTTTGGGGCGATTGCCTTCTGCAATTCGCCCCATTGGTAACATAATATACGTTTACCGAAGAATCAGTTTCAGAATAAAGTCCGTTACTGCAATTAACCTAACTTTGCATCCAGAATCTGCATTCGCAAACAAAAAAGCTCCGATCGCATGGTATTAGTATTAATGCGCACATTTATTATCACGTGACCACTTGAACATGTGTCATGGGGACAAAGTACTAGTCGCTGTATACACCTTCCATGAGGACTGCGTGTAACTCGGGTGCTAATGCCATAGTAAAAAAAGACGTTGCCATGGATGAAACGCGCGCTGTAAGCTGATGATGTCAAACTGTAACAATCCAAGGTAGTTTGTCGCACAACGAGTGTGTTAAGACCGTGATGGCGGGCAAAACTGGATTGAACTGGATTTATTGATGAGCATTTCAGAAGGGGAAATTTTTGTGATGGTGAAAAAAAAAGATATCCACGAACGATATTTTTCTTTAAATACTTTATTTCTTCTAAAATTGAAAAAAGTTATAATTTCTGATTGGGAAAACCCGTTTTTTGGGATCGGGTCCTTTTGGTTTGGGATCGGGTCCGTTTTACGGCCTTTTTTAAATAGCAATTTGACGTAATTTAAGAGTATTTGTATATGTGAAAATGGAGCATTCGTAAGCGTAAATAGCATAATATATACCTGGACAGTCGCTGTCGCAACACGGGAGGTTCTCTGTGTAATTTCCCATACAGTTTTTGCCTCCATATAGCGGCTGTGGTTTGTCACAGACCCGTATGCGAGTCTTTAATCCGTTTCCAGAAGAAGGAGAACATGAGTCCCACGACAACCAGGCACCGAACCCGCCGTCAACTGTAGGATGGTAATACAAAAGGAAGTTTCAATGTGTCATTTTAATTGAACTGTTGCAACTAAATTGTATCGAATGTTCCAATGCTGCAGTCTCGAACAATAGATAAAGTATTTGTATTGCGAACAATTTAGAGATAGTGCTCAATGAACTAAAAAAAATGTTTCAATGCCGCGAACAGATAGAAGACAAACAAAGATATAGAATATGTCACAGTTTTATTATAAAAAGCATGAATCATGTTAAAAAGCAGGTTATGGTAAATACTTCAATTAGAAATAATACTAAAACCTTGAACTTAACTCACGCAGTATTGTAACTCTTTAAAACTGGGCATCCCGATTCCGAGGCAGAACATGGTATTGAAGTTGCCTACGTTGCAGATGAGCCAGACCACAATGGACCATGCTACTCACAGGCGAATCTCTAAAAGCTTTGCCTTTTAATGCCTAATTTATTTAATGAGATACGATTCTCACTTGGACAGGGCTTGGTGAAGCAGGTAGCCACGTCATTGTCATCTCCTTCGCAGAACTTCCCAAAGTTTTGAGGCGTTGGATTCTCACACACTCTGTATCTGACGTGTTGTCCATTTGCGCACGAGGCATCACACGTGCTCCAAAGGCTCCACTCTGACCAACCGCCATCCACTGAATAACAGCACAAACAGATACGTAACAATAGGAAGCGTATGTTAAAAACAATGTAAATTTTCGTGAAACGTTTTCAAACGGTGAGTGTAACCTAGTTAGTACAGTAAGGTTGGTCTTAGTTATGCAATTAATACACATGCTTAAGTCACTAACACTAACCCCACTTAGCTACAGTGCTACAATGACAAGATACTCCATTAAATTGTATTTAATGTATATGTGATATATTATTATAATATGGAATTTGGTTGGAAACAGATAACGTCAACGAAGTACTAGACAGTTGAAATACACATTTTCTGACGTATGGAATGCTGCACTTCATTTTTTTTTAGAACACAATGTGAACTTGATAGACCAAAGAGCAAACCGGCCTTCTTTGTAAATATATGTTCTTTTTGGACGGTTAATGGATAACAATGATAACATTCCAGTTATGGTTCAATTTTATAATAAGAATATTATAACAACAACTTCGTGGTCTCTTTAGGAAACGAAAATTACTCCATCTTTTTTATACCATCGCAGTTGTCACGCAGAGTACATGTCTCAGTGCCGTTCTGTTGCCCTGCACAGTCGCTGCCGCCATGTTTAGGGGCCGGGGAGTCACACAGGCGGGTATGGGACCGGGTTCCATTAAGACACGTTACGGAACACGAGGTCCATGACTGCCAAGTCCCCCACATACCGGCAACTGTTTGAGTGAAAATCACTTGCGATATGTGTAGGTAGTTTGTTCCAGATACTAATAACATGTTATGCATAAAAACGATTTAGTTCAATGGTAGTTCAATGGCATATAAGACAGGAACGTGTAGATCACTGGGAATTACAAAAACTGTTTGCAGATCTACACTTACTAGGGATGACATATTTTTAATTTCATTTTAATCGCTTGAGAGATGTGGAAGTAGTTTGCTTCACAAACTGATAAAAGTCTGTGTGGTCAGTCAGACAAACCGACCGACCGACAGATATGTACCCCTGACAAATCATTTGCGGGTGTAAACCAACAACTGGTTTATGTAAATGTTCAGACGAAAAATACATTTAAATTACATCCAAGAATAAATAATAAGATTAAACCTAGTTGTTTACAGTTAATATAAAGCCTTGGATTTGTAAAAACCTTCTCGAAATCGTTTCTAGTTAAGAAACAGTACAGTCATAAGATCGTACATGCAAAGGTAGCTTTGCATTGCAGTTTCAGGAGATTTTTCAAGTTTTCACCATATACAAATATGGACAACAATATCCTTGGTGGGAGCCATTGAGACCCCATGGGCATGATTTTTACTTGGTAGAGGGCCAACGTCAAATATTACACCTTAAAGAAGATTTTTAAAATTATTTTGCTTTAAATAATGTGATCTCTGTGGCTTGGCTCGGTTGAGCTAAAAGGGACATAACTGTTTGACTTACGCGTGACACAACAATCAACAGGCAGACGGTTGGAAGAAAAGGGCAAATATAGATGCACACATACAATGCAACATTTATGGTCAGAGCATTTTTTACTAAAAATATATAGTTGTTCAAACTGATTTATGCATACATACTTTAACATGAATATGTTAATCATGTATTAATCGGAGTCCCATACCAGGACACGGTTTCTCCTGACATTGCTCGAATTGATCCTCATCCCCGTTGCATGGCTGGCCGCCATGTTTTGGAGCAGGACTGTCACAAGTCCGAACCATATTTCTTGTTCCAGTAGAGCAGGTCACATCGCAGGTAGACCAAGGGCTCCATCCGGACCAGCTGCCGTCAACTAAACGAGTGTAGAATATAAAAGAATCCCGAATTATTTTTTTACTAGGTAAGGTAATGTCCAAGTGACCAATGAAAATTGATTTACATACAAGCCTTTACTATTAAGCAATGACAATAACTACAGAATCCATGAAAATAAATAATAACATGTATATTATTTCCAAAAATTTCCTGTACAATTTATTCATGAAAAATGAAAAATATGTCTTTAAAACTCATACAACTCGTTAAATGATGTCAAGGAAGTAAACAAGATGAAGTAAAAAAAAAGCCATGTTTCTAATTATATTTGCATAAAATTACACAAAGAAGACAAAGAAGTTACAATGCACGAGAAGGGCTAAGGTCTTCTTTTACCATGCGCTTTGCAATTATATGATATACTGTCTAAACATTGATATTTCATGTCTCGTTTAGGACTAATAAAGCTTGCTTAATATACCTGGACAAGGGTGCATTGTACAGTTCCTTTTTTCACTGTCACTGCCAGCACAGTCTTCTCCACCGTGTTCGGGTGCAGGGTGATCACATGACCTGTTCCTTGAGTGGGAACCAATCCCACACGTGACACTGCACGTGGCCCACATTTTCCAGATTGACCAGCTTCCGTTGACTGATTTTGAAAGAAATTATATCGTTTTAAAGTGAATTTAGCGTCATAACGTAAGATTAATTGATATCAGTATTGAGTTTTTTTCCAATTACCAGTTGTATGTGTAAGATGAGTTTTACCATGAGTAGGCTACATTTCTAAGGTATATACTAGTGTTGAACATTCGATGGAGTACTGAACATCAATTAATCAAGTTAAGGAAATAAATAAATCGTCTAATACACATACTTGGGCAAGGTGCTCCTTGACACCCCATACGCTCCTCTTCAGCCTTCTCATGACTATCACAGTACAGACCTCCATTCAGTGGGCGCGGGTTGTTGCAGGCTCTTACTCGTAACGTTTCACCAGTACCACAGGTCGTAGAGCATACACTCCATGGATACCAACTTCCCCACTGGCCATCCACTAAGAGAAAATAATCAGTACGTTAAGCCTATGATTTTAAGTACTCTTCGATTACAGGAATGAAGCTTTTATATTCATTTTCATTCATGGGATATTTCAAGTTATGGATATATGTTTGTTGCAATTTACATGGTCAATTGTACAACCCTCTGATTCACGTACAAATATTTGTTTAAGAACTCGCACTAATTAAATTTCCATTTGAAATATTGTTATCCGACGGGAATATGTATTACAAAAAACTGCGTCCTTTCCTCGCTATAAATGTGCATCGAGTGCGTCTACTCCTATACGACCTTTATATTTAGCCAAGGTCGATTTAAGCAAAATCACTGTTTAATCAATCACGATAGTTGTTTTTACTACAGGTAAGCTTTATGCAATTTCTGTAAACTCAATCAACAAATATGTTAGATTGCCCCAGTTTTAATAAAAAAAAACGGTTAAACATAGCATCAATACGGCACCTTAAACCGATAACTTAATTTACCAGGGCACGTTGTTGGTTTGTCTGTACAGCTCATGGTATCCCGTGATGATCCTGGACACTGCTGACCTGAGCCTACCGGTGCTGGACTGTCACACTTTCGGACACGTGTCTGTGTGCTGTTACAGTTACATACGGACCAGTTTGCCCACTGTCCCCAGGCGCCATCGACTATAAAACGTTACCGATTTCTAGTATCATATCAATGGTGGTATGGTGATCGTTGTTGAGACCACGGAAGAAGTAGTGGTAAGTAGAGCTTTTCATAGTAATGACGAATAGCCCCGACGCCGCATGTGGTAATATGTACCAAGGTGTATGAAGTATTTGATCCGGCGCGTGGCTAGTTTTCACCGAAGGGGCATGATTTAAATGAATTTCGAAGAGAATCACAATACCATCTTTCATACAAAATATCGAACATTTTGTTACAAATCAAAGATTATACAAGTTATTTTGGTATGTAATTCTTTCAAAACCAGTTGACCCTGGGTGTAGCAATTTTTTACCCGAGGGATGGTTACAGTACACCCCTTCTACTTTGGAACGGAAAAAGAGTAGGTATAAATAGAATAGTAGTTAAAAAGTGGTAGCAGTTGTTTTTGTTGTAATTGCAGAAGCAGTAGTATAGTTTTTTTGTTTTTTTTTTTCATTTTGCATTTTTCAACAGTATTTCAATCATATCCGGGCGGAACGTTAACCTTTTCTTGGGTAAGCTGGTTTACCAGTACTAAGAGCACATACTTTGCCAGTAAAAGTAATAAAATGGATAACGTTAGTGATTACACACATTATCAATATAAACTAATAAAGCATATAACAATCCAAACCTGGGCATATGACCGCATTGCAAGCCTCAGTTTGAAGCAAATCTCCAGAGCAATTCTGTCCACCGTTTGCAGTCCCCACACACTGTCGACCTCTGGCCCTCGTGCCGTTTCCACAGGTCACGTCACATATACTCCAGTTTGACCACAGTCCCCAGTTCCCGTCAACTATGTATTACATATAAATCAGTTATCAATGTTGTAGTAAAACCAAGATCACCAAGATGGCCCTAGCTCCCTCACCTGGGTTATAGGGATTGGCAAGTTTCAAACCAAGAAGCATAGTATGATTACTATTTAAAGAGGACTACATCCTGATGTCAAATACAAAATATCGAAGCAATGGCATTTGTGGTTTCAGTGATGATATGTTAAGGTATTATGCTGTATGAGTCAATATAAATACATTTCACCAAACAAACACCCCAATACGGACTAATTTTGACCCAAGGATCCCTGACCCTTGTGGTTTCAGAGAAGATTTTTGATATTTTCAATTTTAAAATCTGTTTAAAGTTCTTGTGACCTTCATATACAGCAGACCTAACAATCTAAACAATTTCAAAAGAGTTTTGCCCAAACATCCTTCCTATGAAGTTTCGTTAAAATCTGCAAAGAGGGTTAGTAGATGTCGTTTGAATGAAAGGTTTACGGAGGACAAAATTTAACCCTGAGCACAAGTGAGCTTAAAAGACACTGACACACTCGTTTAAGACAATGCACCTAAAGCTTATGGTATGTTAAATATAACATACATACCAGAGAAAACTCTATTTAACTTTAAACCCCATTAACACTCGAAATCAACGAATATTTCGTAAAATAAAGTTTACCCATTAAAAATCAGTGTTCCCTATAGCAAAAGCCAAACTTTCAACGCTAGATGTGGTCTGGTCAAATAGATTTAACAAGATACCATATGCTCTTTTTTGTGGGACAATATATTCAACACATGTTCATGCACCATGTTAGTGTGCTTAAGTCGTATTAATAGATATCGTTGCGGGAAAAAGGAATATATTGTGCCACAAAAAATAAAAACAAGGATTTTGTATCATGTTAAATCTATGTTACCAGACCACATCTGGCGTTGAAATTATGGCTATTGCTATAAGGAACACTGATTGTTTATGGGTTAACTTTATTTTCAAAATACTTTTCGAAATATTCGTTGATTTCGAGTGTTAAAGGTGCTTTAACTATAAACATAAACTAACTTGTCTCTGCAAAAATAAACGACGATTTTTGTTGGTTTATAGAAATTAATTAGAATATATGGGTACTGTAATAAAATAAAGCAAATATTGCCTACTAGGACACGGTTGTACACTGCAAGTCAAAACCTCTGAGCTCTTTCCGATGACACTGCAGTCTCTACCACCGGCCTGGGGCTTCGGTTGGTTACAGAAACGGCTGCGCACCATGAGTCCTCCATTACACGAGGCAGAGCACGAGGTCCACGGAATCCATTCCGAGTAACCTCCATCGACTGGCGAAGAAAAGAATGAATGTACGCAATAGAAATAAAACGCGTAATGACAAATCATAAATCTTAAATCATAACAAGCATTTACCAGATTGCAGTATAATGCTTTTCGATTGAGTTGGTGGTGTTTTTTAATTTAAACATTTATTCCAGTTTTTTTTTTACATATTTCGAGATTTAAACGTAGGGTTTTAGCGGATGCCGTTAATGAAAAAACTTATTTTATATATCTATCTCTTATGAATAAGAAACAATGTCCATAATATGTCATAGGTTTAATGAAAGCTCAATGTGACTTTGCAACACACCGGGACAGGCTCCTGTTCCATTGCAGTTCCTTGTGTCTTCTTTATCTCCAGTACAGTTTTGTCCACCGTTGTCAGGAGGTGGACTGTCACATGATTTGCTACGTTGCTGCAGACCCGTCGCCTGACACGTGGCGGAGCAGCTTGACCAGTCACTCCACGTGGACCAACCACCATCCACTTTAAGAATTATTTACCGTATTTTCATAATTTTATAAATTACATTTAAACATTTGCGTATATATTCGTTTTAATCTTTGACTATACATATTAAGCGTTAAACTTGTATACATCTTAATTGTTCTTCAATTATCATTTTCAGTTTATTGGCAGAATCAGCAAATAGACATGACTTTGGCAACATAATGAACAAATATACAAAAAGACGTTCACATAAGTGAAATAATATACAAAAACCATATCACATAAATAGATAATTAAATTAATACTTATATAACTAATTGGCTTACATGGTAAGTATGATCAAAAAGCAACATAATAGCTAACTTGCAAGGTAATCATTTCTTTTTATCATGGTATTGTAAATAATTTTAGAAATATTTCTTAATTGCCTAGTTTTAGTACTGTAACTCATAGCTGTGAACTTGTTGACAGTGCACAACGTTTGTTAACTTTATACTTAATTCTTAAATTACGAAAACGCGTACATATACATGAGAAGTGATATGCTCATTCAACCATGTTACCGCTACAACATTTGCATTTCCTGTTTTCTCTAGCAGTGTTATTGTATCCACCAGTTTTAATTTCTAATTAGTGAGCACTTAGACCAAATATTGTCAGAGCTTTTATGGCAATAATTATCAACACATTCAATATATTTTCAAATGCATAATCCTTTTTAAATTGAACATAATAATCTTATTTACCTTGCGTTTATATTATATCAGACCATGACTGAACGTATTGATCTCGAAGTCTTTGTTTGAGTTTTGGATAATGGTATGTTAAGTTTACGTTGCAATATATAACTTTAACCTAAATTATCAATAAGGTTTAAAAAAGCTTGTGTCCATAGTTTTAAATTAATGTAAGCAAACGTTATATCTGTGATATTTTTATCATACATATATCTTAATAGTGAGTTTCGCGAATTAATAATTTTGCACCAGAATTTAAGAGCCCTCTTGTTTAACGGCCTAATTCGCCTAAGACGGCTGCATTTAATGTTTGTTGGCGAACACCTAAAATATATTTTCAGAATTTGAGATGTATTTTGTCAACCTAATTGTTTTTTTAGACCCCCCCCCCCCNNCCCCCCCCCCCCCTCAATTTCGTAACCGTATTTAATAATATGTACAGCTCACGGGTCATCAAGCAACACTTTTGTTTTTAACATCGATTTTAACTCTACTTAACATGGGCAGAGGGTGATTATGTGCCTTTATGGCTTGCTCATTCAGGGTTTAACAGCTTCATTTAGAAGACCAATCTAATATAATCTAATTAAATTTGATACCAATGTGAGTAAATTTGTCAACAATTCCAATATTTTCATTGTTCCATGACCTTGAACAATATGTGTAGTTTTCCTTTTTTGAAATATACAGAATGTAGACTTTTTAACATTTATTTTATTTTTAGACAGCATTTACGAGAGTAAGCATTTATGCGATTCAACTGGGCTTGTAAGCTTGAAGGATCTGTTGTTAATAGCGATATATCATCCGTAAACAATAACAAATGCAAGGAAAGTATTTCTATATCATGACATGTGAGCTTCCCAAAATCTAAACTTTCCTTATATCATTTATAAGGAGAATACATAGGAGATGGATGAAAAAGAGGATCCACTTGCTTGACCCCTAATGAAATATCACAAAATTGTGAAAAGCAATTATTATGAGTATCTTTATCACAGGATTTGACATTTTGATAGAGTAATGATTCTATTCACGAATGAATACTCAACAAATCCATCGTGTTTTTACAAAATAGTGTATTACGTTGGTCTACGGTCGTCTAAATCATTTTGAATCCAAACCCTAACCCTAAAAAAATAAAATAAATTGGTATGTAATTATTCATATGAGCGACGGTGGATCATCGCCCATATGATTAAACGGACACAGACCACGCGCACATGAAAAGCGGTCTTTAATTGTTATCATACTATTGATTGAACTAATGGATTGGTATACAACTGGATTTTTTATGTCTTTTTAAATTAAGGTTTTTATAATTAAATCTCCCGTAGTATGTTCTTTACTTTACACAATCTTTTTCTAATGTACAGATTCTGTAGTTTACACCTCAAACCATACCTGAACAAGAAACTGATGTACTGCAATTCTGAAGCTCGTTAAAATTTACATCTAAACCGCAGCCCTTGCCCCCATAAGCAGGAGGCGGTTTAGTACAGCTCCGGTTTCGGGATTGAGTTCCGTTCTCGCAGCTTACGGAGCAAGTGGACCATGCTGACCAGTCAGTTAACCCTCCATCAACTAATAATAATAATTTGTTTGCAAAATGTTAAATTTTTTAGTAAACGGTCATTTGCTTATCAAGGTTGTTCTCTCTGGAATGAAATGCCACAACATATTAGACATGCAAATAATCTCCTTAATTTCAAGTCCTCCGTCAAAACCCATTTGCTTGCTACTTTTTAAGTTTTTTGATTTGTTCTGTTTTGTACTTTTATTTGTATTTTAATAGTGCAAAGTAATTCAATATAAATTATGTGATAGTTACTTCATGTCTATGATTATGATCTCTGAGATTAAAGTAGTATTCAATTTTGCTCATAAATGTTTAATTAATTGTTGTTTCTAGGTCAACTATATTAAAAATATTAAGGACCACAACGGAAATAAGAATTTACTTCCTTTTTTGTGCTATCCTTGTATTTTAATATTTGTGACATGGTTTAAATCTTTAGTACACATATATATATATATATTATTTACCAATAATAGTATTCTTATTTCACTGTCTCAAATTTTTATAAGAAGTTATATAATTTGTTGAATTTTATAAACCTGTATCTCTGTATGCTTGATTTATCAACTGTGATGCTATTTTAAATTATATGTTTGCTATTTCTTATGCCATAAGCAGATACAACTTATTTTATGTGTAATATATGATTTATGCACCATGTTCTACAAATTGTTAAAATATGAAATAAATGAATGAAAAAAAAACAACAGTTTCTATGTCGATTAATCACAATTTGCGTGCTGGTAGGAATGTAGTACGCTTTATGGTCAGAGTCACGATTCCTTTCTTTTGATCACCAACAGTTCCAGTCCGTCTGCTGTAAACGTTTGGTTATTCAGATTTTATTGTTCGAGCGAAATCCATTTAGAGGGTAAATATAAAAGTTGAGTGCGTAAACTTTGGGACGTACGTACTGACGGACAATGCTTAACACCTCCCACTTTGATGGGGGGACATAACATTGTGACGCAGAGGGCGTCGTCTGTTTTGACCTAAGGGTAAAGATTTAATCAAACTTTGTACAGGACAAATACTAGTATAGTAGTACATGCCTGGACAATTAGTGCTGTTGTTTATCCGGGTGCACACAACCACTTCAAACGCAAAAGTCTGGCATTCCCTTCCTCCGTTCGTAGGAGGCGGGCTGTCACACTTTCGATTTCGGTGACGAAATCCGTTACAGGAGCAGACAGACCAGCCCTCCCAGGCTCCCCAGTTGCCATCAACTGTTTGGAACACAAAAAAATCACTAATTATTCTATTCACGTGTTAGTACATAAGATCGATAACAATTTGTTGCAGTGGAGTGTTTTATTTTATTTTGTAAAGAAAACAAATAACAACGTATTTTTATCTACGCAAATATTTGTTCAAATGATTTAATTAAGAGGGCGAATATGACCCTAGATAGCCCACATTTTAATGATTTCTTACAAGTTAAGTCTTTATTTACCGCGGTACGGCCAGTTTTAAACCCAGAGTGATGATTTGAAGTAACATACCAATAGCATAACATCTGGGCATTGTACATCCGCAGAATAAAATATAAATAATTAGTTTGCAATACTACAAGACTATATAAACACTGTAACCACACGACATTGCCAACGTTTCACTTGAACAAACTTAGAAAAGAACTCTAATTACATGTAACATGTCAGAGACACTGTTGTCCCAACGACATAAATAAATAAATAAGTATAAACATATACAGGACTTGTTAAAATGACAAGTACAACAACACCAACAAAATTAAATTCGTTTCCTTTTTATCAACTTACCCTTTTCAAACCACCAGTAAAAGAGTAGTTGTATTCCATATGTATTATAGGAAAAATGTCAATGTTAACCTTTTCTTGGGTAAGCTGGTTTACCAGTACCAGAACATACTATGCCAGTTAAAGTAATACAATAGATAACGTTAGTGCTTACAAAGATTATCAATATAAATTAATAAAACATATAACAATCCAAACCTGGGCATATGCCTGCATTGCAAGCCTCAGTTTGAAGCGCATCTCCAGAGCAGTTCTGTCCACCGTTTGCAGTCCCCAAACATTGTCGGTCTTTTGCTCTCGAACCGTCTCCACAGGTCACGTCACATCTACTCCAGTTCGACCACAGTCCCCAGTGCCCGTCAACTAGTTATAAACGTATTACAAGTCAATCACTTATCAATTTTTTAGCAAAAACAAGCGCGCCAAGATGACCCTAGTTCGCTCACCTGTGTTATGGGTCGTGGCTAGTTTCGAACCAAGAGGCATGACATTATCATTTTTTTTAAGAGGCCCACAAACTGATGTCACACACGAAATATTGTTACGAACCTCTGCTTTGAGGTATCAGTTTTAATTACGTGGTTACCTGAAACCTTTAAATATCTGCTAACATAGTGTTACGCGAGTTCTATCAGTTTTTAGATATAAAAAGAGTCGAAATAAATGTTAAAAAAATATTGAATCCATACGAAGACAAATGGTCGCAGTGTACAACACGTAAAAGAGACATACAATATAAATTGTTCGTTACCGCCATCTTTTCGGTAATTATATAAGTTAAGGGTTTACACAGTTAACACATGTGACGCACACAAGAAAAGTGTTATGAAAGTTCACACACTCAGTACTACTTAATGTGTACAATGTTTATACAACTGGATTATTACTAGGAAACTAATGTGATAACGATTAAGAGGTATTAAATTCTTTTTACGACAGACAGAGGCGATTCCAAAAACCTAATCTGAATAACTCGTTTAAGGCAATCAACTTACCGCTTACGTTATATTAAATATATCACTCATGCAAGATTAAAATCTATTTAACTGAACTAAACATATAAAATCACTTGTCTCTGAAGATTATAAGACAATTTGGTTATCAGTATTGATATTTCCAACGACAAGTTTTTTTTGTCCGACAAGTCTTATAATGTGTACGGGTAAGAACAACTTCAAACCTAGTCACATTTCTGAGTAACATACTATTGTTGAACATGCGATGAAATACTTAACATCAATTTATCAATTAAAGGCAGTGCATTTAATACCCAATACACATACTTGGACAGGGCGGTCCTTGACACTCCATACGCTCCTCCTCTCCCTTCTCATCAATATCACAGTACAGACCTCCATTTTGTGGGCGCGGGTTGTTGCAGGTTCTGAGCCGTGACAGTTCACCAGGACCACAGGTCTTCGAGCATACACCCCATGGATACCAACTTCCCCACTGGCCATCTACTGAAAGTGAACAGCCGTACACAAAGGTATATAATTCTCTTTATTCCACGACTCAAGTAAATGAAGCTTTAAGAAACGAAATATTTGCCTCATGTTCATTCATGGGATGTTTTAATTTATTGAAATCGTGAATTGTAAAACCATCTGATGCACTTACAAACAATTTGTTGAGAAATTCACACTAGTTAAGTCATTAATCGCAAATATTGTTATCTGACGGGCATATTTATTACAAGACATCGCGAGGTCACTTCAATATTATGTTCGCGTTGTGTGCGTGTACTACCATAAGACTTAACCATTGAGCCAATGTCGATTTTAGCACAATGCAACACTGTTTTATCAATCTCCATAGTTTTTTTAATTAGGGGTAAGCTTTATGCATTTTCTGAAAACTCGGTTAACAACGGTTCTGGTTTGCCAAGGTTTGAGTAAAATTCGGTTAAACACAGCATCACTACGACACCTAAAACAGATGAATAACCTTATTTACCAGGGCACGTTGTTGGTTTTTCTGCACAGCTCATGGTATCCCGTGTTGAACCT
Source organism: Dreissena rostriformis (assembly GCA_007657795.1). Taxonomy (NCBI): domain Eukaryota; kingdom Metazoa; phylum Mollusca; class Bivalvia; order Myida; family Dreissenidae; genus Dreissena; species Dreissena rostriformis. Next base: position 175,056 of record VMBQ01001069.1, on the reverse strand, counting down.
GGACACGGTTGGCCTAACCCTACTGGTGCTGGACTGTCACACTTTCGGACACGTGTCTGTGTGCTGTTACAGTTACATACTGACCAGTTTTCCCAATGTCCCCAGGCGCCGTCGACTAGAAAACGTATCGTATTCTCTTGTATGTTTAGTAGTTATGATTGTATGGCCTCGAAGCCGCATGTTTTAATATGTACCAAGCTTTAAGAATGAAAGAGTTGACCCTGGTGGTAGTGGTGGTTGTGGTGGTAGTATTGGTAGTGGTGGTAGTATTGGTGGTGGTGGTGGTGGTGGTGGTGGTGGTGGTGGTGGTAGTAGTAGTAGTAGTAGTAGTAGTAGTAGTAGTAGTAGTAGCGGTAGCGGTAGCGGAAGCGGTAGCGGTAGCGGTAGCGGTAGCAGTAGCAGTAGCCGCAGTAGAAGTAGCAGTAGTAGTCGTCGTAGTCGTAGTCGTAGTAGTCGTAGTAGTAGTCGTAGTAGTAGTCGTAGTCGTAGTAGAAGTCGTAGTAGTAGGAGTAGGAGTAGGAGTAGTAGTAGGAGTAGGAATAGGAGTAGGAGTAGGAGTAGTCGTCGTAGCAGTAGGAGTAGTAGTAGCAGAAGCAGTAGGAGTAGTAGTAGCAGTAGCAGTAGTTGTAGCAGTAGGAGTAGTAGTAGCAGTTGCAGTAGAAGTAGGAGTAGCAGTAGGAATAGCAGTAAGAGTAGCAGTAGGAGTAGCAGTAGCAGAAGAAGCAGGGTCGGTCTCTGGCCCTCGTACCGTTTCCACAGGTAACGTCACATTTACTCCAGATCGACCACAGTCCCCAGTGCCCGTCAACTAGTGATACATGTCTAACAAATCAATCAGTTATCTATTTTGAAGCAAAAACAAGCGCACCAAGATGGCCCTAGTTCGATCACCTGTGTTATAGGGCGTGACTAGTTTCGGACCCAGAGGCATGATATGATCAATTTTTGAAGCCCACGATCTGATGTCACATACGAAATATATAAACTATTAAATTTGTGGTTTCAGTGAAGATATCTTAAGGTATAATGCTGTATTAGTCCATATAAAACATTTCACCACACAAACACCCCCATTACGGGCTAATTTTGACCACAGGGGCAAGATTTTTGAGGAAAAAAATACACATCTGACCCTTGTGGTTTCAGAAACGATTTTTAAGCTTTCAATTTTAAAATATCTCTTAAGTTTGTGTGACCTACATATGCAGCAGACCTAACAATTCGAACAATTTGAAAAGAGTATTGCCCAAACATCACCTATGAAGTTTCGTTAACATCTGCCAAGAGGGTTAGGAGATGTCGTTTTAATGAAAGGTTAATGGACGACAACAACAAATCCTGAGTGCAGGTGAGCAAAAAAAGACACTGAATCACTCGTCGAAGACAATGCACTTACAGCTTATGTTATGTTTAATATAACACACATACCAGAGACAAGTATATTTAACTATAAACATAAACTTACCTGTCTCTGCAAATTGAAAAGTTTTATTTTTAGGAATTTTTTTGGTATATAGAAAGTAATATCTTAAAAAGATATACGGCGTTGATTGTGGTCGGTGTTTATGCAATATCAAAAGTTTTATCTATGAGATCAAAAATAGCGAATGCCTTTTTTCTGCGCACTTCTTATCTGCACCACACGCAAATAAATTACGGGGTGTTGCGCCAGATTTCGTGGCTTATTTCTCTCTATTAGATATTATTACTAAGATATCTATATTTACAGAATAGAAAAAACACAAAAAGCATGAAAATAAATTAAGCATAAAGGTCAGCCGGAAACACTCGAATCTTATTTGATTCCATTATTAATAACATCGTGAATCATCGTGCTCATGCTTAATTAATTGGTCTAAATGGATAAATATTTCAAATTAAATTATTCAAAATTGGTCCTTATCATGTAATTGTTTAAACACATTTAAACTCTATGATTGACATACCATAAGAATATCGCCGATATCTTTATAGTATCTTTCTGATCAAAATAAAACTGACCTTGATACCTTGCGGGTTGGAATGCAATGCATTAACGTGCGGTAACAATTCCACTGCTGGAACGACGGCTTGTTTAAAGCTTTAAACATTTACGTGTTTAACGGCAATTTCGAAAACAATTTTAAATATTTTCGTCAAAGCGTATATTAGGTTACTGAACAACAATACTTATATGACCTTAAATTTATGAATACACAGAATGCAATATCGAAGTAATTACAAAATATGAGCCTTTAAGTACAAACGCTCTGGCGCTGAATTTTCTTCTTAATATAAAGGGGCACACATTCTGTATTGATGCCGAGAATTGAGTGTGAAACTGCTCTATCTCTCAAACCTTATAATTAGAGATACAATTGTTTCATGCTGAATACGCAGTTAACATCGTTGCTAAACGAACTATAGTATCCCTTTTCATACTCTATACTTGCCAAAAATAGAAAGTCGATGGAATAAAATATTATTGTTAATGTGAAATATGTTTGAAGATTGCACTTTTTCTACTGCGAAAAGTTTCAGGCCCACCGGCGGGAAATTTTATATTCGAATTGATTGGTCGCTTACAAAGGTCAGGCTAAGGTGAAAAAAGAGCATTATCTAAACTATTGCGTACCAGGACACAATTGTACATTGCAGGTCAGTGCTTCTGTGCTCTTTCCGAGGCCACTGCAATCGCTACCACCGGCCTGTGGTTTTGGCTGGTTACAGCTACGGGTGCGGAACCTGACTCCTCCATTACACGATGCGGAGCAATTGGTCCACTGCAGCCAGTCCGAGTAGCCGCCATTGACTGGTGAAGAAACGAAAATTTATGTTCCCAATGAAAATAACACGCGAAAAGACACATCATAAATCATGAAAAGCTTTTACCAGATTGCAGTAGAATGCTTTTTGCTTGAGTTGGAGAAGTTTTTGAATGAACAAATCAAAAAAAGTTCTTCAAGTTATTTACCAATTCTAGATTAAAATGTATGGTTTTAGCGGATGTCGTTAATAAAAAAAAACTTATTTTATATATCTCTTATGAATAAGAAACAATGTCCAGAATATGTCATAGGTTTAAAGAAAGCTGTATTTGACTTTGCAACTCACCGGGACAGGCTCCTGATCCAGTGCAGTTCCTTGTGTCTCCTTCATCCTCAGTACAGTTTTGTCCACCGTTGTCAGGAGGTGGTCTGTCACATGACCTGTTACGTTGCTGATGACCCGTCGCCTGACACGTGGCGGAGCAGCTTGACCAGTCACTCCACGTAGACCAACCACCATCAACTTTAGAGAAGTAATATTAAAATTTAATATTATGCCCTTATCGTGTACAATGCGTTCACAAAAATTGTAAAGAATAAACACTTGTATAACATCAAAACAATTAGAGTAGCATTAACTATAATATGTTATGTAATTCTTAATTTAAAGAAAATTATGTTCCCTTGTTCGGAATTAAATAATCATATAAGCACCCTTATATAGGTGTACATTTACGAATAAATAAAAGAACAATTCATGGAAGCATATGTTGTTAAAATACGCGGTCTATACAATTGTACTTGGTTTTGAAATTCCTGATGTTTACCGGGAACAGACGATTTTGCGGAAAAAGCAAATCCGTTTATTGTTTGACTATGATGTAGTACCATGGATTTATTTATATTAGTCTGTAAAGTGATATATGGCCGCTTGTCAACATAAGCTCGACTCAAGTCAATATAATAAATATTTCACTTGCAAACTACATTATTTTGAATGAACAATGTTTTGTTTAAAAATAAGTATTTTGAGTTCAGTTAAATCTGTTGATTGAGTGGACAATATCATTTATGAGTACAGTAAACTCTCTTTCAAATACGGTGACTATCTTGTCAATTTTGACACTCGTCAAATATATTACAAGGTATCCAAAATGTCAAAGGTATCTCACCCGAATGTACTTCACTGTAATGAGCAGAAACTGTTCATAGCCTTTCAATTAAGCTGAAACACATTTCGAAAACTGCTCCACCCTATGGCGATCATGTTTATTTCAACGGACCAGATTCATTTTCGAACACAGTCGAAAATCATTAGAACGTTTTTTTTTTATCAAGTTTTATCCAGACCATATAATGTTCACAAGGTTTAACTAAATCCATACAATGATAACTGTCCCACCCATATATTGTGATAAGGTGAAATACAAAATAGAACATATATTATTTAAAATAATAGTTCACTGTTAAATAAAATTAATTATAATAATTGATCTCGGTAACTGCTCGTTGCGTTCGTTAAAATTCACACGCAGCACGATTCTCTAAGGATTCGGAGAAGGAGGAATACAGAACAGAATATTTTATTTTGACTTAAGTATATATAGCTCATCGCCATTAACATACATATGCAATAACAGCATGCGTTTCAATTATATACAAAACATACATCATTTCGAGGAAACATCAATTTATAAAAGGAATGACATACAACATGTTTTAGTAAGAATGTCACATGGATGAGGTTAATACATAGTATCCACATAATGTAAAAACGTAGTATCATAATTTTAACAAGTATAACATTATTCTAAGCTTATTTTCTTTGTGTAAGATACATAATTTATACTACACATATAAGGATTTTTCTCGCATTTTAAAGCATTTTGAACAAAACATGGCTTGTTTTCTCAACAATATTTAGTTTGAACTACTAAGTAGTTCGATAAACTTGAACATATAAGGGCGAGATCTATAATACTTTGCAATTAATGTATTCCTAACATCGGCATAGTAAGGATATTTAATAGCAAAGAGATATTCATCCTCGATATCATTGAGGTTGCATAAAACACATTTGCGTTGACCTCTGACAATATTCTGGTGTCTACCCGTTTCAATAAATAATTTGTGAGACGACAAACGTAATTTGGCAATAATGTTCCTATGTTTTTTTTCAACAATATCAAGATACGCAGATCTTTCGAATATTGGTTTTAGTTCTTTATATAATATCATTGAACTAGAGGATGTGACACTTATATTCCAGTTAGTTAAATACTGGTCTCGTAATCTGNCGTTCCGTTCCCGCAGCTTACGGAGCATGGGCTCCACGTTGACCAGCCCGTCCATTTTCCATCCTCTATTCATATCAAATAATTGTGACACATTTAAATTATAATCTATCGGGGATAAACAGTGGCGGTTCTAGTAGGAATACTATTTTGTTTCCGATCTATACAGAAATATATATATATATATATATATATATTTTCATAAACAATATGTCATAAAATTGTGTGACAAATTACAATGTACAGTCTACCTGGACACTCAGTAGTGATTCTCGTTCGGTTGCAAACACCAACATTCACATTGATGTCGACACATTCCTTGCCGCCAGTCAACGGAGGCGGGCTGTCACACTGACGATATCTTTTACGAAATCCATTACAGTAGCAGATAGACCAATCCTGCCAGGCTCCCCAGACACCATCAACTGACAACAAAACAAATTAGCAGATAATTGACAATAATCTTGCGCGCAACCCACTTTCGCATATTAACGAAACCTGAATCACGTGATCTAGTTTGTTCTGTAAGGGTCAATCTTACGTCAACATTCCATTGCTTTAGGTAAAGTTTCAAATAAGTTTATCATAAATTCTTATTCATTTTTTTCGGCGTAGCTGTCTAACCCATGTTTTGATATTATATCCAGTAAAATGCTGATTTTTTTCCCAACAGTAGGCCCGAATTAATACATTCTTATTCCGCATTAACTGATTTGCAAATATAGTGCATTGCGTTTGTTAACCAAATTTTGAGTGTGAAGCTATCGTATCTCATAAAGAAACGTTAAGCAGATACAACAGTTTAAAAGTTAACTCACGCAATCAGTACTGTTTAGTGTGCCCCTTTATATGTGCTTGCGCATTATACTTATAGGCTTCGTTTTTATATTTTACACTTTTTATTATATTGCATTATGTTAACTAATATATTTATAAACAAACATACTAATTGGTCTCTTTTGTTCCATACCCTGATTTACTTAAAGAATACATGTTATATATTGACATTCACTGATTCTTAAGTATTGAGGTGTGTCATGACCAGCGTTCCAGCATTGCAATTGTGCAGTCACTTTGAATGCAATGCATTTCATCTCGCAATGTATCAAAGTAAATGCGCGCTCAGTGTGTCTGGAAATCGTACTTTAAAGGTTATCAACATTTGCGCTTGCCTAAAATATCTGACTTTAATATTTAATAAAGAAATATCGTTTGTAGATTTGTTAATTTACAACACGCAATATAATATAAAGAAAAGAGAAAACATTGCTTACGACAATTGAAAATACTTCATGTTATATTTCAACCGAGAAAAACAAGGTGACGTTAATATAAATGTTGTATTGTGACAAATGCATAATGATTTTATTTAAAATCATTTAAATATATGCACAAAAGTGTTCGATACGAAATATGTTACATATATGTCCTTATTTTCCTAATTTTCTTTACGTGTACATACCAAGATGGTCTATATATATATAAGCATATAAGTTTAAAACGATATAAACATGCATCATAAATTGTATTAAAAAATACTTATGCAATAAACTATACATACCAAATATGTCATGCAGTCAATAGGGGAAAACGAAAAATAGCTTCACATTTGTTTGTTTGTTCATAACTTAATGTGTTATTTATAATCTTTTGTTTAATTTTAGTAATATGTGCCCTTCTCTAAAACCTTAAAATGCAATTTTGAAAACTCAAATTAGACGATTAAAGAGATAGAGGATACAACCAAACCAACTATTCTAGCAAACTTTCGAAAAAAAATAATAAAAAAAGAAAGTAGTTAGTGGCATTCGTGAAATATGTTTTTGTTGCATTTCTTTTTACTTGTCATGTTAACTGTCATCAAACTGGAGTTCCCAGTTTAAACCCAGTACAGTAATGTATCCTGGTTCATGCTGACATATGTATCACAGGTTTAGGAGAAACCCAAATCTGTCATTTAGAATGTTGGTGTTACATTATTGTTTCATGTTTTTATGGTATCACCAAACGCATACGATGTATATCTTTTTTTGTTAAAATAAGTCAGAAAACGCATGAAGACAGATCGCCCGCATGTGCAAGTATATGGCTGTTATGGTCATTGCACTAGTTGACGTTGTCAAAGATCAAAACGTTAATAAAATAATTTTTAAAAACAATGCATTTAATTCCACAAAATATACACATGTGCATGGTAACTGTTTTTCAACGGTTTATAGTTGCGACGAACTTGTAAATAAACTGCGTAAACTTCGCGACAACCGCACTTCAAACGTGCCATACCGTAGACATGTATACAATTCGCATACTCAATAAGCCTTGCAACCCAAGTGTGTCTGGCTCACGATGTACGCTCATCGAACACACCAAACACGAACCAACATGAGTGGTTTTGAAAATCGACAAATGTGCTTCAACAGTGAGGTCGACTCCACGGTGCCTGCGCGTACTGCACAAGTTTTCATTAAACGCATACGCTTGTCTTCTGATTTAGAAATCGTAGCAAAATTCATGACAAATATCAAACCTCTGGATCTTGCGATTTCAGAGGAGATTTTTACTATATACATGTTGACCCCATTGATATGATTTGAACAGACTTGGTAGAGAACCACCATTTGATGTTACATTCCAAATAAACACACATACCAGAGACAAGTATATTTAACTATAAACATTAACTTACTTGTCTCTGCAAATTATAAAGTTTTATTTTTAGGATATTTTTTGGTATATAGAAAGTAATAAGAATATATATTATTGAATAACAAGAAATATCTTTAAAAAGATATACGGCGTTGATTGTGGTCGGTGTTTATGAAATATCAAAAGTTATATCTGTGAGATCAAAAATAGCGAATGCCTTTTTTCTGCGCAGTTCTTATCTGCATCACACGCAAATAAATTACGGGGTGTTGCGCCAGATTTCGTGGCTTATTTCGCTTTATTAGATATAATTACTAAGATATCTATATTTACAGAATAGAAAAAAAAAACACAAGAAGCATGAAAATAAATGAAGCATAAAGGTCAGCCGGCAACACTCGAATCTTATTTGATTCAATTATTAATAACATCGTGAATCATCGTGCTCATGCTTAATAAATTGGTCTAAACGGATAAATATTTCAAATTAAATTATTCAAAATTGGTCCTTATCATGTAATTGTTTAAACACATTTAAAATCTATGATTGACATAATATCGCTGAATATCTTTATATAGTATCTTTCTGATCAAAATAAACTTCAAGTGCACATAGTTTACGCGATAGCGTTTATAAAACGATTTCTGTAACTGACCGCAAACTGACCTTGATACCTTGCGGGTTGGAATGCAATGCATTAACGTTCGGTAACAATTCCACTGCTGGAACGACGGCTTGTTTAAAGTTTTAAACATTTACGTGTTTAACGGCAATTTCGAAAACAATTTTAAATATTTTCGTCAAAGCGTATATTAACAAGAGTTGTCCCAAGACAGCGCACTAGGCTATTCTTCATCTTTTATAGTATAATGGTCATGTTCTGTAAGCCAACTTATTAAATTCCCACAAAGACTTATTTGAAGTTGAAATGTTGGTTACTTTGAAGCTCAACAGCTCCATATCACAGTTTCAAACGCATGTATCATTATAAACTTCACAAATGTCTTCGGGTTCATTGTAGGAGTTCACTGACCAAGTTCCATAACTCCGACCTTCAATTTAGCAGAATATTGAAATAAAACATTACATATGTGTTTGAGTCTTTATAAACAGTCATTTTGCAAGACTAATACCAGCTTTTTATGAGAATTATGTTTCCTTTTGTACTTGATAAAATCGCATTACTTTTTGCGAGCAAGTTAAATTTCATGTTTAAGTTTGCATGCAACATGTACATATCTCTGTAACTGCTACAGGTTGAAATGTGCATGCTCAAATTACATACTGTTATTACACAAAATATTCAATTGAAACTACAAACATGCATTACGGATCATCATGCGAGACAATGATCAAGCCCCACCTTTGTTTGTAAGATTAGTTCTTGAAGCTTTCACGGGCAGTGGTGAACAAAAGCCATCGGTCAAGTTAAAGTCGTCAATTGCGATGTCACCCTCGTAACCGGACCCAACTGTTGCCTCCAAAACTAGCTGTACCAATACAGAGCACAAGAACACTTTTATTAATTCTCGATTAACAGGCTCATAATACAAACATTTTTTTATATTTACTGTGCACATTGTCAAAAACAATGTTCTTACTCACATCCAAAAACGCTATCAACTCGACGACACTTAATAAAACATCATAGCATACCTTGTACTCCACTGTTGCGTTAAGTGGAACTTGCCCATACAGCCAATCAAGGCCTTGTTGCCCAGACAAGCTCCAGACGGGATTGCCTAGAAGGCGGCTATCTTGTTTCTGGTATATGTTTAGCTGACCAACCGACGAACCCTTCATGTGATACCTGTGGTTATATAACGTGTTCTTTTGCAAACATTTCACAACTTTGTCTTCAACCCACAGACATTTGGCCTGCTGAATGCTGTTGAAACTTTCATATTTCTGAATTAAATCATAGCTCATATTTCATCATATATTTGTGGTAGAAAAATATCAGAAGAAAAATTTTGCACAAAGGAAAAAGGTTTCGTAGCTTTCGAGATAAACATGTTAATGACTGCATGTTCTTCTATGATTTGTTTCATGTTCATGTATAACAACGGTGCCATTTTCATTTTCCAAGAATATGAGACTGTTTAAATTATATAAACAAGATGGTCCTGAAAAGCTCACCTGAGTTCAAGGTTCACTAACTGATGTCGACTTCACCTGATGACCTAGTTTTTGACCACCCTCTACCCAGGTTCAAACGTGGCCTTAATTAACATTCTAACCATGTTTCATCCAGATTAAGCTATGAATCCGGCTTCAAGAGTGGTAATATGTCGTTGTTTTTTAAGAATTTACCTATTTGACCCAGATTTGAAATTACACCAGATATTGTATTAATATTATACATAATGAATGTGGCCTCTATAGTGGTTACAAAGCTTCTCTAAGATTTGACCTGATGATTTAGTTCTTGCACACGTGATCCAGATTCAAACTCGGCCTAGCCATTGTCCATATGAACATTCTCTGACCAAATTGCATCATCAGTGAGTCATGTTGCCTCTAGATAAGTAACAAAGTCTTACTAAGATTTGACCTAGTAACCAAATTATATTGACCAGGTGTTATCTAGAGGTGATACAAAATGTAGTCTCTAGGTGTTGATGACCTAAAATGTGACGACGCACACCGCTTCACATAGGGCGATCACAATAGCTCACCTCGAGCATTTCATGCTCAGGTAAGCTAAACATTTTGACTACGATCCTTCATAACAAAGGGTGCTGAATCATACCAAAACTGGAAGCACTGGATATGGGGTCCCGTGTTTTGTATAAGTGGACTCAGCAGCCAGGCCTTCTCGTTCTCGGCCCGAGGGGCGCTGGACTCAATGAACATATAGCTCCCTGGAGGAACATTAAGCAGCAGACATAATACAGAGCAGCAAATAAGGCAATCACACTTGGGTAAATACCCATCTATTAAATTTCCAAACAAAAGGGCCATGATAGTCGTTAAGCCCTCACTTGAGTTCATGGAAATCAATTGTTAAATACTTGACTATGTGATCAAGTTTTTGATCACACCTGAACCAGATTCAAACATTGCCTTAACATTGCCAAGATAAACATGTAATGAACAAGTTCCATCCATACTGATATAAACATGTTGTTATAAAGTGTCATGTCCTTATACTTGCCTAAGTACTCATTTATAAAATGCCATTTTTATACGAGTGCGAATATCTACTTTTAAAACGCCATACCTCAATACTTTCTTCACTTCTAATATGACATTTCACAATACTTCTGTAGAAACGCTATTCTGAAAGGTCATGCCCTAATACTTGCATTAATATCATCTTCTTAAATATCATACCCACTTTTAAAACTCCTTACCCTAATACATGCACATTAACCCACTTCTAAAATACCATGCTAATATATACTTGCGTACATACAAATTACTTAAATGCCACGCCCTTTAACATGCATAAAAATATCTTTCTAAAATGCAATTCCTAAATAATTGAGCAAATAGCCACTTCAATATGCCATGCCTTAAAATGACTACAAAAGTGCTCAGACCAATAAGAATGCTTTCTGTACATACGTTGATTTCCATTTTAAAGATTTATTCTCTGTTTAAGTTTAAAAAGGTTCTAATACTTGAAGAAAATGTCATTAAAAAGTGTTTATTGTCTTAATTTAGTGATAAAACTCATGTCATATACTGTTTCCTTAAAAACTCCCTGTGTAAACCTTTATCATTTTTTAGTGTATGGTCAAAATCCGGGCCCGTGTCATCTGTTGGTGTTGATGACCGGTAGCGAATCCAGTCAAAGTCGTCGCCTTGCTGAACATTTTGCCATGAGCACAGACTGTCTGCTTCAAAGTCACACGTTTGTTTGTGGTCTGCAAGATACAATTACTGTAGAAAATGTCAGAGAAAACATGAATGGCAAATTAGAAATTAGTATGTGGTGTTTTTTTATCACAGCAAATCATGAGACACTTGCTAATGATCTTAGTCTTTATTTTTATTTCATAATATAGTTATATATAGTTATGTGCTTTGGCATGGCAAATCAACTCATATACTTTAGTACTGGTTCTGATTTCATTTAAAATTCATTTAATTGTGAAGATTAGGAATTGAAAAGTCCTTTTTTTACAATACAGTACTATTGTTACATCTTTGGCCTTAAAACACGACCTTGACCTTCTACGAAGCCATATGATTATTGAGCATGATGTTTAAATAGGTACAAATTTGTGTAAAGTGAACCTTAAATCCTGCAAAACATGTGTATAGAGATTATGTTAGCTCTATATTGATGTTTTACCTTTGTCCTTCAAGTATGACATTGACCTTAGTGGTCATGCATTTTTTGCAACAGTCACGCTCGCACAAACCAAAATTTGACAAACAGATATAACTACATAAAAATTGATTGGCTGTGAGAGTGTAATGCTTAATGAATGAATCCAACAATGTGGACGCATCAACAATTGTTTTTCCGTGCATAATTCAAATATGCATTGATACTCATATTTGTTTAGGGACAAATGATATCCCATTGTTTCTGTTTTCAAGAATCCTGTCCCCCTTTGCCTCCCCTTTTCCACCTGTGATGTTTTTGTAACAATTTTAATCGCATGAAGGATACTTGTAATTTGCAGCACAAATTAAGGCTTCTGTTGTTTACAAAGATGTAAATATTGCTTCATGATGTCATATGGTTTGTCTATAAAGGTTCCACAAAGAAGGTAATACTCTTTAGATGCTTACGGCAGTTAAGCTAAAAGTATACGTAATTTTTATTTTCTACCCGTAATTGTTATTTTCTACTAAAAATATTTTGACCCGAAACACATACATATTTTAATTAACATTAAATAAAACACATACAGTTTTCTGCATTATGTTCAATAGTGTATGTACATGAAATTATTAGAGATTATGGATTATTATGACGCTCCCATTAGTCATGTTTAAACCATCCGTACATATTTTAGTCGCTCCTCTTACACATTAGAATATATATTAAACAATCCCCACTCTCATGATAATTTCATTTAGACAATTCAAAGTTGTATTCTCATTCCATTTTTGAGGAAACATTTCAACAATTGGAATTTGTAATAAAAGTAAAATTTATGCCACAAAAAGCACGTAGAATATGACAGGTTTGTGAAAAATGCTGTTCTATGTTTATAATGTACAAAAAATCATCCGAAGTTAACTGAAAAAGGCAATACAAATATAACAGGAGCTTTGTCAGACAAAACAGCACTCCGCTATAATATGGATGTTATCTGATTAAGAACAAGACGTTCCAACACAGCCCTCTGTCTACACAGATCTTTACTAATCTTTAGTAATTTTTGGTATGGCAGGACGGACCCGGGGTAAACCTGTCTGTGAATTCGGCAGGGGGCTTATAATAGGCATCCAATTATAGATTTATGCGCATGCACAAAGACCTGCACATGAATGACTCAAAAGATTTCCACTTGTTTTTTGTTTACATTTTTACAAAACTACCAATATCTTGACAAAACGTTACTACGAAATCAATCCTCAATAGAAGCAATTGCTAGGTAATCTATATAGCAATAGAATCACTTGCTAGGTAATCTATATACACCGTTGTGCCCATACTTGCTAGGTAATCTATATACACCTTTGTGCCCATACTTGCTAGGTAATCTACATACACCTTTATGCCCATTGCTAGGTAATCTATATACACCTTTGTGCCCATACTTGCTAGGTAATCTGTATACACCTTTGTGCCCATACTTGCTAGGTAATCTATATACACCTTTGTGCCCAGAATCACTTGCTAGGTAATCTATATACACCTTTGTGCCCAGGCGCTTCAGCTTTTATAAACAATTATATACAAACCCTTGATACTTCTAGCGTATGAGTACAACCAGTTAACCAGCAATTGCTTATGATTTTGAAATCCTTCAAATATAAAATGGTCACAAACCCAGCAAAAATCGTTTCTCCGAAATCTTCACTGGGAGACCACCATACAAGGAAAAATTCCTAGCACATGCTTCAAAGGAGGCTGCAAAGCAAGACAGGGTCTGTCCGTTCACGTAGCATGGCATCCAAACATCTGAGTCAAGGGAAGCGCCAGTTTTAAGACCTGGTATTTCAGCTGAAAATTATATTCATGTCTTATCAGCAAATTGTAAATGGTTCTTAAAAGACCATACATGTAACACAAATATTAACATTTTGTTTGAGGTTTTAAATAATAAAAATGGTTCATATTTATATCCGCATGGAACAAAATACACAAATTATAACTATGTTTATCTTATCTATTGTACTTTGAAAAACATTCATCCTGCATGTAACATACAATTCCTACAGTATATCACGTTGAGGGAATGGCCATAGCAATAATTTCCTGAACAACCCTCACACAAGTTATGTAACCAGGTCGGATTCAAACTCAGTATCCTTGGACTGAAAGTCCAAAGATCCGCCTACGGTACTGAACTAGCCTGATGAAATTAGTTGTTTCTGTTGAAATATTGCCTAACAAAATAATGTAAAATGAATACATTTTTTTTTGTAAATTATGCTCAACTATTGGTGTAAGAAAAGGATCTTCATATAAATCTCAACGTAACAAATATGAACGAACACTTTTTTAAACTTACACTTTTAGCTTATAAAGCATATTCCCCATATGGCCCTCTTTTAACATATCGAGTTTTCATAAATCTAGCTTAAAGCTTTTTGGGTTATTTCAGAATCAAGATTTTTCAGACAAACAGACAGAAAGATGGACAGACAGACAGATGGACTACCGGGGGTTAATGTATACTAACAAGCGAAATTTGATACCTAACCATTCCCCGGCATCAAGAAGTATGCAGTCATCATATGGCATCAAATGGTCTTCTTGAATGTTCATATCCTGAGAGGGCAAAAGATGCAGTTAATATGTTTGTAACTTTGATTGTGACCGTTTTAAAAGTTATTTTCAGTCAAAAAACAATCAACAGGGCAGTTAACCTAATCATACTTTGTCTGTGCAGGAAAGCAGAAACTAGTTCAAAGCACATAAATTTTCCGATCCGATGGCATGTAAATCAATATTTGTGAGAGAATGGTAAACATAGTTCAGTCCCTGAAAACAAAATGCTTAAGCTGTATTCTGTACATGAAGTTTTAAGGAGGATTTTTTTTTGTATCGTGTTACAAAGGTATATTTCAAAAGAAATTCACCACACAAGTTTTTCATTTTTTTTCCTTTTTTTTAATCCTTTCATGTTTATAATTGTTCAATTCAACACAAGTTAACAAGATATGCACAGTCTCTCAGCATAATATGTCCATCTTAACTTGGTGAGAATAGTTCTTCTATTTTTATAAACAGTGCCCTTGACCATAAACTTTGGCGAAAACCCGAGAAAACCTGCTTAAAAATGTATTTGTAAAAAAAAGAGTGGATTTGACCTGATAATATGTGTCCACTGTCCACCCCTGTTAACTTACCGGATGCCCCGATACAATAAACCAGTCATTGTTGATGTTTCCATGGAAGCATGCGCCACTCCCAACATACTGCATAACATGTGACGTTGGGTTGGTTTCCGTCCGTACTGGGGTCTTAGCAGTGAACGTGCACTGACACGTGGCTGCATTTACATGGCGTAGCTGTAGAAGCAACAGCAACAACAGCGGAACTGGCTGCGTCTGAAGGAAAGTGACACTGATTCACTGTTTTAGGAATGACTGACACTAAACAATAAATAAGCTATACATAATTATTGAATTATCAATCAAATCAAATGTCTTAAATGAAACTGCTATTGAGAACAAGATCGTTAATTGTTCACCGGCTGTTACAAATCAACTTAATATTGTTTGTTTTCGATATTATAATACATCTATACTATATTTTTCTATTTTTAATTATACAAATATGTGAAGTTCTTTTCTGAGTCATATTCTGATTAAGCTAAATGTTTGTTTACTATATATAGGGACACTAAGTATGTTATTAAATTGTCTGGCATTCTATCAGTTACTGATGTTGAAGCAATTGCTGTAGTAGCCCTATGACAACCCTATGGCGTCTTGTCCGATAGACGTATCCAAATCTTTATGTGCGATTATTTGTTGGGATGTGCACGTGGGAAAGTACTCAGTCATCTTTTTTTTCGTTTCAATAAGTCACTTACAAACATAAATGTACGATAGGCGAAAGAATCGTCCCCAGCATCGTGATAAGCCCGTGCAAACTTAATTTGTTTGACTAGGGTGACACTTCACACAAATGCGCGGTATCTGTCTCTCCGCATGCCCCATTTGTAAAATGAAAAACGCTTTACCTTTTTTATCGGACACTACAAATTATTATTTTTCTGTGTTCTAATATTAAGAATAACAAGACAAAATTGAATTGATAAGACAATGCTGTATATTGAAGCAAAAATGCAACTTATCAATTGACATGAACGATTAAATACAGTATCTCCCACTATCCTCCAGAACCCAACTAACAAGTTTGAGCTAACACATACTCGTCAAACGATAGTGGGTGCATTAGTTATTTGCAAGTAACTTTCCAAAAACGAATAAAATTAAACTTAAATTATAAAGAATGTGTTCAAACATAGAGACGGAAAAATAATTATTTTCTAAAAGAAAATCGAAACAGAATAAATAAATACAATACTGAGTATCTGAAATAGGACATATGGATTTTTTTTTCAACGATATATCTTCAATGTTACATTGGAACACATTCCAATAATTACATATTTCAAATATCGCAAAAATACAACAAATGTATTATGTTGTGCGTATTTAAATGAAAATCTTTTTAAACTCGGGCTAAGAACGCACTAAGAGTCTAATGGAGGCACTTAATGCTAACGTGAAAAAATAAGGTTTTACCTTAGCATACGACCTAGTTTTTAAAGCCCAGTCTCACTATGATGCCGGTGGAGCCCCGGTGCGTGATCCGGGATTTACCGGGATGAACCTGGGCTCAAACGGGATGAACCGGGGCTCCACCGGGGACGACCGGGATGAACCGGGGACGACCGGGGACAACCGGGGCTCCACCGGGTAAGTATTAAAATGTTAAATACCTCCGGGAAGAACCGGCAACGACCGGCGCGGCACCGGGAACAACCGGGACGTCACCGGGAACAACCGGGACGGAACCGTAGCTCCACCGGGTCCCATACAGACGCCGGCAGAGCTACGGCAACGCCCCGGTTGTCGCCGGTGGTGCCCAGGTGGAGCCCCGATGAATGCCGGCAGAGTCCCGGTATAGCTACGGTGCATCGGTAAACCGACGCTCTGCCGGGACGCCACCAGCATTCACCGGGGCTCCGCCTGGGCATTACCGGCGACGACCGCGATTAAACCGGGGCGTTGCCGTAGCTCTGCCGGGGTCTGATGACGGTATAGCCCCGGTGAGTGCCGGCGGAGTTACGGATGACCGGGGCTCTGCCGGGACGCTGCCGGGACGCTGCCGGGACGCTGCCGGGGCTCCACCTGGGCATTACCGGCGACAACCGGGGCTCTGCCGGGGCTTCACCGGGATAAACCGTAGCTATTCCGGGGTTGACCAGCTTCAACCGGGGCGGCACCGGGAAAAATTGTGACCTTGTTAAACATTTTCGACGAATCATCTCGGTTCTCGCCGGTCGACCGGCGTAAGCAAACCGGGATGGACCGGGGCTCTACCGGCAATAGTGAGACTTGGGCTTTAGTTAGCTACACAAGTTTATAAGGGAGCCTAAAGGTTACGTTAGGCACTAAGGTAGCTTTGAGTAAGTTGGCCCAGAACCGTATCTGTCCGAGGCCCGATGAAATAAAACCAAAACGAGAATCAAACACATCTCGTCTTTAATAAAAAAAAGAAGCATTTTTATGAAAAGTTTTGCAAAACTAAACCGTTCTTAGAGCATAACAACTTTTTTAAAGATTTATATGTTGATTTTAAATATAGTGATCTATGTCTATATTTTATTAATAACTACTGGGTGATGATCAATAGCCGGATGCAATTACGACATAAATATATCTAATATTGTTAATACGCAGTTTAAGGAAATGAAACTGATACATAATCGAGGTTATAGTGTTGTTTTTGTCGATTTAATTAACTTACCAGGTGTTAAGACATAGAGTTTAGTATTTAATAAGGCTAGAAAATAAATTAAGCCATATTTGCCAAATGGCAGCAAATAACCGAGGATGATATTTTCTTGTGATATTGTCAAGATACTGTTTTCATTTATCCTTCCAAATGTTTCAGATGCACTTTATTATTAATGTATTATTGGTGTATTGTGTGCAATTCCGTAACCATTTATTAGGTTAATTAAAAAAAATGTGTAACGATTTGACGTTTTTGCATAGAATTTAAATGGATAATTATAACATATAATTACAGCGGATTTGAACAAAAATATATATGTACATGCATTTAATTTAAAAGAAAGTGATAATTATGAGCAGAAATTATTTGCTTTTGGTTTTATTCATAAAAACAAAATGCTGCACTTATAACAGTCCTCCCACATGTTGAATAACAGCACATGCGCAATTGTAAACAGAAATCCCAAACCAAGCATGAAATTACACATGTAAACAAGCGTGAGTAAACGCTTTATTTGTATAAGTTCTCATTAGGAACCCTTTTACATTTACATAACTTACAGGAATGTATTTCTGCAATAAATTGTATTATCATTTGGAAAGACTGAAACGCTTTTTGATTAAACAAGGTTATTGGTCCCCGACCAGTATGGTAATGTTTTGTTCTTATATCAAGACAATCATATATATTGTTCTCTTATGTTCCATTCCTTTCTTTGGCGAAAAACAAGTTGGCTTTGCTTTTAACATTTGGGTTCTTTGTTTTATACGTTTAAACGTGTTTGAAGCCAAAAAAGAGTGTGTGTTTTCTGTTTGAAGATCATTCCTACAAAGGGACAATTTTCAACAATTGTCATTTGCTTTTATGCTCTTACTTTATTTCTATCTCTGATCAGTATCACAGAAAAAAAAAGAAGAGAACATGTGAAAATCAATTCTGTATTGATTCAGAGAATCGCCTATCTTTGACATGACCACAATAACTGATCGCCCTGATATAACAATTCTTAATGTGTACCTTTACATGTACATTTACGTCCAAAGGCAGATACCTCCATACATGGATTGCAGTGGAAATATTAAAACAGTTTTCTGTACTTGTCCATGGACAAGCTTGTTTGAAAAATCAATTGTACAAAAACACTTGTCACTTGTATGAATATACATGTAAATATTTTCACTTATATATGTTGTATCAAATAAATCATGCAACATATTTTGTTATTATTATGTATAAGTATATAATAATATTAACATATAATGTTTACATCATTTGCATGCATTTACGTGTTCTTGGGAAAGTAGACAGGAATCATTTAATTGTCCGATAGTAAAATAACCTGAATAAGACAAACCGTTCAAACCACATTCAAAAGTAACTGCTTTAATTGCGTGTACTACTACTGTAACTGCAACTGCACGTACTTATACGACGTCTACCCTACTTAAAAATGTCAACCATGAATGAATATTGATTTAAATCCCTTTATATATAAAAAAAAATATTTAAAAAAAACACACACACACACAAACAATAAAAGAAAAAGGAGCGAACATGGGAACATAACATGAAAACATTCAAAACAATGCTAACAATCAGCCAAATACAATACCAATTCCATCTTTGTAATGAGGTGTCTAGTTTTCCATGAAATGTGATACGATCGTGTCAGCGCTAGACAATTTTGTGAGATGTAAATGTGGACTACAAAGTTAAATCACAGAAAAATACTAGAACAGCGTCTTATCAACCAGGCCGTGATTGGCAGACCGGGCGGTCACGTTCAATACGTACATAAACCATGATGGCCAAATATTGACAGACGTTTTAAAGGAGCATACACATATTTGGTTACATTGATAAAGTTACCTGAAAAGACAAATACAACAACAATGATGAAAGTTCTTCACAATCAACAATAGCAACTGGAACGATTTATAGTTTAAAGGCTTCAGGAATTAGACGTGAAAATATTCAATTGTGCATTTAGATTATTAAAGGGCTATAACTGCACACTTCCATGAGCATTTAAGCTGATTTTGCCTGCTAATAGATGAAAAGGCGTTTGCAGAAAATTAGAGATATACAGAGCAAAAAAGTGGTTTCCTAACATAAGATTTATTTATATTTGCAAACAACTAAACTGACCATCAATATGTATCCAACCACTTTATTATACAAAAACAATAATGTAACGAATTTCATTAATAAGTGTTGTTGATTATAAAACTGTTAACTGTTTGATATAATTGTTAAAAAAATATAGAATGAGTGATTCTTTGGACATTTAAAAACTCTCGAAAAATGAAGATAAAACATTTTTTTTCAATTTTCATAAAACCGTTCGAACTGTTGTCTGCCACTTTAAGCTGTGTGGTGTCTTTCAACTTCTGATAAGCTGTCAATGCCAAAAATATGGTGCAGCAATCTAATTCCTTAACCATCAGATTGTGCCAAATGCACAGACCATGTACTTATCAAAATACATATAGTATTATTTATCTCGTCTACTGTTAAATACAGGCAATCATAATGTTATCTGCAAGACAAAGTTGTAAAAGTTTGATGATTTCAAACTAATTTGGTATTAATTATACTGTCATTTTGACCGTTTTTTCATTTGTTTCTGTAACGATGTTCTATTGAGTTGCCCTTATAAGTATTAATTATTACATCAGTCCCTTTCAGCAATTTGTTAATGTACAAACCTCTCTTATCTGTTCAATAAACTTGCCCACGGCCCATTCACAGACACATCGAGACATTGAGGACAAAACTACTGTAACCCATATAGAAATGATAAGCAGATACAACAGTTTCACACTCAACCTTCAACCTTCTGATTACATACAGCATAAAGGACATGACGTCCTCCTTATCGTAATGAAAGCCACACAAAAACTAATCACATGATACCAGTCAACGCAAGAAATACTTATATTCACAAAACACAGATGGCAACATTTCTAACATTGGTGTCATATGATTTTTCACTACTTTTGACTGGGCATGGATTCTTATTAGACAACAACTCAGTGACCAATCTTCTAGGTGCCCTGCAGCAGGAAAAGATCGCTAGGAGTGCTCTTCAAAGTGAGGTGGAAACACTGAGAAATGACGTCAAATCCCTGAAGGCCCGTCACACGGCGTGTGTGTACTACTGCTTAATGCTATATTGAATGGCGCATTACAATCTGGGTTAAGTTATGAAAGGTGCATGTCTTTTTTTCAAAATGTTGACTTGTATTTGTACACCTTTTTGATTATTTTAAATTGTAAAATACCTCATGAGAATTATAAAAATGAGCTGGTATATGCCTATGGACATAAAAAAAAAAACATTTTTTATTCGACAAAAGCAACAACTGTTCAATATAGTTGTAAGTCTCACTTTCTGTCATAATAAAATATATAGTGTGAAATAACATTTGAACTATCATAACATTCAGGAGACAACACTTCTATCAAGTACCTCGTTACTTCAATACAGCTCAATGCAACTGCCCACCGAGCAAAGCCGTTGCATTTTCCGCAACCATGACTATTGACATCAGTTACCTGGGAGAAAGCCAGCCAATCATCTATGACAAGGTCATCACCAATGTCGGCGCAGCTTATGACTCGAGGCACGGAACATTCAGAGCACCAGTGGGCGGGACTTACAAATTCACATTTTCCGTATTGCAGGTTTGCAAAGCACGAACAATGCATTCGAGAAATTGATATATTTGAAAATGTTAGATTGTGTTAGTACTTTAAAAGATGAAACTGTAAAAGAGGACAATATTATAACGAGAACCAATCAGGCATTTGCTAATGTTTGTAGAACTAAATTGGTTCCGCAAGAACTGGTCTCGTATTAATTTGAGCAATACAACAAGTTCTTACATCTTCCATTCTTAAAAAAAAACTGACTGTGATGAACTTAGGCTCAATGATGCAATTAATATTTTGTATCCACATTATTGGATGTTAACAATAAAAATACATAACTGGATTATTTTTGGTTTGAGAGAACGATTAGTAAATTATACCAAAGCCTTCCATGCCAAAGCATTTTTTTGTGGTGACGATGTTTCATTCGATACACACAAGTACATAAGAGCTGAAATTGCCCTTTTATTACTTTTTGGCGTTAAAAAAACTATTGTCTTTCCACCAACACAACAGACTTATTTTTTTTTTATTCTAGGGTGAGCTTTTGATCAGTTTTACTTAGAATGATCATTGAGTTTGCCATAATTGATCGCTTCATGCGATCATATGCACTAAATAAACTATAAATTAACTAAAGATTTATTCCTTGACCTCCTAGTAAGACCATATGCTTTAATGTATTGATACGGGTAATAATTCTTAGATGACATTTCCTCATTGTGAAAAGTTATTTTAAAGTTGCATTATGAATGACAAAGTTACGGTCGGGACATGCTGTTATATGGTAAAATTTGACTTTGAGGTAGGGAGAAGGATGTTACCTGTGAAAAAAGTGTCTTTAATGGTGGTAAATAATTGTTCCAAGTTATTTAAAAATCCTTCGAAATATGAAAAATCTATTGTTGAGACAAAAAATGGTCAGCTCTTTTATGACAAATTCGACCTGTGACCTCTGAGTGTTCTAATGTAGCGAGACGTGTGTTACATGCGCTACACCATCCTACAGAGAACCAGTTTAATGATTATATTTCCTTACAAGGAACCCCCTCATTGTAGATTATATTTACTAAATTATGGAAACAAAAGCTTAAATAAACCGTAAACCATTATAATTATGTACATTCATACAGGGAACTAGCTCAATTAGGGTATGTACTTGCAGGGAACCAACTCTATGTGGATACAGGTGGAACTAGTGAAGAACGGCAAAGTAATTGGACGTGTGAAAGTTGGAGACTATGGCAACTGGGCAATAGGTGAACAAAATACTTGCTTTTATTTAGAAATAACAACAAATACTGTAACTTGTAATTAACTATTGTAAATTGGGATTATTCTGATATGTGGTCATATATTCTGATATCTGGTCCACATCCCTACTTTTGTAACAAAAAAGTAACACTTTTGTAACACTTTTGTAACACTTTTGTAACAGTAGTCTCATTTTCAATTGATTGTAATTAAACTCTTTTATAAGAGATTTTCTTAAGAAGTAATGAGAATTCAAATCATTAAGATTCAAAATAAATTGTTATTTAAATGATATTTTATAAGCAATTATCAAGTTCCACACGAGATGTTTGTATCACATGTATGTTCCCCTCCTCCCCGACTCTTGCATCAAAGCCGCCCTGTGGCATTGACCTTAGATCTATTGATACGAACATAATAAGAGGTCAATATTTGTCTAACCAGCATCCTAAATGAATAAGTCCAAAGAATTATCATTATATTGTGCGGAGACAAATTTCATCTTACAAGGCCATGTGATCTTGACCCTGGACCTGTTGACCAAAAATGAACAGGTGTCACTATTTCCTCCCAAATAACCTTCATACCAATTAAGATGATTGTAGATAAAATCCTTCTCTATATATCTTGCAGAAACCAATGTCTGGATACAAACTCATGTGACATTGACCATTGAATTGGTGAACTTAAAATCAAAGTGTGTCGTCGTGTCTTGTCATGTAACCACTACACAAATTTGCATGATTAATGAGATACAATTTATTTCATGATCGTAAGTCAAATCCTTCTCAAAATATAGTGTAAATACAAATTTCACTTTACACGACCCTGTTACAACGACCTTCGACCTGATGATTTGAAAATATATATGCGTCTTGCTTTTCTCACAAGTAACCATCATACCAATTATCATGGTTGTAGGCCAAAGAGTTCCTAGATAGCGTGTATTACGAAGAACTAACTGTTTAACATGAACCAACATAGTCAACACCCAACTTGACGCAGGTGATGACGTTTGGGTCCAGCACTCGACCAATCAGGGCTCGAACATGATCATGTCTCGAAATGGCGGCTACACGATGTTTACCGGGCACATTGTGACGGCCGATTAGCGTAGTTGTCAATTGATTGCAATGGTTTTGTCATGAAATACTAAATAAAGACTATATCAGTGCATACACATTATTCTTAATATGGAAATGATTTCTTGAAACAATATTCAATCCCAGACCATAACATATACACGTTTACAACAGTTCTTATTAAAGACTCCTATGTTATGACAATTTTAAATACTACAAAATA
This sequence comes from Dreissena rostriformis, assembly GCA_007657795.1. Taxonomy (NCBI): domain Eukaryota; kingdom Metazoa; phylum Mollusca; class Bivalvia; order Myida; family Dreissenidae; genus Dreissena; species Dreissena rostriformis. The sequence continues at coordinate 151,044 of VMBQ01001069.1, read as the reverse complement.
ACAAATAATGAGGTCATGCAACCAACTAAGTCATTTAACGTTTTACAAATAAATTCACTTTGATTTGATTAACTGTTCCATCCAAAGCTAGGTCTTCATGCTATGAGCCTTCACATTTATTTCAGAAGAATATCTATGTCCAACCTCAAGTAATTAAATGAAACATTTTTTTAGTAACAATAAGCTGAACTTGACCCAAGTGGCCCATAATGGAATAGCTGGTCTCTATGCAAGCTACCCCAACTCTACATGTCAGTACCATAACCCAATCCAAAATAAAGTTATCAACCGAAAACAGTGTTTCTTTGTACATATAGTTTTTTGGATTTTATGTAAATTGTTGATATAACACTGTGCAAGATGTCTTGACTATCACATTGCGCAAAGAACTGGCAAGATTTTTGCAATGTTTGACAATGTGCAAACAAGTGGTAAGATATCTGAAATGTGTTTCCATGTGTAAATATGTGTAAAGAAATATCACTATGTCTGCAATGTTTGCCCATGTTCAAATAATTTATAAGATGCCTGAAATGTTTAATCATGGACACATTGTTGGTAACATGTTTGCAATAAGTGACCCTGTTCACAGAATTTGTAAGATGTCTGTAATACGTGAAAAATGTCAAATAAGTGGTAAAATGTCTGTGATAAGTGACGTGTTTAAAGAAGTGACAAGATGTTTGCAAAAAATGCTACGAATTTGGGCCGTGAAAAGTCATGGATTTCAACTTTTTGCTGTAAACACTAATTAAAACAGGAACTTGTAACTGCAGTAACACATATTTATATGTAGCAAGTTGTAACAATAACATCTAAATGCAAAAGGGACACATGACTTGCCATTTGTGGTAAATTTAAAACGAATAATGCATATTAAATGATGAAATTAAATCAAGCCAACTGTATTTTTTCCAAATTGGACAGTTGACCTTCAGGTCTGACCTTGACCCCTGGGGTAGGAGACAGGTCGTACAGGCGACAATCTTCATATGGTGAACATTTGTAGTAAACTTGTTTTTAAATTGCACGATGAATGACGAAGTTGCAGAATGGACAAGCTGTATAATGCTAAAATGTTACCTTTGACCTCTCATCGTGACTATGATCTTGGATGCCATTTCCACACTGTTAACATTGTTTGGTAAATTATTTTAAAATTGCATGATGCATGATGAAGTTACAGTCTGCAGAAACTGTTTATTTGCCAATTTTAACCTTTGACATTTAAGCGTGACCCTGGAAGTTGGGGTAGTGAGACGGTTATTACATATACACTTTGTCTCCACATCGTAACCATCTGTACTTTTTTTTTCAAATTGCATGATGAATAACGAAATTGCCATCCGGACGAACAAGTGTATGGCAAAATTTAACCTTTTACCTTTAAGTGTGACCTCGGCATTTAAGGCAGGGGGAAGGGTGTTATACAAGACATGACGTCTTCTCAAGGTGAACATGTGTGGTACGTTATTCTAAAATTGCATGATGAATGAGAGTTGCAGTCCCGAAAAGATATTTCATGGCCAAATCTGACATTTGAACTCTACATATGACCTTGACTTTTGAGACAGAGAGATGGATTTACACGCGAAATGCCCTCTCTTCATGGTGGTCAAATAATGTAATTTATTTTAAAATTTCTTTTTATCAATGATAAATTTACAGTCTAAAAAAACTGTTTATGGTCAAATATGACTTAGATTTCTAATTGTCAATTTGATTTTTAAGGTAAGAAGATAGGTGTTGCACGTGCCATGTCATCTTAGAATGGTGGTTAAAATAACATTAATTAATGAATTACATAGTTATAGTATACAGACAGACAATTTCGGACATACACAAGCAGATAAATTTGACCATTGTGACTGTTATGTCGAGTTTGAAGCAAGCGGGCTCGACGACACAAGTTGGTCAGTTTTGACAATACGGACATGATTTTAACAAATTTTGTCATTTGACTCCCTGCGTGTAGCAAATTTTGACCCCAGGGTCAAGGTTAAATGAAAATTAGTAGACCGCTTGAACACTTTGTAACATACTAAATCTTGATCTTGAACTTGCATAGTTGTTAATTTGTGTTATATAAATGTATTATAGAGGGCACTACTTTTATAACTTGTAACGTATGATGATAAAAATTGCCCGTGCACAACTTCATATACTAAATTCTTATGAGAAGGTCTGTAAGTTAAATGTTTAAAAACTTCTACGGAAATAATTGCGTTTACGAAGAGACAGGCGGAAAGTGGTGTTTCCAGAATATCGCTTTTACTTGGTACCCGGGTATGTAAAAAGAGTTTCAAATTACCAGTTGAAACAATGTTTTTCAATATAATAAATGCAGGGTAAGAGGATTGGCAGGCATACTCGCCCTGCAGGGCGAACGGCTCTGGAAATAGTGTTCAAGGCCTGTAATTTACCTTTATATATGTCAGTTTTGACTGTAACGTGAACTCACTGTATACACTCTTCACATTCGACTGCTTATTATTTAATGTTCATGTAGTGATGAGACAATGCCATGAGTGCACGCGCTATTTAGCTCACTCTGTCAAACCGAGACACGACGCTAAAAAGCATAAATGTTACGCAGGCCCGAAAAATCTCAACAGACATATTTATTTTCAAAAGCTTTTTTTTTAATTCCGTTTTTATATTTTTTTTTTCGTTAACATGATATATATTGCATATAACATATTATTATTTAAATACACTAAAATATATCTGTTAAACATTGTGTGGGTATTAGTTATGGTACATAGCTATAGCTTACATAAGACTATGGTGATTTTGAATAAAATATGTTGTTTTTTTAAACAGTGTTAATTTGAAACATGGTTTGAAGGTTAACTAATATGAAATTGTATGGGGAAAAAAACTCAAAAAGGGAAAAAGTGTATGTTGCAAAAGTTGGGTGGAGAAATAAGCAATTCACAAATTTCTTTTAAATTTAAGTTAACCCAAAAAAAAACACGAACGCTTATCAATAATGTTTTGCCTATGACAGTGTAACTCCACCCGTAAACCACACATTCATTATTAATCTAAGAGTAGAGCAACTATAAACTTATGGAAGGGTTTATCCGCCACCCATTCATGTTGCAAAATTACAATTTCTCTTTGCTAAATGACAATTTCATTTTGCTTATTGACAATTGCATTATGTTAAATGACATTCTCAATTTAACCACTGTCATATGCTTTCTGATACATGGTCTTTGCATTTTACCTAGTTNATTTAAAGTAATATTCGTTGATTTTAAGTGTAAATAGGGCTTTAATGTTGAAAGTAAAAAGTACATACCCATATTTAGCAAAGTTGGTCCACAGTTGCATCATTACTTTCGACATTTCGATATCTTCATATGACGGTTGTAGAGGATTATCTGACTGATAGTCACTGGTATATTTTGTCTTTATGTATTCACTGAACCCAAATATAAATGGCAACTCGTATGCATGTGTGACCCCTTGCAACCAGCTAAGCTTGCTCCTCGTAAATGACGGTACTTGGTCAAATACATACATATAACTGTTACCCGATTGACCTTTGCTCTTATTAGCGCTATGAGCTGAAGATGTTATGACAGCAGGATATGCAAATGTTACGTCCGTACGAAACGCTATAACACTAGCAATCGGGATGATATACGTGAACTTATCTTTCAAATATTCCCGAACGATTGTATTGATAACGTGTTCTGAACATGTTTGTTTATAAAGCCATTTCATAGCTTCTGAAACAAACGTCTTAAATTCAGCCACTGACCATGAACTCCTGTAATTTGAATAAATTAAAGCATACGCTCCGTCCTTGCTAGTTATGCCGTTCATAAAATCTAGTTCTGAAAATAACGAAAGCGCCTCATTTGCGCTGCGATTCGATTCATAGACTATTAACCTCGGATCGTCGACAATAAAATCCCCGTCAATTGATGGGAAATATTCAAAATCACTTTCGTCGAACTGTGTCGCTTTTTGTAATACAGAAATATTTAACTGTCGCAGACAATCCATGACCTCTTCATAATCTTCGTCTTTGCAACCGCTATTACTGGCAATTGTTTCGAAATAGAAGGCATATTTCTTTTCCAAAGCCCATGGTGCGAAACTTGTTCCGCTCTGCGCGATAATTCTGTGAATAAGTCCCCTGTTTCCGGAAAACATTGCCTGAAATGTTACAGCCGCACCACCGGCTGAATTGCCAAACAACGTTACCCTCGTGTCATCTCCACCAAAGTACTTGATATACATATTGACCCATTTAATAGCAAGGTGCATATCCCATAAACCGTAGTTTCCATCATGTTTTCGGCCCGACGATAAAAATCCAAGGACATCTAGGCGATAATTTATGGTGACCACGATGACGTCATTGAATGCACTGAGAACGTCCCCAGAATAAACATCGGCGCCCCCTACTCTGAAGCTACCACCGTGAATGTAGATCAACACTGGGAATTGTCCACTAGAAGTCGCGCCTTTGCCAGGGATATAGATATTCAAATACAGGCAATCCTCACTTTGTTCGAATTCTGCCATGTACGAAAACGTTTCCTGCGCTTGTATACAATGCGAGCGATGATATGTCGCGTTGTAGATCACATTCTCTCTGAGTTCCACCGGTTCTGGCCGACGAAATCTTAATTCACCGACAGGTGGTTTTGCATACGCTACGCCTCTGAACGCAGTATAATATTTATGCGATTCATTGAACGCTGTTGTTTCGGAAATGCCAATGTATATTCCAATCGGCGTGTTCACTGACGATAGCATCCTTTCGTTTTGTGACCCTACCACGGTATTTGTCAATACAAGTAAATATAATATGAAACAGCGCAAGAAGTTAAATACAATTCCGTCGCTAGTTCCCATTTTGATCGATATTTGCGAAACTGTAAGAATCAACAGATAAACCATAAAACAGAAAAACCGCCGATCTATCTTTCTCGTTTTATCTTGAAAAAGCGTTATATAAATTCACTTCCCGAGCTCTAGAAAATCAGCATCCTTACGACTGTGATACAATCGCCGTGTACTCTGTCAAACTGATATAAATCAGTAACTACGGTGTGCCGTTGGTGCCAGTCATATTCTGTAAGGCGTGTTCTTAATTCTGGTACAAATAGCTTGATGTGAATGGCGGAGTCTCTAAGTTAACGGACGAGGCTTACACTAGTTTGATGTAATATTTGCCTAGTTATAATAGTTGAACTTATTAATGTATGTAGCATAATGAACAGATTTAACGTTGTGACTATTAACTAGTTGGTACCATGCGCGGGAACACGATATAAATGAATGAAAACAGAATCAGAGATTAAATGCGATACTGTGAAATAAATATTGCAAAGCGATCGTAAAATCGTGTGTTCGTGTTCTCATTATTGGATAATTTATTCTAAAAAATACAAAACAAGATGTGAGATTGTGAAATAAATATTGCAATTTTGCATAGAAGTTTTGCTATCTTAATTTGTAATCTGCCGATATCACATTGTCTTCTATCACATTCTTATCGTATCGTGCTCTAATACGTTCGACATGTTGATAAATAGATAACAAAAACACTATATAAGGGCACTGTAATTCGATGCTATTCCCCAAAACACGATGCAAAATTGCGAAAAACTATCACTATTCATATCGTGTTTTTCCTATTTCGCTTAAAGCCCCTGAAATCATAATCAACGAATATTTCGTAACATATTTCGTCAAATAAAATTAACACATACACAATCAGTGTTCGTTATAGCAATAGCCACAATTTCAACGTTAGATGTGGTCTTGTAACATAGACTTAACAAGATATAAAACGCTATTGTTTATTTTTGTGACAAAATATATTCCATTTTAATGTCCCGCAATAATATGTCTATTCATACGACACACGAACACTAAATTGGTACATGAACCACAACGATATCTATTCATATGACATACGAACACTAAATTGGTACACGAACATGTGTTAAATATATTGTACCACCAAACATAAAACATAGCATTTTGTATCTTGTAACTAGTAAATCTATGTTACCAGAGCACATCTGGCGTTGAAAGATTGGCTATTGCTATAAGGAACACTGATTGTTTATGTGTTAATTTTATTTTACGAAATATTTTACACAATATTCGTTTATTTTGAGCGTTATAGGGGCTTTAAACATGTCAATATTACGACTAACACGAATTTCACTAACGAACGCCGTACGATATTCATCATAACACCACTCTCGATTTTTCGTTGAAACTTTAGAGTGAAGTTGTTTCGTCGCATAAAAATCCTTTAATGAGACACTGAACAATCAGTCAACATGAAGTCCAAGTTCGAACCCTTGATAAAAAGAAGACACACTTTTTCCAATAGTAACGAGATTTTAATGTGGAAATAACTAATGATAAACAAGGTCCTGTTTGTGAATTAAAATAAGACTATATCGAAATTTCTTTTACACTTTATTGTTAATGACAAGAAAATAGGAGAAATAATAAAATAACAAAATGCATTAAATAATTTCATGAACAACTGATTCATAAACTCATATAATATCATCTTGTCTTATAAATAAAATCTAATCCACTTCTAAACTTCAAAGCATTATGGCGCTTTTTTCTCGCGTGGTAAGTATATTGTACAAAATTTGACGTTAACCTTACCGACTCATTTCATGTGTATACACATTTAACAGACAATCAATGTCATTTAACATAAGAGTAAATTTTAATTTGTAAAAAAATGTACGGGTTAAGTTGTTTTATTACCACAAATGACGTTTGATATACACATTTATTATATACCTGTTTAATGCTTTTAATAAAATACAGGTTGTATCAATCGTTGAAACAAATACCGTATTATGCTACTCGCTGTTTCCGATTCCGTATTACCATACTAGCCGGACTACTTTCTTCGATCCATTTAATGACGTCACATTTTAATGACGTCACATTTAATGACGTCACATTTTAGTCATTGTTTTGTCAGTTTTGTTAAAGCAAAAAAACAACAACAATTGATAACTGTTTTCGTTAGTTGTAGTATATAATAAAAGGAATATTACGCTAGTCAATTGTTCCAAGTGTTTGTATCAGTCTCGTGGCTTGCACTATTTCTTATCACACTCGAGGCTCCGCCTCTCGTGTGATACATCATCACACAAGCCACTCGACCGATACGAACTCTTGGAACAATTGACTAGCGTAATATTCCGTATTTATTTTGTTCTTTGAAGTATGAATACAGTTATAGCATGCAATACACTGTAAACATAATTGGACATGATATTGGACTTAAAAACATGTCACGAGATGTATTTGCTACAAAAATATTTGGAATATTTTAAAATAATTATAGTTTCAAGAAAGATAGTTGACAAAAACAATTGCCTTGCAAGGGATTCGAACCACGGGATCGTGATGAGCAAAATAGTAAACGCTAATCTACACCAATCAGTCATTAGAAATGTCAGCGTGTTTCAAACGTTATGTTTATTATTTAACAAATTTGGTTTAATGATTATCCATAAACGATCGATATTTTTAAGATTTTTCTTATTCAGCAGTGTTATTTTGGCGGTTTAAATTTACCGCACACGTTATTGTATTAATCTACGACGATTGTTTTTATATAATTGACATTCTGCTAAACTGTGAACAAGTCACTTTAATATACTGTGTTAGATAGAAAAGACAGATAGCTAAAATTTGGATACTCCGGTTACCAATAGATCTGTTTAAATCTGCAAGCGGTCGACAATAGTGACTGACGAATATCCTTGTTCGCAATCTTGACATGTATTGAAGCGAAATCACTCATCCGTATCGTGTTTTCGCTTAAGTTTTTTTTAGGGTCTACACTGCGAAACAATAATTGGCCCAAATGGCACACCGTAACATACTTTTTTTACAAACTGGAGTCGATGATACCTGGGAATTGATTTACTGCAGAACGTGAGATTTTTCCAGAAGCTCCTTGGAAACCGTTCAGTTCCTTGGATACCGTTCAGCTGTTTATTTTCGTTAATCTTTTTGCGTCATAACTAAGTTATGGGAAACACCAAGGGCACCTCCTTTAACAGTTAATATTAATAATAATAATACACAAATAAAATATTGTGGATTTGTAACAAGTTACCAGAAAAGAAAATGTATCGACGAAAGTTGACGTATACGTGACTGATTGACTGTATAAGGCCAAGGAAATAGTTGTATAAAGGAATCACAATTACAGAACAAATGATGTACAAAACAATTTATAATATGGTGTATGCTTATAAGATAAGCTTATTAGTGGCTTATATCAGCTGTGTAGCTTCTGCTGAAAAGAAACATCTCTACCGAAAGCATTTTTACCTGTTAGTTGCTATCATTCGAAAAGCACAGCGCATGTTCTTAAAAAACATAACATAACATATATTTTACGACATGTACATAGTACATCGTCAGTCTTAACCATATTATAACTTACATATTAAAAGGTCATGTGAAAAAAAGTGATAATGCATGCAGTAACAAGTAGTGTACATACTATCAAACATAATACATGACAGTGGTGGGACGAAAATGTTCGCATTTTAACGAAGTTTTTATGTGACCTGGTGGCATAATATTATGTTGTTCATATTAATGGTAAAATAAACTAAAATAAAAAATGGATTAATTTACATATATCATGTAGACTATTATGCTATAAATAAAAGAAAATATCATACATATATTGCATGTGTCAAATATGGCAACTAATAAATAGAAGAAAATAGCCTACATATATTTCATGGGTTAAATATTTTACAATCAGGCATGGCTGTTTCACATATGTAAAGATACATGGATATTTTTAGTTCTGTAAAATAAATGTTGACATGGAGTATCTAACAAATAACATATGGATATACATACATATGGGTCATTATGCTAATTCTATTAGCATATATCATATTATTATGCGCATTTAATATACATACAATTACATAAACAATAAAAAAGACAAACAAGCAATAAAACCCGCTGAACATACAATTCACCTGGTCGTTTTCGTCTTCTGAACAACATTTAATGTGGTCTTTCTGATTAACAAGGCTTCTTTTACAAAAACAGCTGAATTGATAACTTCTTCTTTAGAACATGTTCTCATAAGTCATAGGAATTTATATACTGCTGGTCGCTTAACATAATTAGATTGTATGTATTTCTTCCTGATATCGTTGTAAAAAGGACAGTTTTAAATGGTATTCGTCTTCTATGCCACGTGAATTACATCAAAATCAACATCTTTCTTTCCTAGCAACACGATTATTTCTGACCTACCCGTTTGGATTCGTTATGGATGACTTGACATTCTTTATCTACAGAAGTAAAACCGAGACTTTAAGGTAAGACGTCTGAATATTTTTCATATTCAAACGATATTTGAAATTATCTGTACAATATTAAAACTGGTCTTTTAAGTGTGTGTAACCAATCTTGTTTAACACAATCTATGACTCTGTATTTAAATTCAGTGAGGAATGCGTTTTTGTTAACATACTGATAATTTTTCAAACACGTACGCAAACCCATAATCATTTAAGAGATTTTTTAAATTTGTTACCCAATCCATCTGCCCATTCATATTATCTTTATGCCCTTCGTTAGAAACAATACTTAATATAATAATATCACTGTCGCCATAGACTGCAACAGAACACGGTTTTTACTCATAATAATCTTTAAAAACAAATAAAATGAATTCTTTCTAGTTCCTTTGATTTTGGTATATCCCCAATTTGATTTCATGACTGAATCTGTTTCCTTTTTCAACGAGGATATATTTGTCTCCGAGTGTCGTTTTATCATGTGCTTGTCGACAACGTTTCATGCGATCATAACAAAAACACTTGCGATAATGGGACATTTTCAAAAAGTTTTAAAATAAAATAATACTACCAATCGAGGACTATTTCGCTCGATCCAGAGAAACTGCCCAATATGGGACGTAAACGCTGTCATATTCTGCAGAAAATATCTTAGCGGTAACATCCCGTGTACTTTTACGATTAAAATTTCAGCATCAATAATCAAAATGGAATACAGAGAAGAATGAAAGATTTAAGAGTTTAAAATCACCTGTTTTTATTTACTCTGTCTATCTACAAGTTAAGCTTGTCCACGCATGTCTTTAGATGGCTTACGCCAACATATGTTTTTTATTTACTCTGTCTATCCCCAAGTTCAGCTTGTCCACGCATGTCTATAGATGGCTAACGCCAACATCTGTTTTTATATGAGCTAGCTCTTTACACGATTCACATCGAAATCAATTTTCTGGACGTAAGGGGGGTGTGGGGTTATTCATTCGATGAGTGCATTATTATATCCGTTTGAATCCGTTACAGTTAAAAGAACAAGACATATTAGGCTTAACTGTAGCACATTTTCATAAGGAGAATGCTATTTTATGACAGTGCTCGAAATAAATAATCGTATTTCTGTTATTGTATCGGTATTGCAACTTTAATAATATCTGTTCGACGAGGTTCAAAACCCGCTTGTTTTCCTATGATATGTTTGCATCGCGCATCGCTTATATAGATTCAACTTCGTGATGCACGAAGGGCGGACTTGAAACATTATGTAGGTCACCATTCATTCGCACTTCAATTTTGGGGAGCTTCTGTTGACTCCTTTTTCTCACAAACACGCACATGTCCGAAAGTAAAAAGTCGAAAGTATGATCATTTTTGTTTGTATTTGGGCATTGTGTTAAATTCAATAAATACCACTTCACGTATTTCATGTAGTATAAACTTTGTCGATAGTATAATTCGTATGATGTCATACATTTGTTTCGAGCATTTTATTTGCAATAAAAATACACCACAAGTTTATCTTGAGCGTTTATGTATTGTTCGTTTTTTCTTGAAGCTTCCAGAAGTTAAGTGCTTACAATTATTATAGGGGCATATCGATGGTATTCACATAACACACATACCCCACGTGTCAAACATTTATATATCTTACAGAAATGATATAACATATGTATCAACTGTATTTTCTATACACGACCACAATTGGACGCTTACTCATGTCAGCAAATATTCGTAATACACGTAAGTCTATATCAACGACGAGAAACGATGATTTATTTATAAAACAAATCTCAATTCTACTGATAAACTTGTGCAATCATGATTATATTGGTAATACTTAATTTTTGTTCAGATGTTTAAAAAAAAATGTAATACCAATTACACTTGTCACATATTGCATAAGACGCAGTTAATATAATGAAACAAACATATATTTTAAAAATGCATGGCTGGCTGATCGAACTGTACACATAAATGCGTGTTGGTTAGACAGCTATTATGTGAATTTACTAAATATTAAAATATAAGTGCACAAATAAACAAAGGTCTTTAAAAAAAACAATCAGTGGACAAGAGTCATGGATCCTGTTAACGACACATACTCTAAAACAAATATACATATCTATGGAATTTCAAGTTGATACCTATTAAAGTTTTCAATACGAAATCCGGACAAAACTTAAATAAAAAAATAACTAAGGTCAATAACTCTACAAATATGGAAAAATAGGTATAGTTTTTGTGCGCTGCACATTGTTATAATGTGATATGTCTGACTGTTCTTGTTCAAGTTGATATCTCTTTAAGTTGTCAAAATATGCTCCCGACTAAATTTTAGGACACAGATTAACAAAATAAACTCATTTTTTTTTAAGATCAAGAGTAATGGTTTCGTGCACTGCACATCACCTAAATGATACGTATTTTTTAAGTTCAGGTTAATACCTCTTTTAGTTCTCGATGTATATTCTCTATAAACTTTACGTATACATATAATAGCAAGATTGATTGTTTTTGTGTACTGCCCATTCTCTATATACAAGCTACCTACCCACTAAGTTTCAAGTTGATACCACTATTTGTTTTGAAGATATGCTCCGGACAAGATATAAGTACACAAATTAACAAAGGAAAATAACTCTAAAAGCATTAGTAATGGTTCTGGTTTATTGCGCATTCCCTATTGAGATGTATCTACTTTTTAAGTTTAAATTTGAGTTTGAATTTATTTTTTCTAGTTATTCTATAGTCAAAATGTAAGAACAAACATCAGCAAAGAGAAATAACTATAAAAATAGGGCAGCCAGAGTTATGGTTCTTTTGCACTGCACATCCCTTCACAATTGTACACAAAAGTAAGAAAGGCAATAATGCAAGGGCCATACCGTCAAAGTGCCTGGTGAGGTTTTCGTTGGTTATTGACATTTTTAAGCTTATAAACATTTGCAGAAAGTAAAGTGACGATCGATAAAAACTGGTTTGAATTAAAAAGAGAAAACAAAAAAAAGTGCACACACGCCTATGAAATGACTCACTGGCGGACCGTTTGGAAACAATATTCATTCGGATGCATAATTATTTATTTAAAAGCTGTACACACGAAGTTTAATTGATTGTTGAAATATTAAAATTGCAATTATCGATTGGTAATTGTAGTTAAACAGCAAGTTCAGTAATTTTAAAATCATTGTCACATCAATTATTTATCTTCTGACTGCAAAACGAAATACCGGATGAACGGAAAAATGAATAATAAATGTGCGAGCATCAAATATGTGGCAGCATCCATGATGTGAAATCAATCTATTTGAGACAATAAGGCGAACAAATGGGTAAAATACCATAATTCTTAATGTTCAATAGAAAGTTGTAATGTAAGTAAGCCAATCGCATATTCTGACATCAGCCACTCAATTGCTGAATCACTATGTGCAGTTTACAATACGGTTTATTACTAATGAACACTTTGTTTTTAATTTATCATGCGATACTTAGTGATTCTTTTCAAAAACATACTTACAATTTGTTTTTCTACACAAAAAAAAAATTCCCGAACTTTGATCAAAATAAATATCAAGTGTATGGTGGCTTAGAACTGCCGCAGGTGTTCACACTATTGTTATGTGAAATTCGAACACTTAAAACTTGTCACGAATATGATACTATTATATATTCTTTATCATTACGACTACTTTAATAGTCAATAACATAGCAATGCAAATTAGTTATATACGTTACATTTGTTGGAACTGCTAGGTTATCAAATATCTATCTTACTTTGTATGTTGTGCCGAAATTCTTCCGCAATAAATAAACTTATATTTGCGTCGGTTCTCCCACTGTATCTAACTCATGCGAACTTTATCTCGATTATTCATTAACAAATCATAATATAGAACGTTTATATTCTTTTTAACTCCTTTCGTTTTAAGTGAAACTAAAATCGTTGTGTCAGTTTTGGGTACTTTCAGTCAAGCAGATAAATCTTACACAGAAAAGCATCGTAGACGCTATCACGATACGGGTCCCTAAGCTAATTTGGCAGACCGCTGGATTAAACATCTGAGCATCGTATGATTACATTCCTTAATATACACATACATTTTGTGGAGATTTGTCTTGAAATATTTCTTCCAAGTAAACTATTAAGTTTCATTTTGATACCTCTGATAGCGTTCGAGTTAAGTAATAAGACAAACAAGCCAAAGGTCAGACAAACCCTAATTACACGATTTTTATGCTGTCAACAGCCAATTAATTTGGGAGCCTTACATGGTTAGTATAACGGTATTGTTCACACATGTTTGTGTGTTTGGAATAGTTTTCAATGTTAATAATAACAACAAAAAAAAAACAGATATAATAAAAAAAAGCCTGACCTAGAGTTAGAACACGTCATAAGAAAGAACAAAGCGAGCGCGCTAACACTTTTCCTAGCATGCTTTTGAATTTAATGTTATGGTAGTTGAAAAGCTATCGTATGTCGCTAATACAGGTTTTGTTCACATTATCGATGAAAAGCCTTAGAACTTTTATTATTTTTCCGATTTCTATTGAGAATAATGAACAAACTAAGAAATTCATTTTGTTAATGTTTCTTAAGTTTTATTTCGCTTATTTGAATATAATGCATACGTTATGTTTTTACTCTATGAGAAATGTCTTAGAAAATTATCATTTTGCCTTATTGTAAACAAGTTTTATATGACCGTTATATGCAACCATACACGTGTGTTTGTAAGCCATTTTAAACAAAACTATACAATATAAAGCTATTGAGATCAAATCAATAAACTCAGCAACTTAAGCTTCTTCATATAAATATCCACATAATTATGCCCTGTACAGAAGGAAACGTATTTGCTACATCGTTTAAATTATCCCCATATAACATACCGTTATGTCGCTATACAGTGTTAAACCGGTGTTACCATAGGAGATTTGGTTGATTCCATCCCTGACTACTGTATATTAAAGTAACGATCGGATACCAATCGTAGTGGATCATAAAGCAAAGCTATTTCAATGAGGATTTAAAGACTTGGAAAATATTGGGAAATTGAAACTGCAAAACCATATCTTGCATTCAGAAGCGTACCAGTAACATACAATGACGGATACTGTTAGACTTGACATCAGTGGAACGATGTTCAGAACAAAGAAAAGTACCTTGCAGAACATCCCAACTAGTCGTTTGGCAAACCTTAACGACTCATGCGAGGAATACGACAGGGAATCAGATGTTTATATATTTGACAGGGATACTGTCTCATTCAGATACATACTGAATGCATATAGTAACGGGGAGTTACACGTGCCGCGGGACGTCTGCCCAAACCAGTTCAAAACAGAGCTGGACTTCTGGAATATTCCAATTAAGATGTTGTCGCTCTGTTGTTGGAAACACTTCTATGACGGACAGGACGACATAGATACCTTACAAATATTGATCAAACGGAATCAGGAAACTACTCTTGCAAAGATTCATACAGTCACGGAACCATCTGCCAACACACTGGCTATAGAAAGAGGTTTCAACGTACAGAACACTGCCACCGATAATAACATCAATTCAAATGATGATTATGCTAAAATTGCAAAAGAAAATCCGAAGAATGTCAATGGAAATGTTGGGACGACTAGAAAAGCTTCATTGGCACCATCATCGCTATGGTTACTGCTAGAAGAATCAAACTCATCCACTGCTGCAAAGGTGAGCAAAGCATTTCATCGTTATCTTTTACTTATTCAACTTACGACATACTGATCACAAAATAATACTAAAGAAGTAGTGGGAGTTATAAGGGACACTTAATAAAATGCCTTGCAAGGCAGTACAAGTGTCCCTTATTCATCATACTACACGAATTGCCACGTTTTGTAGAAATCCCTATTAATCGTTTATACATGAATTTTTTATGCATAGCGCACTATTTCTGCGATGCTTAATTTTAATAGGCAGTGTCATACATTTTTGCAATTTCTATTAACCAGCGAATATAAAAACATTACCTGTAGGTATATACTTGTATTTGTGGTATCGATAAGAACAGACTTGATACTTACATGATTGTTTGCAAGGTTGATTGTTCACACATTCTTTTAAAGTCGCTGGATTATTGTATCTTTCATTTTTGTTGTAGGCTGTTCTATCAAAAGGATTCATTTATATTTTATGGAGGTTTTCAAAGTAGCGCTTTCATGGCTTACTTTTTCTATATAGACAAAATTCAGCTCCGACAAAAATAGTATATATATATAAATATATATATATACATGTATAGACAAAAAGCAACAACAAACAGCTACGTTCCATCTTCAATGCTAGAAACATATATAAATTAGCTGGTAATATGTAACTGTTAATTTATTTTATAGGTTTGGTGTTTTATCTATTTGGCTGTTGTGGTGGTCAGTTTCCTAGTGCTCACCATTTGGACGTGTGTTGGTGTTAGAGTTGAACTCTACATTGAGACAAATACAAACACTGGTCTGAATTATACTTACTTCAACATGCCTGATCAAATAAAACAAGACTTGGAGAATAAGTATTCCCCGATACTTCTCTTGCTGGGAATGACCGACCCCCACCCAGCACTTCTCGCAGTCGACGCATTCTGCATTGCTGTATTCATTTTGGAGCTGATTGTGCATTTTTGTGCCTGTCCCAGTAAACGTCAGTACTTTAGAAGCAAGTTCAACGTAGTGAAAATACTTCTCTGCATCTGCATGATCACTGCTGCGGGACTCGAGATGAACAAATCACTGATGATTGGTAATAACCAACTGTTAGAGTTTTCCCTTATCCTTAAAAGTGTCAGTGTTTTCAGACTGATATTCATATTTCGTTTGCGTAAATTGTACAAAGACTTCGACCTCCTTCTGTTGGCGATCAGCCACAGTTTCTGGGAGCTGGTACTGCTGCTGTTCAGTTTCACCATCCTCGTGATCGTCTACGGAACAATCATGTTCTCCACTGAATTGGAGACCAAAAAGTTTAAAAACCCACTGTATGCCATGTGGTGGGCCCTCGTAACCATGACGACAGTGGGCTACGGAGACTTCGTTCCAACGACGACGCTGAGCTACATCGTTGGTGGTGTCTGCGCTGTTAACGGACTAATAGTGATCGCGCTTCCGATAGCTGCCATCTCTTCAAACTTCTCCTTGTTCTATTCGAGAAATGGCGATCTGACAAAACATTTGAATGCTGTGAAGCAAGGACAGGAGAAATCAAACACGAGAAATGGCGATCTAACAAAACATTTGAATGCTGTGAAGCAAGGCCAGGCGAAATCTATCATACTACCGAGCCCAGATGTGACAGAAATATGAAGTTGGAAGACCTTTAAACTTTGATATTCTTCAGAACATGGGACCATGACAGGCAACACGGACACACTTTTTAGTGGAATTTTAAATGTGATTGTTGAGTATTGCCTACTGGGTACAACATTAAAATGTGATTGTTGAGTATGCCTACTGGGTACAACAGGTTTTGTTATACTAATGTATTTTCCTTAATTGTTCATTTATAACATACATTACTTTTTTATACTTACATAAATGTTTATGTTTTGTTGATTTTAACATTTTTACTTTCAATCGTTACAATACACAAGAGCATATGCATACACATTACATGCATTAACATGCATATCAAGGCATATAAAGGCGTTACATTCCTCTAACCATGAATAAATGATTGGTTCGATGGTTAACAAATAACTTTCTATGCATAATTTATTTCAGTTGGTTTACATTATGCAAATAAAAAACAGTGTGATAATTATACATTTGCTTTTGTTTCACAAACAAAACAATACGATCAGAAACTATTTGAACCATTATACAGTACATTTGAAGGAAGAGTGAGCGTGTATTAAAGGTTAAAGATCACATTAACATACCTTATAATGCAAAGCAATATAAATACTCATTGAAAAAATGTCTTCACATTATAACGCATATTGTCGTAAAAGCATAACAACCGAAAATATGTGAAAAAGCTGTATAGGGACAAGTTATATCAAACAATGACATCGTTGAATAAGCCCAATGTGGTAGCATAGGGAACTGCGATGTACACAATCGAATAATGTACAGATAACTACAAACAAACTATATCCGACATTAGGCAGCATTCAAAGCACAATCGAACGAGCATATTGTCTATCGGTTAGAGCGGAGTTCCTGTCTCGGGATTAAAAAACACTAAATAAATACAATAGGTTGATGAGTCACGGGAATTGATTGTATGTAAACAATTCATTGGTTTTAGAAGGACTACGAACATAGATAATACATGAGGCTTGGTATCACTTGTTTTGTAATGTTTTTCCAATATTAATAGATAGGATACTGCTGGACATATTTACCTGATTTTGTCGTCTTTCACTTTTCATATACGCTTTGTAGATTGTGAAGCATATTTCACCTAAGATTATATTTATATCAACATAAGCTGCGTATTGTGTTTTGTAACCTATAATTATGTTATCTTGAGTATTAATGGCTTTATTAAGTCATATAACCTTATATATGTGATTTATATTACTCCAAAACTTACATAGATTTTTGTTTATGTGATTGTTTACTGTATGTGCATGTGTCTTGAGAACTTTGCTCACAACCCTATACAGTTTACATTACCTATTACTTATTTAAATTTAATTGTTTGTTTCATCATTACTTTAACATTTTAAGAAAACAATTCTGACTCTTTATGATATTATCAATTAAAGCTTTTGCATAAGACACCATATTTATAATACAAAGTGATGTTATTGTATCCAATTAATGCCGTGCCTCTGAAGAGTTTGTGTTTTTACTATTTTACTTTCGGTTTTTAAAGTAGGTGTTTGATATTTCATGATTTATATCTCTCTGAAAGACGTTAACCTATTCCAGTATGTATATTTGCTTAAACAATTGACGGCTTGCTATGTCATTTTTTAACAATTCCATTATTGCACATAGATCATTTTTGTTTGTTTTCTTAATGTTCAGTTTTTTCCTGATATTTTGAAGACATGTGTAATGTTACGGCACCATTTTCATATGAATAAAAGTCTTGGTAGCTATGAGATAGGTAAATAGTTATACATTTAAATAGGAGACACAATTTAAAACAGTTTGTAGAAGAGGGCCACACTTTGAAGATACTTAGGATATATTCCACCTCTTGGCTGTGTGTGTGTGCGATGAATACTTTTTTTTAAGAGTCATTTCTCTTTGATGTATCCATTAATCGTATGAGCTCAGTGGGTGTTCAGTTTTTACCTTTGGGTCAGTACTTGATCAAACTTTGAAGATTACAAATATAAGATGTTAAAATTGTTCACCTCTGCAGTTTCAGAGGAAGAGAAATTGATTAATAAATTATTTGTGTTTTGCTAATATTTTATATTAATAATGTTATATAAAGTATAATATGGAAAATGCTCATGAACTTAAGTAATATCTAAAAAGGATCATAAACATGTCATACACACGCAACTTCATTGCTTAAGGAACAATGCATGCAAATTGCAATGTTGCACTTTGAAACATGTAGGAGAACTGTGTAGGACAAGTCTTTGTCAATAAACCTCTCAACAACTTTGGAGGGGGTGTAATGAAGCTTTTTGGCTAAATAAGAAATGCAGCAGGCCTTTCATACAGTGGTATTTTGATTAGGACTCATTTGTTTTCTTTTTTAGTCGATACTGGAGCTCGTTTGTGAGTTCACATGGTTTATGTTTTCATGTTTGGCATTATTTCAAACATATTTGTGAGCAATCTCATTTTAAAATCAAAACAAAAAACATATAAAATATTCACCACTAACGCAAGCCATCGTTGTTGAAGGGAACAAATGGAGAATCGATACGTGTCAATTCGATCTATTAGCCTCTGTTATGCAAATGCGATGCAATTGTGTCCCTATTATATATTTATAATGCTCTTGGCAGGTAAATATCTCAGATTTGTTTAAATTCAGATTGAAAGCAAACATTGTATTTCCGCATAAACACAAATCAGCTGTTCTACTGGAGCTAATTGATTCCACAACATATTATTGGTAAAATAGACAGTACTACATGGAACACAACGTATGATAAATGTTTACTCTTTGACAGTAAAATCTAACCATGACTATTATTATAATGTTTGTTGACTTCATATCGCCTTTGTTATTGGGCCGAGGACAGCAGTATTAGCTTGTGTATTAATTGACTTAATTATACAATGAAGCATAGTTAAGAGTAAATAGCATCAAAATATTATTTAATAGGAATATACATATTTATAAAATGGCTTGCAGATGTAAAACTTTCGACCGAAACTGTTAAAACACAATCAATTCATTCAAGTGACCTCAGGGGACCTCATCGTCATAGAAAGGGTCGAACAAGTATTGTCCGGTGGAGATACCGCTGTATGTTTTCAAACAACAATTCGAGACTTTTTTAAGCAACCAGAATTAAAGGGTTGCGTTAGAAGTGTATGTCAGTGCAGTGCTTTATTTCATATATTTGCTTCATTTTGTGATAATATTCTTATTTTCCATTTGCTTGCGGGACCGTGCGTGTGTATGTCTTTAAAAGCATTTTAATATACAGACATCTGTTATGTAGTCAATACTCATGTTAGGACTAAAGTGTATGTGAAAAAGTTTCTATAAACTTTACTTAATGTATGCAAAATAGTGATGCATTTCAATACGTTAGAGATGCGTATTGTTTATTAATCCAGAAGTCGAAGAAAGTCTATTTTAGCTTTTCATGTGCTTATTTGTTTACGTTGCATATAAATGTATCTGCAAATATGATTTCTAAGAAATAATTCCAAACCCAGATGTTTTGGCTTATCTTGGCAGACAGTTTCCGCCTAGAATTGCTAATCGTTATAAAGAGACTTCCCTAAAATGCAAAATTCAATAAAAGCAGAAAGTGTATTCCCTGATGTGTTTGCTAACCTGGGACGATGCTTTAGCAATATGCATTATGTCGGATTTTCACACAGCGCGGCTCGTTCATGATTTACACAATGAGTGTAAACTACATGACTATTGATCATTTAAGATGGTTAAAAATAGTAATAAAAATAATACTTTATAATTGAAAATATTCAACAATAAACAGGTTTGATAGTAAAGTAGTTGCCTACAGGTCTTCGTGTATGTATCCCGTCGTGTACACATACCATTGTCTAGACCTTAAAGTTGATTAATTAGACCTGAAAATACTTGTACAGAAGTTTATCAGTGAGCTTCAGATTGTATGTATATTTCTATCAAATGTATTAGATTGTTTTTATCTACTTCAATAAATGTTCAATATGCTTGTTGTTTGTTGCTGTTGTTGTTGTTTTTTAAATTCAATTTTGCTCATTTTAGCAATTTATGTGTATGGCTTATAAAACAAATTAGGTACAATAATGTTGTCGGAAATTCGCATGTTTTGTGCTAAATGGAATTATCAAAAGCTCCCCAAAATGAAATTGCGAATGAACGGTGACCTACATAAGGTTTAAATGAAATTGTGAATGAACGGTGACCTACATAAGGTTTAAGGTCTACGTGCATCTCGAAATTGAATCAATATAAGCGATGGGCGAAGCAAACCCGTCATAGGAAAAACATGTTTTCGAGCCTCCTGGAACATATATGATTTAAGTTGAAATACCGATATAATATATTGCATTTAAATAGGTAATTCGAGAATTGTTATAAAGTAGCAACCTCCTTTCGAAGATGTGCCAAATTCAAACCTCATATGACTTGTAACTGTAACGGATGCGAACGGATATACTACTGCACTCAACGTATGAATTATTCCTCCATAAAGTAAATTGATTTCGAAAGAGCTAGCGCAGATAAACGGATTTTGGCGTTTGTCATGAATCGACATGGTTTGACATACTGCATTTGCGGATAGACAGATTAAATAAGAACAGTTGATTTAAAAATATCAAAGCTTTATTTTGTCTCTTTATTATATTTTGGTATTTGATTTTGTAACTTTAATCGTTTATGGACACGGGTTGTAACCATTGCGATGTTTTGTGCGGAATATGACAGCGTTTACGTCCCCAATTGGTAACCGATTGTTTTTTCTGAATCGAACGAAATTGTCCTCGATTGGAAATACTATTTTATTTGTATACGTTTCTTATATGTTCCATTCTGGTTACAATAACGTCATGTTTTAAGTCAATATATTGATAAGTATTTATAAAATAAACATTTATCACCTTAATAATATTTCAACGACATAACATTTAGTACCACTATTCATCTTAATACAATACGAGTTACCCATTAACATCAGAGTTAAGGTGGTCTTAAGGCTAAGCATCGATAACTGCATAAAACAAAGCTATACATAAACCGTAAAATACAATACTAGTATTATATAACTATATAGTTAGATAAAGTAAATCATGTTATCATTGCGATGCTTAAAATACACCATTCCCATTGTTGCGAGGAACGGCTATACAGCCTAAAATGTAATGGACAGTGTTCTCGTGCCAGTGTCAATCGACGACTAGACTTCCCGTGCCAGAAAAGTGAGCCGATCGAGAGGCTTTCCGGGCCACAACGAAAGCGAAAGTAGGCATTTTTAAGTAACATTGATGAAAATTACTATATACCGTACATTGAACGTAAAGATTTGATCATAAAGATGATATCAAGGACACTAGATATTTGACATATTACGGAAAAGCTATTTTAAATTTCATCCAAGTGGCATGTATGCACGATTGTTCCACCACCCTCGTCATCATTCCATCTTCGATAGAGTTTGTGATGAGTGTTTGGAACTGCTAACTACTGTGAACCTGTAGCTGGATATATGCTTCAACTCATGGACCACCTCTTGTTATTCACACATGTGTTTACGGGTTTTAATTTTAGATTTTCTTATCTGTTTTTTTAAATTCCGAGCATCCATTTTTCTTGTTTATGACAGAGAGGCAGCGAAGAATGAACAGATAGGCAGCATTTTGACAGAAAGGCGACCGATATGCTTCTACACCGTGGATACCGACACGTGCACTCGTATTTGTTGCAGAACCAAAACGTGTGTCTATGTCTAGCATAAACAAATATAGCATTCATCTTTGACATATTTTCCACGCACATTGTTGTGTCTTATGTTGGATGGCATTTTGTGCTAAGTTATTTCAAAATCTAGTAATATATAGAAAAGTTATGGCCGAGATAAAAATTGTCCAGTTGTTCTAAAGTCAAACGTGACTTTTGAGATAGGGAGACGGTTGCTACACGCGAAAAGAGAGCATTTCTCAATTATGTAAATAAATTTTGTACATGAATGACTGTTTGGAACTCCTTACAACCGTTGTTTATCTCCCAGTGTTGTTGGATTAACCGTTCCAATGCGGCGAGCCTAGTTTCTTTCCATGTTTGTGCGTTTGTTATGTGCGTGTGTGTCTTATGAAGTATACTTGTTTTGTGTCTCACTGTTAGGCAGTTGGTTCCGTTCAATAGATTAAAGACCTCTTTGTATAATTAGGTTTCTGTCATGATGGTGAGTCTGCAGTTTGACTTTATCTTCACATTCGACTTTGGAACATACAATTGTTTGCTATTGTATAAACCTCTAACTTTTCTTTTCTATTACCACTTCTTCTATACTTCTATTGTATCTGTTTTTAACATTATTACTAGGTATATACTCACTTTAACCACGTATTATATATAGTTTCTCTCCTGCTGGTGCAGCGTTAGTTTCAGATTTTTTAGATTAAAAAAGAAAAAACGGAAATTCTTTTAAATTGTGATTCGTATAACAGTAAAAGGTTGCCAAAGCTTTCTAAACCATATTTAAATTGAATGTTTACGCTTTAAATAAGAGAAATATTTAAGTGTTCGTGGAAACCGTCGCATGGATTTTACTAAAATTACATAACAACGAAACAATGATACATTTACTGATTTAATGTGGAAAAATAATAAACAAACGGGGTACCATCACAGTATTGAAATTCTCTTATTCATATCCACAATTTCAGATTTAAATAAATTTGAAAATGGTCTGCAACAAGAATACTTTTTACTACATGTGTCTTTAAATTATGCAACAGTACGACAACTTTATACGTAAACGTATTTATTTCATGTCGAAACATTAGAAGATTCATAATAATTGAATACAATTTAGGCCCTTCATAAAGCTAGTGTGTCTGTAATGCCCCTGTACAACAAATTCGTACGTTAGCATACCTAGCTTTGAACGCCATTTTAGCTGAATATTTAAATAGGGTCTCCAAACTTGTTTAAATATCAGAAAGGTTGAATCACAGTTTGATTTTTGCTGGTATTTGGTAAGCTGCAGTGTTGCATTCTCCAGAACGTTGCAAATTAACGATAAAATACAAAAACGTTTTGCGAAAAGTAGTGAAATTTAAAACCCCAAAATAGGTCAATCATGCTTGTTAAACATATAGTGAAAGGATGCACACTTAATGTCCCTCTGCGTTTTTATAGTAAACAGCCTAAATAGTGTTTTTTATCGCGTGTGTACGTTATTCTTTGTCGACGTCTCAGAACGATGGTTTGGACATTAGGCACCATAGTAATTAGTGGGAGTGAAATATTTGCTGTCTTGCTGTGTAAGGTAAAACACATGAATGCAAGTACAACGTTTTTTATTTCATTTCTGTTATATCAAATTTATAACACATTATCTTCAGCTGATGCAGATAATCCTTTATATGTTGCACTCAAAATTTCAGTAAGTAACGTACATGGCTATTGTCTTGCGTAAATTCTAGTATTATATCGTACTACGAAGCCCAACTTCTTTTTCTTACAAAATTGCAAACATAAACATAAATCGAAACATATTTTTGTGACTTAACGTTTTTATGATAGTGATTTCTGTTTCCCATACTAGACGAGTTACGTTGCAAGTTTCACAGACGGAGGAGACGGTGTGAGTTCTTGGCAACTGTGGCTTTTGGCCTCTTTACCTTGAACCCAGACTAAATGAGACAACGGCTTATCAGTCGACTGCTTCTCATACACGCTGTTGTCGGAGGCGAGTAAAGGGTCCTCCCTGATCGCGCGGGGACTTGCTGACGATAACGCTTAAACATAAAACAGGCGGGTTTCTGTGAAGACAATTGTGCAAGCATGTAATACTTATTAAAATATATAATATACTTCACAGATTGTGTAAAAGTTAAAATCGTTTATACACCAGTCAGTTTAATTATAGTGTACATTATGAAAACCTGATTCTCATTATTGTGTTACTGCCCTAGTGCAAGCAATGGACAGATGGGACAGAACGACTGCCAAGGCAGATCTGACACGCTTTTACTCATTTGTAAGCTTGTTGCCATTAAATTCTTTAAGGGTAAAAGGGCACATGCTCAGGGAGTAACTCAACACGTTTTATGTAATGATGAAATGATAAAGCCTTACATTGTATTTCTTGCGTCGCTATATGAACTGTAAAATGGTGACTCTTTGATGCTTTGCATCAATTTCTTTCTTGTAAAAGTTTTAAAAAAAAAGAGTTTAACTAACCATGTGCTATGTTTTCCGTGTAAGTGGCATCGCGTGCGCAGGTTCCCGTATTAACGTCTTCGTTAACGTCATCTACATTTACTTCTTCCTCGTCGGTGACTATGTATGGAGGAATAACGGCCTTCGAGCCGCTCGTAGATGATGTCATTCCCGGCAACACCGTCATATTGTCGGGTTTATTTCGTTTGCGGTGTTTCGCTCTCCTGTTTTTGAACCAAACCTACAAATAACAAATGAAAATGTCATGCTCGAATATACAATATAATAATGCGCTGTTGCTAAGTTATAGCGGAACCAGTACAGAATAGAATATTTATTTTGAATTAAGCACATGCAGCTTATCAGGCAGTATACATAAATATAAAAGCTTGTGTTGGAGAGTAATTATGCATTCTCTTTTATGAAACTGGAGTTTGGATAACACTGTTTCTTGTTTTATTAAATGATTATAACTAACTAAAACTGTTAAAACAGAAGAGCACACAATATTAACTAACATAGTTATGAAAAAGTAAATAGTATAAACGGCAATAACAATACTGCCAACGCTTATACGCATGACGCTATGTGATGGTTTAGGTAGAATATAAATGTTAATTCTTTGATGAGCATATAGAATCGATGGACTTCCAAATCCAACACATTCGCATTCTTCTAAATTATGCCATCCCACCATTTGTTCTAAATGTTAATTAGTATAACTGGAAATTTTTGCAACGTCATCAATGGAATCAAAATAATGACGGTCCGTTACATTTACTGTATTCATTATGGATCCAACAAAGAAAAAGTTCTAGTGAAAATTACTGGAAATTATCTTTTATTTATAATCTTTTGGAGCAGAGAATCATCAATTATATACAAATGATATTTCATTCAAATTACAAGAAATCACAACAATATGAGTAAAATTAAAACAATTATTTCCGTTAACTGCTGTATGGTTAAAGCGAGTATATGCGACCAAATAACTTTTTTTCAACACAGAAAAAAATAGAATACATGTTCAGAGGAAGTTGTGCAAGAAAATTATCGAAAGCAAAGTGTATTCAATTGCAAATACATTTCTGCTGTAAATCAGAAACTCCGTGATGTGCACAAGACATGTTATCTGTTTTGGAAATCCCTAGTAAGTATTAATCTTTGCAGATTCGTTTATACAACAAAAAATGTACACAATTTTGGTTTTACAACAAATACGAGTACACGTGTCGGTATCGGCTTTATTTTGCTCGTTATAAATTTACCCGAAGCAAAAAGTAGTTTATTGATGGTACTATATAAAGTTTGTTAATAAATGTTATTAAACATATCTCGGTCATATTCATATCTTCGTTTAAAATCACGACAGAGAAATGTTGACATTAAAATCGTATAGACTCTTTTTAATATCTCATTAATATATTTAAGCGAGGAGAATCAAAGAAAAGCGTTCGCCAGACCTGTATTCTTGCTTCCGGTAGATTTGTCATGATCGCCAAACGCTCGCGCATCATGACGTCAGGATAATGCGTTTTGGCAAAGGTTTTCTCGAGGGCTGAAAGCTGCTGGCTCGTAAACGCCGTGCGGCTTCGGCGCTGCTTCCGGTGGGGACCGTACCGGGCCTCGAATATCATATCTGTCATAAAATAGGAAATATGATTGATCGTAACTTCTAACCGAAAATTGACTGTTATCTGAGTTTGGAGTTAAAAAATTTATAATTCCAATATATACTTATATTTTCATACATATACACATATTTTCATACAAAAATCATGAAGGATTTTACAATTTTCTTGCGATGCATTCGAAAGTTTCCGAATAAATTACCGTCTCTTCCCACACAACCGTGCATATAGTGATATGTTCTAATAATAATAACAATAATAATACAATCAGTTTTATTTATAATAAGTACAAATACAATGCTCCAATCGCTGGTACGACGTACTCACCTGTTGTGTAGCGGTAATGTCCGCCTGGAGATCGGAAGGTCCCAGGTTCAATCCACGCTTACTCTCCCTCAAACACAAGTACTGATTCTACCCATGAAATTGACCCGAGTGTTCAAATTAGCCTTAGGTGTTTGATGCTTTTTAACTCATCTATTATACGTTTAAACGGAATTCACCTGCTAGTCTTTCAGCCAATGTAAACGGATGTAGTGGCACCGGAAACGACTGTGGGTACGGCGTCGCCAGGTGGCGTGGCAGGTACATATTATGGATCATGGAGGGGTGCGGGGGCATTACCAACCCACCGGGCACTGGGGTAAATTGACCAGGGAAACCCTCGAAGTGATGCATTGATCCAGTCGCCGGTTGCCTGTTGAAAATGAGAAATAACTGTATTAATATGCAACGATATGGTTAGTTAAATGATCGAAACGTCTGTTTTCAAGTTTTATATATTTAAACAGAAAATGTCTTAACATTTAACTCAAAACACAACAAAAATGAATAACACGCGAAGAAATCATGTGTTAGTTAATCTAAGAAAAAGGTTTTTATGACTGGATTTATTTTGCGTTCGCTAGAGAGTTTATGTTAGGCGTTGAAATACGTGTACATGTATAATTAATTAAATTAATAAATAAGTAAATAAAATAAATCACTATCTAATACTAACATCAAACACACTCGCAATTACCTGCGTAAATCCATTTCTTTTGACTTATTTAATAAATAAAATCTTCGCAAAAACAAATTTAGTAAGACTTAACTGCCATAAAACGTTCTTAAAAATACACGGTTGGATGGGTTATGGTATTGCGACTGATAATCAAAATAAGACGTAACACGTTTCGGCGTTCTTGAAGTATTTGC
Organism: Dreissena rostriformis; assembly: GCA_007657795.1. Lineage (NCBI taxonomy): Eukaryota > Metazoa > Mollusca > Bivalvia > Myida > Dreissenidae > Dreissena > Dreissena rostriformis. The sequence continues at coordinate 123,340 of VMBQ01001069.1, read as the reverse complement.
TCAGATATTCTATAAATATTAAAAAGTGATTAACGCCTTAAAACCGCGGTTAGCTCGTTTACAAATCGGATATCATCTGTGTTTCAAGTGTTTGAAATATCTTTTAATCCGTAATTGTTTGTTAATTAAACATACCGTCGATTTCGCAAACTGAGTTAATAAGGCTTTCCTATAGAAATCGCGTGTTCGGACCATATCGAGTTTCGGACGGAGATGATCTTCATAGCTGAACAAGTGGCCCAAACTTCTACCACCCCGGATTTCACGATGTACAAGTAGCACTTTAACAAGCCTTAGAGTATTTACTTCTTTTAATCTATTTACTGTACGGATAAAATAAGAAGGACTAATAGCCAAATAACAATGTTCAAATATGATCAGGAGTTTCGCATTGGAATTAATATCTTAAGCAGCCTTGAAACGTACGCGTACATAAAACACACACTTAAAATAAACACGGTAAATTAATGAACACATTCATACACGTTAAACAAACTTGAATTTAGTATGCCTTAATACAGATACATTTTTTAGATGATGCCTCATTAATGAGATATTACAATAAATATATTATCGTTTTTGTTTGTACATTTTTGTATGGATTCCTTTTTAAAATGTACGTTTCAATATTATAGACAAGGTGCATTGTTTACATTTGTATCGGTTTCAATAAAATAAAATGTTGTAGTAATTTCCCATTGTATTATTATGTAAATCCAACATTTTGCAAGTGCAAGAATTCGTATGTGATCTTTCGCTCACATCACAAACAGCTTTTACGTTATACATAATACATAATACAAAAGATCCTCGCTCTGTGAAAAGGGGGTTTAATGCATATGCGTCAAGTGTCGTCCCAGATTATCCTGTGCAGTCCGCAACACTTTCCGCCTAAATTAGATACTTGCTAAGAAGAGACTTCCTTTAAAAAAAAAATAAGGGAAATATAAAGCGGAAAGTGTCGTCCCTGATTAGCCTGTGTGGACTGCACAGGCTAAACTGGGACGACACTTTACGCACATGCATTAAACCCCCTTTTCACAGAGCGCGGCTTAAATTTACTTAATTTGGTCTCTGCTAAGTGATTTCAAGTTTAACTGTAGTGTGCACTTTTTAATATTCCCATAAAATTAATAATACTTCACAGATAATTTAAGTCGGTGATATTTCAATGCTATTATAACTTTTAAGTTTACTATCGTTAGAACGTTTGAACAATCTGTGCGTATTTATATGAAAAATATATAAACTTAATGTAATTAAATAATTAAATCAACAAACGGACTTCTTTGAAGATCTAAGATACATTTAATTTAATAATAATTCATACAAATGCCAGCTACCCATGTATGAGATAAGTAATTTTACACTTTGTCTAAAGCCATATTTTCCCCAGAAGAAATGTTAACAAATGAAAGTTTATTAACTTACATAATTACATGCATTCTTATTTTAATTATAATTTTAATTTTATTTGAAATCTTTCAATTTTCGAACGAACGTTCACTCAGAAAAACGCAATTCGACTCACCTTGCTAAGGACTAAATCGCTCCCGATGACTTCCACGATTATGTGTTTATGTTCGATTACTTTCGTTAAAGCCACTCAAATTTTTGAACAGCGTTATGAGATGATTTGTACTTGATCATCTTAAATCTATCGGGAGGCCCTTTAAGGGAGTAAAAAATTGAAAGTATTTACACACACACACAAATGTAATATTTAATTTTATCTGAAATAGTTATAAAGAGTTGAATACACGTTTTCTGATCGTTTGGACCAAACATCCTATACCATTTGGTCATCAAGGCTTTAATTCATAGTTTATTGGCAATCCGGCATTCTTAATAGCATCGTTTAAACTGTTATTAGTAATACACGTAAAAACTAAAATATAACGTCACAAACTCTTTATTATTTTTTATCGATGAAGTAAATAAAGACTTGAGTCTTTTTCCAAAGATTTGAATATTATGTATTAATTCTTTTTATTGCCGTTTTTCTAATCTGTAAACAAGTTCCTTGAATGTAAAAGTAAAGCCGTCAAACACTATATTCTTGTTGTTGTTTTTTTACTATTCTTACAACAAAACACATTTATATATTATAAACTAACAATGTAGTAATTTCGAAAATAAACGATTGGCAACTATAGGTTTATTATTGTAATCAATACACAAGAAATACAACACATATTATTAATGTGTACAAATCTGGCAAATAAAAATAAAATACTCGTCAACGACCCAAATTTTAATCATTTTATATTTTATGTGTGCGCTAAATGTGTATATTAATCGCGCTGTATAAGCAATTGATCACGCGCGGGTAATATGAATATCATTCATGGTGGTGACTGGTGTCTATTGAATTATGTTTTTTTATGTTTTCTGCACAAATTTTAAGTACAAATATCACCGCAAATCATGCACAGAAACAGTTCGTCTGTTTTTTTATTGGCTGAGTGAGAATCATGAACCAGAATGGTACTTTATAAGTGTAAATAATCTTATAAATAATTTTGAATGTATTAATGATATACAATTTCGTTACACATATAATTCAAATTGAATCTTCCAAAATGGTTGTTATGCAATGCGTTAAATGATATATGTTTGCACAATTTCTACGACAGCTGCTGCACTGCAGCCCTAATACCAAAGCTACTATTAATAATTCCGCTACTATTATATATTAAACTAATGGAATTTTTGTGCCACTAATTTATTTTTCAATTCTTAAACTCACCCAAATCTACTATTACAACCACGACAGTACTACATACATAGCTGCGATCAAAAAAATAAAGTACGCACTGAAGACATACTAGTACACACGCATCTTTATAAATGAGCCTCGCTCTGTGAAAATGGGGTTTAATGCATGTACGTTAAGTGTAGCCCCAGATTAGTATGTGCAGTCCGCACAAACTAATCAGGGACGGCACTTTCTGCTTTTATTGTATTTTCCGTTTAAAGGAAGACTGTTCTTGACGAAAATCCAATTTAGGCGGAAAGTGTCGTTCCTAATTAGCATGCACATGCTAATCTGGGACAACACTTCAAACACATGCATTAAACCCCCTTTTCTCAGAGCACGTCTTATATTATTAAAAAAAAAATAATCGAGACCGTCAAGGGACTTTTAACAATTCGGCAAAATTACAATTTCAACTAAAAACATATGGTGTCCGCCTAGCGATCGGGAGGTCATGGGTTCGATCCCCAATATGGGAGCGTTCTTTAGATCTCCCCCATAGACACCAAGTACTGGTTCTAGTCCCGGGGAACAGACTCGAGAGCGTTTCAAATAAGCCTTAGGCTTTCGATGCAATCGAGCTAAAATAAAAAGGTTTAAACTAACTAAAAACATCATAGATACAAAAAAGAAAGTATGCATTATATTCAAACGAGCAAAATAAAACTCTTACTAAAAGCAATGTTTACAATATTATTTGTAACGCTCTTCATCGATAATTTAGTCAAACGTGTATTACCGATATATAGCGTGTAAACTACCACCCACATTAAAAAGGCCTGCGTGGTTTTGTGTAGTGATTGCGAGTTAGCGTATATTTCTAAAAATCTCGAGTTCGAACCCCAAGGCATCCACATTTTTAGCTTATCTTTTCATTGTATCATTATTGAAAATGCATCCAAATATAACAGTTTTGTATGTAAATTCATTTAATGATATTCTTAAAAAATACGAATATCTGTGAACGAGTCATCATTATACTGGTATCTTATAAGTCGCAGTCCTCACCCGGGCCTCTGTTTAGACAACATGCACTTGCAGTCTGTGATTATGACATCTCGTCGATGTGAAGAGGTCCCCTTAATCCGCCGGCTTGTACACTTAGCTGGAGTCCCCGCATACACAAAGATTAATCGGCGCACAACCGTCTATTTATTGTTACTTTTCAAAAATAAACTCGTTAATGCCAGGATTTGCGAAGCCTTCTTCAAATGCTTAGTTAGATGGGCGAATTCCAAAGCCACTTAGTATTTCATATGTACCACGAGTGCAGCGTGCTCGTGAACGGACTGGATTAGAAACGAGATTAGTGCATTGTGACATGTTTGCGCAATTCCCCATTAGTTTGAGCAAAAAAGCAATTTCATTTTTGACAATGTGAAGATGACTGTTGTACAAGGCAAACGTTCAATTTTAATGGAGATCATTTTCACGTAAAATCTGGGCTATTGAACGCTTAGGCTGTAATGTTGTGGTGGTAATTATAGACGACTTGACAAAATCATAACTTGAATATATGATCTGTCGATATATGTCAAGAACCTGTTTAACCCATTTATTTCTAGTGGACTCTCCCATCCTTCAAAATTGGATCAATTTATTTCCAAAATTAGGGATGTCTAGTATATTTATTCCTATATTTAGAATATTTCTTATAGAAATTCCTTTAAGCAAACAGTGCAGACCCTGATGAGACCCCGCATCATGCGGCGTGTCATCTGGGTCTACGCTGTTTGCCAAGGCCTTTTTTCTAGACGCTAGGCATAAATGGGTTAATAACAACACGAAATACCGACGAATGCAGTAAACTCCTCGTTATATTAATATACCATCACACACGTGTATACCCTTGTTTTAACCCTGCATTACATGAAATGAAATGTAAAAACACGTTTGTGTTCGTTTTTGTTAGAAACACGTAAATTTACACTAACATGTTCCATACCGTATCTAAGGATATCAATAATACACGTGTCATGTATTGGTTCTTAACATATCATTTTTTCTTTTCACTTATTTGCAGTCGTTAAAATATGTAAAGTTTATTGTGTTTTCACTATTTCGATAAACCTTTTTAAAAGACTTTAAAACAAACATTTTGCACATTTAGGAACGCTGGCGTATATTGCTCTAAATGTTATTATATACACGTCCAGAATGAAAGCGTTACGCTTTCTTCAGTAATTGCTACAAACGTATGTTCATCACGAACAAATATTTGTTCCTTGATTCTATTTAATTCTTATCGTGAAAACTTAAAAGTAATTAAGGGATCATCGATGCTTAAATTAAAGGATTAGTTATCAGCTTCGAGTGGATTGTAGAACGATCAGTAATCGGGACTAGTACAATGTTTTCCTTAACGTTTAAAATCAATCTTTTCGTTGCGTTTTTCGAGATTGTCTATGTCTACGCGCTTAACCGACTTACTAAAGAATGCAAACATCTGGACCCTTTTATTACATTTTCTCTTTAATTAAATCATTAATATTACTTATTATAGTATTCGTTCTGTCTTGCTTGTGTCACTGATTTGCTTTTTTGATGTACACAAACACACCTCGGTTTAACATGTTCCATTATACTTCATACTTGATTAAACAATTATTTAATTATGCAGTTTGTGTTTTGTAAACATTACCTACATTCCATGTTGTCGTTATAATAGTTTTTTTTTTTGATTTTGCATTTATTTGCTTTGAAATATTACTTTATTCACTAGAACCTTTTTAACCCATTTATGTCTAGTGGACTCTCCCATCCTTCTTAATTGGATCAATTTATTTCCAAAATTAGGGATGTCTATTATATTTATTTCTATATTTAGAATATTTCTTACAGAAATTCCTTTAAGCAAACAGTGCAGACCCTGATGAGCGCCGAATCAGACAAATGCAGTAAACTCCTCGGTATATTAATAAACCATCACACATGTGTATACCCTTGTTTTAACCGTGCATAATATGAAATGAATGTCAATACACGTTTGTGTTCGATATGGTAAGAAACACGTAAATTTACACTTACATTTTTCATACCGTATCTTAGGATATCAAACATACAAATGTCATGTATTGGTTCTTAAAGCGGGACTGAACGATTTTGTCAAATATTTATGATTTTTTTAAAATGTGTTTAAAATTAGTATACATATATTTCAATATAAATTAAAATAAAAGTTAAGAAGAACATGTGTCGAAAAATGCGAAATAAGCCAGATATTTAAATCTGAAATCTTAAATGACTGGAAGTCAAATAAGCCAGTATGTATATCATGCATGTACGATTTGAATCTAAATTTAGTTTTAGTGCAGATTCGTTCATACGACACAAAGACACAATTTTGTTTCCTTACAAATACGAGTAAAAGTGTCGGCATCGGCTTTAACCAGCGCTAACTTGTCTTTGCTGCATTTTATGAAATTCGTCTTCAAAGTATAATTTTTATTGCCTATTTTGAGTCATCGTAACATAATTTAATCAATATATTAAAATTTAACACATGTAAAAATCGTACAGTCCCGCTTTAAANTTAAACTTAATTCCGAGAAGCTGGATATTGTTCATAATTACAAGTATCTTGGTGTTGTATTGAATGAATATTTAGATTATAATGAAATTGCTAAATCTGTTGCAATGTCTGCTTCAAGGGCACTCCGTCTTGTTATATCCAAAAGTAAGGCATTTGGTGGTTTTCACTACTCTACATTTACAAAACTATACGATTCTATGGTATGGCCCATAATTACAGTGCCCCAATATGGGGTGATAGATCATATTCATGCATAAATGCAGTGCATCATAGAGCTATGCGATATTACCAGGGTGTTGGAAAGTATACTCTGAATGTTGCTGTAAGTGGGGAGATGGGTTGGATTCCACCCATTGTTAGACAATGGGTTTCAGTATTTAGACAGTATTTTAGAGTAATGAATATGAATGATAATAGAATAAATATATCTGTATATATGTGGTCCAAAGCTTGCAATGTTAAAAATGGTTTTTATAGATTGAAGAAACTTTTATCAGAAATTAATAGTGCTCATGTATTAGAGAATAATATTGGAAATGCTAAACCTACTATATCAATGTTGGAAATGAAATTATTAGATATTGAAAAGAATAAGTAGAAGCTATTGTTGGAGAGGCACAATGCTATAAGAAGAAATGGGGGTAATAAATTAAGAACTTATAGAAAATTTAAATCACAGTATTGTACAGAAAACTATCTTATGTGTAATGTGCCATTTCAATATAGATCAGTTTTTACAAAGTTTAGGTGTGGTGTAGCGCCACTAAGAATAGCAACAGGTCGCTATGAAAATATTGATGTGTCAAATAGAAATTGTTTTAATTGTCCTGATTATGTTGAAGATGAAAAGCATGTGTTGTTCATTGTTTAATTGTCCGTTATATAGCGATATAAGAAAAGAGTTAGTCTCTGCACTCGATAATATGTTTGCAAATAATGATAATATGTCAGATGACGACAAATTGGTTAGAATTTTTAGTGACGAAAACCTTGTGTATTTATCTTCCAAAGCCTGCCATCATATTCTAGTAGAAAGAAAAATAAAATTGTATTGTAGAGTTTGATCTTTTAATGTGTTAAAGTTTTTAAAAAATGTGTAAATAATATTAACTAATTAAGAATGTTTACTTTTGTTTAATATATTCACAAGAAGCCGTCACTAAAAGATGGACATGTCTTTTAAATTTTGTAGGATAATACACTTAATGCTCAGGAGTAAAATGTTAGCATCTCCTCTTTACACATACTGAAGGAATCCCCTTGCTCATGGATTATTTGGAGTGTTTGACCGGGATATATAGATATGGGTATCTAGTGGCTGCTTCTGGTATCATAATTATGATACATTGTATTATAATAGCTGTATTATAAGTGTCAAGTTTTCAAAGCTCATAAGACGGTATACATTCAACACTAGTATAACAGGAATTATATGGGGTTTAAAAGATCCCTTTCTTGTCGCATAGTACTACCATACTCACTAAACCATCCTTTAATCATCTTAATTTTGTTGTAGACATTACACTCCTTCACAATTACCAAGTTATATTTGAGCAACTATAATTCTACTCAATTTTCTGCTCCAATCAGAAGTCATATTTGGCACTAGATTTGTATTATGACATCTTTAAACCATCCATAGCAAATATACCTTAGATTTATCTTACTCTTATATAGTTTGTGTTTAATTTAGTACTGCTATTTGAAGTTGAAAACTTGAACAAGATTCTCATTTGTAGAAGTGAAATATGTTCATAAAGGTTTAGCTTTTATCGTGGAATTGCATTTTAGAACATGTATAGTCTCTTATAACTCAATTATGAGTGGCATTTATGTACTGTGTTTTAAAGTTATTTTATATATGTTTTACTATGTACATGATGATTAGACTCTAATAAACTATCTTATCTTCTCTGTATTTCCCATTATACCGATCGCAACTTCCTACCGGCATGATAGTTAGTCAAACATGATAATAAATATATTTTTGTATAAACTTGTTTATATATATTTCTCCAAAAACTTACTATCGCAAGTATTTTTAATCGATCACAAAGTATTTTTTGTATTTTTAACCGGTGTCAAGATTAAATTTCTTCCATGATGGTAACCGTATTTATCTTTACCCGGTGTCACGGTAAATTTCTTCCTCAATGGCGCAATTTTGGCTAGCAGAAAATTTAGCGAATGCATTGTGTTTGCGAAATTTGCACAAAAATCCACATCGCTAACTTTACCACTTATACAGTATGCTATAATAGAGAAAAGGAGTTCAAATTCGTTTACCGTAAAACTAGACCATCTTAACTGTAAACCATGTAACTCAAGCAATTGTTAACGAATCAACTACACACCGGTTGTTTTCGAAAACTAATAAAATAATTTATCAGGAAAATTAACATCAGTGCCATTGATCCAACAGTATTTCGATACCAGCCCTCAGAAGTTGACACTCACGGTAAAATGTTTGTGTCCAAATTTGCTTCAATTTTCGATCGTTTCAAACAGCAGAAACCCAAAGATTATATGACTGTTCGTTATTCAAACGGTCATTTCCCGTTCAATACACATTAATGAATTCATAACAATACATTTCATAGTCATTCACACACCATAGGAAGTGTTGTTCACTCCGATTTGTAAATAAACAACCAAGAGGTTTAATTTTTTAAGGAAGTATTGGGAATCCGCTGACGGCATTCAATAAAGCAATGTGTTCGCATGCGTTTGCTACGGGTATTTTTATTGGTTGGGCGGAATTTCCCGAGGATCTCCGTAAAAAGGTGAGTGAGAAATTGATGAAAACCGACCAATCGTATTTTGTGTTACAATATCTCTGACGTCATCAAAGAGTTTCCCAGAGTCAAAATATAATTTTGTTTAGATTTTGTACTCGCGGATGGAAAGACGCGATAAAATGGTGTTAACCATACTTTTTCGATAACAATAGGTATTGTTACCGATTGAAAAATGTTTAATGTGCATACAGGTGCTGTTTATCTACCGTTTAATGACTTGGTTATTGAGTTTTAGCTCTTTAAAGTGATCGACATTGAAAATCTCTTTGTGGACACACTTGTGTCCGACCAAACACGATTTTGGAAATGGGTTAACTTCGGAGGGCTGGTATCGAAATACTGCTGGATCAATGTTACTGATGTTACTTTTTCCTTATAAATTATTTTATAAGCTTTCTAAAACCACAAGTGTGTAGTTGATTCGTTAAAAATTGTTCTAGTTACATGGTTTACAATAAAGATGGTCTAGTTTTACGGTAAACAAAGTTGAACTCCTTGACTCTATTATAGCATATATAAAAAAAAGTGTACAAAAAGCAAAACTCTTGTACCCCAGTTTTAAGGGCCATTGCTCTTTGTAAAAGTGTGAATTTAAATTTGGTCCGGGTCATACATGTACATGTATATCAAAATTTTTAAAGGAATCAACGTAAAAACTTAAAAGTTGGTCGATCTCATTAAGGGATATGGCGTGCCCATGAACCATAACCCTTGCTCTCCTATTTTAGAGTATTCCCTTTGTTTATTAAAGTACTTAAATTTTGTCCACACGAACCATAACTAATGCTCTTCTATTTATAAAGTTATTGCCATGTGTTCATGGCTGTACTTAAAAAAGAAATTAAAATTCACATGACGAGTGTCCACCTAACTATTGTTTATGTATTCAGTGGCATTTAGAGGGGGAATTCGTTTACTGTAACATCATCATTCATAATTAATCGATAATGTTCACTCCTTGGGCAAAGGTCAATGCCATATTAAAACCGAACGTGGTGCAGCTTGTTAAACAATTCAAAGCACGATTGAATTAACAATAGGCTTGATAACTTAAATCTAGGTATCAAGCTGGTTTAAATGAGGTAAGTACGTATAACAAAATTCATTTAACAAATATTTTAATACGTCACAAAAGTAGCATTTGTAAACTGCTCGAGATGACCATATTGCGTCTCTGCACGAAATGATTACGCTTGATTTACAATCATACAAATTGGTATGCAGGTTACGTGGGACGAAATCAAGACATCAATTGATTTTATGTGTCAAGATCACCCTGTCAATTCTCGAGAGGTTAAGGCCATGAGGGCTTTTAAAATGCGTTTCCTCGCGATATCTAGAGAAGGCTTAGACCTACGATCATCAAAATTAGTAAGCTGGTTACTTGGCAGGAAAAAGAGACGCCTGATTATTTTGACGTCAAAGACCAATGTCACAAGGGCTTGTAGCAAAAAATGCGTTTCTACACGGAATCTAGAGAAAGGTTTGAAATACGATCTTATTCCAATTGGTAGTGTAAATATTTGGGTGACACGAACACTCATATTGATTTTGAAGTCAACAGGTACGAGGCCAAATAAACATGGGCTTGTAGCATGAAATGTATTTCAGCATGTTATCTAGAGGCTTGCGATCATCCAAAATAGTATTCAATATTTGCCTGTCTGTCCTGTAAAAACACTATATTTTAACCATGCAGTGTCACTTGTCAATAGTTTGTGTCATACATGTACGACGCGTCATCTAAACTGTCTTTTAGTTGTTACTATCATGCCACACCAAAATAAATAATCAACAATGTTTTAATTTGTTATACACTGTTAGAAAATGCATTTGGTAAAATAGATTTGAGAAAGGAAGTCAAATATGCAAACATATCCATAGTAGTCTCCCCTACTCCGTTGGTTTTATTATCCAATTCGTGTTAGAGATGAACGAATATAAGGTGAGATATGCATTTAATTGTTTATTTACTTAAATGTGTTAACATGTATGCAATACAAACATAAATAGTCGTAACAGTATAAGTGTGTCTCTGTTTATAAAAAGCTTAACATGTATCATGAACGCATTGACACAAAGAAAAATGGAAGTATCAAGCAACGGGTAATATTCTTCTTAAGCCTAAACACTCATCTCTTCTACTTACGTATATATGTATCAATTATCTACATATATGTGACCTTGTATTACATACTATTTTTTGTTTTTGTAACCCCACGTTGGTCACAAGATGCGTAATTGGGCAGTTATATGTCAACCAATTGTGAGCTCTGTGTCAGAACTTTAGCAAAAGTTAATCAGTTATACCCTCGATAAAACGCCCCCAAGATTTGAAGATGTTTTAACCCATTTATGCCTAGCGTCTAGAACAAAGGCCTTGACAAACAGCGTAGACCCAGATGAGACGCCGCATAATGCGGCGTCTCATCAGGGTCTGCGCTGTTTGCTTAAAGGAATTTATGTAAGAAATATTCTAAATATAGAAATAAATATACTAGACATCCCTAATTTTGGAAATAAATTGATCCAATTTAGAATGATGGGAGAGTCCACTAGGCATATATGGGTTCAGAATGTCATGGACGGTAACATTGAAGCTCATTGATATAGTCGTCGTTGACTTTCTTTAAGTCATAAATGAATCAATGTTTGCAGATTGTTATCAAGACCAACACAATTACCGTCTCAATTCTTTTATCGTGAATACCACATGTTAGTCATCCGGGTACAATGCGCGTAAAAAAAACATGTTTGTCATCTGTGTTTTGCTTTTATTTCAAATAAATAAACCATGTGACCTCCGGGTCTTTCCAGTTTTTACCACATAGGCATTCTATTCCATTTACGCGTAATAATCAAAGAAGAGAAACTGACACTTATACATAGGAAACTTATAGTATACGATTTTGCGGGTTCTTTTCATTTATTAACAATGTAAAAATTTAGGATCATTTGGATATTTTCGTATTTAGCGGTACGTAACAAACAGTCATTATTATATCAGCAAAGAAATACATTGCACATATCCGAACAAAAACACACAAAAATAATCTGTTTGAATTGAACACTCGATCCATTTTAACGTATATAAAATTGTATATCATCAATAATTATGTTCTCGTTGGCAGCTGTTTTGTTGTTGACCTCTACATAGCAAATGTCGCTTTATTTTGTTTCAACTGTTAACAATCTAGACCACGAAGAAGGCTGTAGCCATCGTCATTACCGCTAAGGCTGAGCAAGTTAACTGCAATAAAAAGCAATTTTACTGCAAAAACAATCAAATTACGTCATTGTATTTCTATTAAGTCACTTTCAGACTCTATCTGCAGCTTATGATTCATGCTAGAGTTTTACTTAAATTAATTGGCGCTACTCATAAGATAGCATTTTTGGGTATTTTTATGATTGTACGCAACATCTTTACAAAGGATCCGCATGTATTGGAGGCTTCGTAATGGGCCAGGTTGGGTGTCTGATTTGATTGTCTTTATTTAGACACAGCATGTGATTTAAATAAGTAAGGTTCATCTAATGTACTCACCATGTTTCCACTATTATGATGCATTGTCGTCGTCTCTGGTCCTGAAATGTACACAACATATCAGGTAAGAGTCACTTTTTATGCTGCTTTACACATTCTACTGGCAGGTGACAAATTAAAAGTTTAATGAAAGTTGTGTGCGGCATCAACAATATGCATTGCGGAAAGGATTGGTGGAATTGTAAAACATCAGTTTTTCGACTACACGTATAGTCATAAAAAAATCAACGTTAATAACCGCTGGTTGTCATTCAAACTTTAAAAATGAAAAAAAAAACAATTAAGTCATACGTTAGATTGTATACACAAGCCAAGAAATCAGAACCGTATGATAACAAATAATTGTATGTGTACATAACAAAACAAATGACAATGAAAAAGTTGTACATGTAGTTTAGTTAAACTTCAACAAGTTTAAATAGCGAAAATGGAAGAGCAGTACACGGACAGCGAAATATGCAGTAGAGGTCACGTTATTGTTACGAAACAAAAATGCTGATTACCCTTTTACCATTAAATTTGGCGAAATCATAAAAAAATGCGTTGTGTTTTTCAGAGATTTTTTGTGTGGTCATTTAAACTTAAACAAAATGAGCCTCGCTCTGTGAAAAGGGAGTTTAATGCATGTGCGTAAATTGTCGTCCCAGATTAGCCTGTGCAGTCCGCACAGGCTAATCAGGGACGATATTTTCCGCCTAAACTGGATTTCGTCAAGAAGAGTCTTCCTCAATCCAAATATACAATAAACGCGGAAAGTGTCGTCCCTGATAAGCCTGTGCGCACATGCATTAAACCCTCTTTTCTTATAGCGCGTCTCAAATATAATCAAAACACATTGGTAAAGATTTTAATTGTTACCAATTGGGACGGTTGAATTGCTATCTGTGGTAAGAGACCCAGCTGTGGTTTGTGATGAGGTTCCGGTGGAAGTAGAAGCCGATTGAGGGCTGCCGGATGGACCTGAAGAGGGTTGTGATGCAGGACTGCCTGTAGATGTAACGGTCGTAGGGTTAGATGTAGCGGCTGTAGAGGTGGTCACTGGTGCAGTCGTTGCAGAATTAGAAGAGTTGGTAGTTGGCGCAGTCGTTGCTGCCTGTGCTTCAACTACACTTATGAGGGCGAGATTTAGAGCTGAAATGTCATAAATAAAAATTGTTTAACAAAAGATGAGACTTTTCTTCCGTCCTCACTTCGACGACATTAATCAACTTTATTATTGAGCTGAGTGCATGATCGTGAGTTGTAATAATTGTGTTAGGTTATTGCCATGCGCTTTGTTGGACTTAAATTCAATGAAGCATATCTTACTCGTCCAAAAAAAAAGTATGAGATGGGGAGGATGGTGATTATTGTACTTGTTATGTGTAATTATGCACCTAAAAATGTTTTATTACATGGTCTCGTCATCAAATGAACATAAAATACCCTTTAATCTATAAATCACACACAAATGAATATTTTGCCAATTATATTCTTTATACATGTTTGTGATCATATTATTCGCTGATGTGTGAACAATATAAATAGGGGAAAATAAAGTCCATCACTATTGACCATGGCTTACTGGTATGTGTAAGTATGATAGATACCTGATCTGTAAAACGGTTGTTGCAATTTTCGCCAGCGGTGTACAGTGAAGAGAATCTATACATTATGGTGAATATAACATATTTGTGTTACCATCCGCTAATCGTTTAATGTACGCAGTGAGTAATTGCTCATAGAGAAGAGGAAAATACTCAACACAACATGAACATAAAAAAATCAACTCTGATTTAGGCGCCTTGAAATTATCAATGTAAAACATTAAAGAGCCCTGTTTACGATTTGGCAAATGATTTTTTTTTTCTTAGATTCATAACAAAAATATATAATCATATTGAAATATGCGAAGTAACACTATTGACTAGTGAACTGCTTAAAATATCAGACTAAAGTAGACTAAAGAGTTTATAACCATTGACAATTAAGAACATACGTATATAAGTAACAAGGCGTTTATCACAGGCTTTGTTTCAAAAGCCTGAATGGTGTAATTTTAGAAGTTTAGATTTGTACTTGCTTGGTTTTTAATCCTGTCAACAAGTCCCTTTAAGTAGAGAAATCCCGTTTAACGACAGGTGTGTGTCCGATATCTGGTACAGGTGTGTGTCCGATATCTGGTACTTACCGATTAGACAGGTGTGTGTCCGATATCTGGTACTTACCGATTAGAATGACAGCAAGCTTCATCTTCGGACTCTAAAATAAAACAGCAGTCATTGTTAGATAGAACAAAAAGCCAGTTTGCTAGTACTACAATTAATGTTCTCATCCTGTTCAACCGTCAACCATCACCGTGAGGAATTCTACGCATCTTCGCAAATGTTAATTTTCCATAAATCAAGAGTAAGCCTTTTTTGTATTATACTCGAAAATGCGTATATTGACAAAAGGTGGTATTAGAGGTGGAGATTATACACGGCATGCCTACTGTATTAATGTGATGTGCAAGATGTGCATCTAGAAAATTTGAAAAGGAGAACACAATTAAATGAATAAATGAGCGACTGTTTACATGTGAGGAAAAAATAAGTCGTTACATCACATCCCGTTCATGTTTATGAATATTTGTGTTTCGTGCATTGATTTAATGAATGATAATCCTATAAAATGCAATCTCAATTCCGGTAACGAGACAAGACATAACCTGTAGAAACATCACGAGATAACAATTAAATGATAAGACGATGATTCAAGACTCTCAACGTAAAAGGGTTTCGGATTAGAATAACACATCCAAAGTTGTTACTAATCTTCGTGTATAACTAATTATTTTCACTATGAAATTATTTTGCCAATTTAGAATACAGTACTTATTTTAATATAATTTCGTTTGTATTTTAGAAGCAATTTATGGTGTATTCTGAGAGTTGTATGTGCATTGCATTGAACCGAAATAAATAATTTATAAAAACATAAACAAATTGGTATAGAGCATTACTAAGATGGAGTAAAATAATAAGAGTTGTCGCTGAATTAAAGTTTTGTTTTGTAAGATAAGAACAAAATATATATAAGAGTTTGCAGAATAATTATTGTTTGTTGCACGCGAAACATTAAATTTTCACCACTCTTCCGTTAAAGACATGAATGTATGAATCAGGGAAAATCTTTTAATTGTTAGACTAAATTAAACTTGTTTTCAACTTTAATAAGTAAAAGACCGATCAGTAATGGATAACCTCTTCAATCAACTGCACAACACAATCGAGCATATGCACTCGTAGATGATCATTGTGGAAATTATGTGTTTTGGGAACCATAAACACTGATTTCACAAATAACAATGGAATGATAAAGAACTGCTTCCAATAGGACGATGGAACAGTAACAAATATAATCTCTACGACACGTTTTTCAAACCGCTTAAACCGTTTCAAAAAGGATAATTGAATAGTGATAATCATGTTTATATACATGAACCCAACTTCGTGTGTATGTATACGTTAATCAAACATGTTTTGTGGGACGTTCAACCGACTTTTTTTTGTTATCGCGAAATTTATTAGCTTTTCCTGCGTTGTTGTACTATATAGATGTCAACAAATTAATCACACTTATTATCTTGACATTTATGACAATAAAACTAATTACCTGGTATAGTTTGTAACGAATGTATCTCAGGTATAGCTTACCTTGTGTGCGCATTTTTTGCGCATTAAACTGCTTGATGGGCTGGGCAATAATCGAACATGTTTGACACGTTTCACAACATTATAGCTCATGGGAAACAATAGAAAGTTATTGATTAATCATTTATGTATATAACAATACGTACTGTGAGGTATTTATCGCGATTTCATACCCCCCCCCCCCTTGATTTTATCTCATCGTATGTACTTGTTTTTCGATAACGGTTACTGTTCATGAAATCAACAACAGTTCATAGCGTTTAGTTTCGACTTCATATAGTAATCCATCACGGTGACCTATGATAACGATGTTCACTGATATACATGTAACATGGACGATTACTTTGGTATCATAGTCCCTTAAGTTTATATCAAGTTGTTGAAATAAGAGCTGTCATCCCAATCAACTATTAAGCTAGTGTCTTCAACGCAATGCACGAATTAACGGTAAGGCAACCAAATCTGGGTGCATATTCGTGTCAATCTACGAATAAAACAATTATAAAAGGTGCTGGTATCAATAATCAGCAACTAAATATGCACCTTATAATTAATTCAACCGAGTCAATGCCCGAAAACCAGCAACATTTACGACCAGCAGCTGAATGTACAAAACCAGGGTTCTTATGCAACACAATCTACGACTAACAGGTAAAAAATTACAACAGTTCCCTCTTTGAGTAGCCCAATCTATGTAATAATCGAAAAGGATACGACTTACAACTAAATTAATCAAAACACTACATATTGTAACACAATTAATACTAGTATAACAACTAACAGCAAAGTCCACAACAAATAGCTAGATATAACAAATCAGTGTCCATATTTTCAACGTTATCTACGACTTATTGATACCAGGTAACTGGAACAGGAATATCAGGCTAATGCCAAATCAGTGCTCGTAGTCACAAACTAAATATATGAAACAGATATAAAAAAATATGCAGAACTGTTCATAAGGCTGTTATTATCTGCTAGCGCTAATATTTTATTATTTTCGCTTCTTTATAGTTTCAGTTTAAAGTGAATATCTTACAAATATAAGTCAACTGTAAACTTAATGTACTTTTCGCAGGTGCATAAAGCTCGTTTTTTTACCACGACACGCCATATTAATAATTATTATATATTAATTAAACTAATTATATAATAAAGTAAGTCCTACCTGGTTCGTTGGATCCTTCCTACACGTAAAGACGTCGCAAATGAAATGGGCGAGATAGTGACGCGTTCAAGTGGGCGATGTAAATGTTATCGCCTGTATCATCCTAGTCATGTATGTGATAATACAGACGATAACGATACAATCTCTGCTCGATTTAGTCTTCCCCATCCCTCGCTGAACATTTCGTAAAATGTGTAAACAAGCTGCATTTGTTTCCGCCACAAACACATGTTCAGATGTGTTTAATTTTCAACGCCCTATGAATCATATAGAATGTTAAAACAAAGATACAAAAAAGTGCTTTTTTTGCTGTATTTGTTCAGCATTAAAGTGAATGCGATATTGATATCTAATTTCATATCAACTCGATGATGGAGTCATTTTAAGTGCACACAATCTGTGGTCATACCATCTTACATAGTTTTACATATTGTCAAGACTATTATATTAACAATTAATTGATGTACTTTTAATTGTGAATATTTCAACATCCACCAAGAAGTTACGGAAAAAAAAGTCCTCGTTTTGTTTTTGCCCTTTGACCGATCAGTTTGCTTTGACCTTGGATGTACGTTATGACGTTCTCGAGATGACAAACATTTCTGTCATATTATAATATTACAATATTAGAGCTCGTCTGAAAATGGTAGAGAAATTAACTGGACACAAAAAGCGAGCACCATTTCGAAAGGTCTGCCGTCGACTTTGCAAAATCCAAATAGGTTTACTAGTTCAAAACAAAGGGGCCGAAATGGAAATATTTAGCAATGACAAATCCCATACAATTGGATGTTCAGACATAATTTAATCAAATATTTTATAAAATAAGGCCCACCATGTTAAACTGATTTAGGTCAAAACGTGCTCTTTAACTAAACCCAGCAGTGTGGCAAATGTCTTAGTTTAAACCCTTAGAAGAATTCCAAAGTAGGTTTATTTCCGACGTGAGATTCATCTGAAAATGTTGGTGTTTAACATAAGACAATGATCACACGTTGCCCACGGGTATTTTATGCTCATGAGACTCACAACTGTTTGACACGGCATGCATTGGATAAAGTCGATTTTCTTGTTGTGAAAATCTATACACTTATACACATATATTTATCAGTACATATCTTCATTGAATACAACAACACGTTAAAGGTCTATCATTATTTCTGAATATGACAATAAAATGAAATATACTATATAACAAAACATGTTGGCATGAAAGTTGATTCAAAATGTTGAAACATATATTTTAAATGAGAAATGCCACCAAGCAGAAGGAAAGGCTCATGATATGAAATATACATGTACTTTTAAAACATAAATATAACATCCAACAATAGAATCAAATGAACATTAAACTAATTATCTTTAAACAAATGAAATATCATCATTACTACTCTTGTTTCTGGCACAAGCAATATCTACGGTACCAAAGCACGTACAGTGATTATGACACATTTACTCTAAATTAGAATTATACGTTGAAAATAACATGTTGATAAGCTATATAGGTACCATTAGATTAAAGGCCCATAAAAGGTGACGATCGGTAATTATTACCGATTTTTAAATATTTGTTTGCATATTGTATTTATAAAAGTTATCAAAAAACAATATATATATATATATGCTATTGTACATTACCATAAAAAATGAGCAATACAACTTGTTTTGAGCTCAAAATACAGTGTTCTCCAAGTAAATTGTGTTTACAAACAATCAGTTTATTTACATCGCTGTTTACTCGGGATAGAGCAAGCGCTCCGGTGACTCAGGTCACCAAAAATATATCGTTGATTTTCAACGTTTTCCGGTATCACTCACAAAGTAGGTCTCTTCTAAATGGTTAAAACGTTTGTTGTGATCTAATAAGTTACTTACTGCTGGTGAAAATTTGTTTAAAATAGAATTAAAATTGAATTTTCTTTTGGCTATTTTTAGCATACGTCACCGCTTTGAGGCTACACACCACGTTAGTTGCAAAGTTGTAAACATTTCTTCCATTTATGAAACGGGTATATCTTCCATAATTCTTGACAATGCTGCACGCAAGCTGTGTTATTATCAATTTTTATGCAAGAGTAACTGAAATCCGGTAAAAATTAGACCAGTTTATATGCATAATAATTGGATGTGTCACCTTTTATGAGCCTTTAAAGTAAAGGCAGATAAATCTTGAACATGCATTTCAGATCGTGTTTTTTAAAAATGTATAATTGTTCAAAATACAACAATGCTAGGAAGCATTACTATTCCAAAATAGGTCACTCTGCAAGGCAGTGGAAAAGGTCTACATCCTTTGTGATATTTAACAAAAGCTATGCGACCTTCCGGGTTAAAAACAATCTTAGCACGTATATTCTAAGGAAAAAAATCTAATTAGAAAGATTCAAGAATAAATCGCCACAGTAGGCTTTCAATGTACCATAAAGAGAACACATAATGGCGTCTGTTATTAGGCAAAACGCGACCCTGTGTTGGTAGGCCTTTCATATAGACTGAACCTATAACACATACTTGCCTCCTGTACTATCATAAAAAGTAGCTCATCAAGACCGTTCATGACCACATTATGGCTTCTCCGGAATTGGCAAAACATGATACAGTTTTTGAAGGTTAGACGGCACACAATCTTGACTCTTGTGCTACCAGCCAAAAGAAGGCCATCACTTAAACGACCCTTCGTGTTCCAACAGCCACTGCTTCACCTTATTCCTTGTGCCATGGGAATAATTTCCCAGCATGCCGTTTTCCTGTATGACCCTGTGACAGGGAATGACCAGACCGACCGGATTGTTCCTCATAGCCTGGCCTACTGCTCTACATGCCTTCACGTTTCCGCATAATCGGGCCAACCCACCGTACGATATGGTTTGGCCAAACTGGACCTCCTTCAGCAGTGTGAACCACACTTTGTATGTGAAAGACCCTACAATTTGAAATACATAAAATTCGCGTTATGCGAAAATGGGTCTTATGCCATATGAGGCCAGTGTAGCTTCAGACCAGCCAGCGCATCCGCGCAGTCGGATCAGGACCAACCCTATACGCTGATGAGACCACCGAACCTTGTGTGACTTATTAGCGGACAGGGTAGCTTCGGACAACACTGCACAGATTTGCAGGCTGGTATGGAGCTAAACTGGTTGCGTATGGCTTAAGAGCCATTTTCGCATGTCGCTGCCCATACATAACTAGAGTGTGTCACATAAGTGAAGAATACGCCCACGCAGGTTTAAAGCTTATTTCAGCAATCCTGAGAAAGAATGGGCCTATAGCCATCCGAAATACTGGCAATTTAAAATGTGGATACAATAACAAAAATCTAAACATTGTGAGATGTGAATAAGGAAATGCCTATTTTAATGTGTTGACCTTAAATTTACATATATTCAAAATGAATACACGAATACAACTGGGATTACTTGAATACAACTAATACAGCAAGATTGTGTTATATATATAGTATATTCAAAATGATATTTGTTCAGAGCAACAAACTGTTTATCTGGGGCAAAGACGTTAATCTACGTTATCACTGTTGAACAGTTTGTGCATGTTCAAATGATATACCCGGTACATGAGTGCATTATCACACATGCATATCACGTTGGGACTTTGCATGTACACATTCTATTTACGTATGAATACATAGTAAACATCATTTGATAACGATAGGGAAACAAATAACACAAATTATCTTGCTCCGTATTCAATGTTATGCTATTATCATCCTGTTGAAATAATTACCGTAAACAACAAACAATCATCGACATGCCTTAACAAAAATGTCCTTGTTAGACATATATTTCTTAAAGACATTTTCTTCTTCTTCTCGGCAAGCCTCGCCGTTATATTATTCTGAGCCTTGCCTGATATATTACAAAAATATCAGGCAGTAACCTGTTATTCTACACACACACACGCACGCACGCACGCACACACGCACACACACACACACACACACACACACACATTCATACATACACACATTCATACATACACACACACACACACACACACAATTTTCTACGAGTAATTATAATTATTTTCAATTATTTGTTTGATGTGTGTCTCAATTTTATTTTATATAACGGTTAACTTAGACTGAATGTGCACGCCATTTTGTTCAATTGAATGTTGGAATAAAATTGATTTTTTATTTTGCTGTTGCAGGGTTTTTCTTCAATTTCCAACAAAAAAAAATATCACATTCTCGATTCGTTTTTAATTTCTTCTCATATTTTTAATAGGAAAGTATTAAAAGAAACGATTTAATGTGGAACTATTTTTACACAATCGTAGAAACCAGTCAGCTGATACGTCACTGTCACAAATCATACCTACCTTCACTACCAATGTGTTGACAAATGCTCGGTGTAGCAACCAGTCTCTTCTCGGGATGGCTGAAATACGCTTCCAGCCAGCCGACACAGTCTACCGCTGGCTTGTATGTGTAGCCGTTGTCCTTGTAGGTCTGGGACAGTAGGCGAACACTTTTACTGAAAACAGGCGACAGTATCCCACTAGAAGAAGGCTAAGTGCAAATAAAGTTTCTTTTGAGAAGAAACGTGTTAGTGAGAGCAATGAAAAGTCATATCCTACTTGGTAGGGACTCATGTACTACTTGGTAGGGGACTCATGTACTACTTGGTAGAGACGAATGTACTACTTGGTAGCGACGCGTAAAATACTTGGTAGAGACTCATGTACTACTTGGTAGCGCCAAATGTACTACTTGGTAGCGACGCATAAACTACTTGGTAGAGACTCATGTACTACTTGGTACGGGACTCATGTACTACTTGGTAGGGGACTCATGTACTACATGGTAGATACTCGTGTACTTCTTGGTAGGGACTCATGTACTACTTGGTAGAGACTAATGTACCACTTGGTAGAGACTCATTTACTACTTCATAGGGACTCATGTACTACTTGGTAGGATATTCATGCACTACTTGGGAGGGGACTCATGTACCCATTGGTACAGACTCGTGTATTCTTGGTGGAGACTCATGTACTACTTGGTAGAAGACTCATGTACTACTTGGTAGAGACTCATGTACTACTTGGTAGGGGACTCGTGTTCTTATTGGAAGGGACTCATGTACTTCTTGGTAGCGACTCGTGTACTACTTGGTAGGGACTCGTGTACTACTTGGTAGGGACTCATATAGTACTTGCCGAATGCAAGCATTCATACAGACCCAACACGTTTTCAGAGTAATTGGCTTATTTTAAAGTAAAAGCATATCTGGAGCAAGAGACTGGTAGGGACTCATGTATTACTTGGTAGGGGACTCATGCAATACTTGGTAGGGGCCTCATGTACCACTTGGTTGGGACTCATGTACTACTTGGTAGGGACTCATGTACTACTTGGTAGAGACTCATGCACTACTTGTAAGGGACTCATGTACCACTTCGTGGAGACTTATGTACTACTTGGTAGAGACTCATGTATTACTTGGTAGAGACTCATGTATTACTTGGTAGGGGACTCATGTACTACTTGGTAGGGGACTCATGTTCCACTTCGTGGAGACTTATGTACTACTTGGTAGAGACTCGTGTACTACTTGGTAGAGACTCATGTATTACTTGGTAGGGGACTCATGTACAACTTGGAAGGGTGTCATGTACTACTTTGTAGAGACTCATGTACTACTTGGTAGGGACTCATGTACCACTTCGTGGAGACTCATGTATTACTTGGTAGGGGACTCGGGTTCTACTTGGTAGGGGACTCATGTACTACTTGTTAGGGATAAATGTACTACTTTTTACTATTATTAATCCACCTCACTTTTCATTTACGAATACTACATGTTCACTACTGTCATTATATTTAGCACTGTGATGCTAAATACTTAGTTTTATGTTCTGTTCACTTTGCCCTTCTCCATGTCGATATGATGTATTGTGCTTTGACATTCTATAATGTTTATGCAATACATTTTGGACTTTGAATTTCAAGTATTCAGGCTAGACCAAACACGCTTCATGCACGTCGTGTACGAGATATGCATCTCGTATTGCGTCTGAAATCCGGTCATAGCTTGAATGTTATCAATATTATTGATACGATTTGCGTTTGTGTTAAATAAACAAGTAGCCCATCCCAGAGAACGGAGAGACTATATAAACGGTATTGCTAGTTACATTAACAAAGAAGTCTAGAAAACGTCAAAGTTGTTTGCAATATGAAGCCATTCGTCGCGTGTGGACTACTGTTGTTTGCAATGTGTGCATATGTTGCGGCAAAGGACCGGAAAAGGTTCGTTTTCAGATTAACTTCAGCTTGATCTATTTCTTAAGAATGTATATATACGCATTTGTTTATTTTATAAGACAAATGTTTAGTGCGAATTCCAATTTACTGGCAGTTCAAGTTTATTTTGCCTTCAATAATCAACACAATCACCGGTCTTTATTGCATTTGTACTTCGAGGGTTGACTTGTTCACAGAAGTTTGTTATTTTTTAATTATGTCATTAATTTGTTGGATTAAATTATCTTAAATAAAATCTCGAGTTCTCTTACACGAAAATGAAAAGAGAGAAAAACAGATACTCCCCTGAGTTTAAAGCTCAGGCCAACGGGTGACCGGCTCATTAAATCATGGTCATTCGGACTTAAACGCTTTTCAGTGCAGTTATTATAAATCAAATCATCAAGGAAGCACGCGAGAAAAAAAGGAGACATTGCTGTGATCTGGCTTGACCTAGCGAATGCATATGGTTCTGTTCCGCATCAGATGATACAAAAGACTCTACAGTAGTATCATGTACCCATTCGATTTCGGCAGATGTTGCAGCACTGTTTCGACGGCTTCATCATGAGATTTTTTAAACGAGGGAAATAACCAATGACTGGCAGAGACTGGAAGTAGGCATCGTTACCGGGTGCACAATTTCACTGGTGCTGTTTGCGGCGGCCATGAATCTGATAGTGAAGTCAGCGGAGAAGCCATCCAGAGGACCCGACACGACTTCGGGGGTGTATCCAACCACCAACGAGGGCATTTATGGACGATATGACCATTACAGCAAAGTCGTACGTCGAGGGAAGGTGGATGCTGCAAGACATCGGCGAACTCATCGAGTGGGCCAGAATGAAGTTCAAACCCCAGAAATCAAGGAGCATGGTTTAAGGAAAGGACAGATTCAAGAGAGTGGAAGATATCGAATCAAAGATCAGCTCATCCCGACTGTTAAGGAGCAACCAGTGAAGTGCCTCGGGAAGTGGTTTCGAGACTCGCTCAATGGTCAACAGAGTATCAAAGACACGGTAGTACACATGGAGAACTTGTTGAAAGATGTGGAAAAGTGTGATCTGCCAAGAAAATTCAAGGCCTGGATTTACCAACATGGCATCCTACCACGCCTATTGTGGCCGCTGCTGGTGTACAGTGTACCATCATCAACAGTGGAAGCAATGGAGAGGACAATAAATTCATTCCTCAGGAGGTGGATGGGGGTGCCAAAGAGTTTCACCAGCCTCGGTTTGTACTGCACAGGCAGCAAGCTGCATATACCTCTCAAATCACTGACGGAGGAATACAAGGTCACAAAGGCTCGGAAAGTCATCCTGCTACGAGACAGTCGTGATGAGAAGGTTAGAGAAGCAGGAGTGCAGTTCAACACCGGGAGAAAGTGGAGGGCTGACAAGGCAGTGAAAGAGGCTGAGGCTGGTCTTCGGCACAGCGACATTGTCGGTAATGTCGCACAGGGGCGACTAGGGTTCGGATGCGTCACCCGTTCGCAGTGGAGCAAAGCCAGTGCAAAATACCGACGCATCCAAGTGCAGGAAGAAGTTCGCCGAATGGAGAAAGAATCAAGGCTCACCAGAGCTGTTACCCTACGGAAGCAGGGAAAATGGCTGAACTGGGAGGGAATACCCCAGAGGAAGCTTACGTGGATGCGATCTGGATCATGGAAAGCGAAAGACTTAGTTTCCTGCTTAAGTCTGTCTACGACGTGCTGCCAAGTCAATTAAACCTAGTGACTTGGGGTCTTACCGAGACGCCGGATTGCAAGCTCTGTGGAAGACCAGCGAATCTGGAACATGTCCTGAGCTCATGCAGGACAGCCCTGTCTGATGGCAGATACAGATGGCGTCACGACAGGGTTCTTGCTTCAATCGCCGAGCATCTAGATCAAGCATGAAAAGCGCAAAAGACGATCAAAAAAGTCCCTACGTTCATTTCCTTTGTCAGAGCTGGAGAAGAAGGGGCAAAGGCCAAACGCGCATGTGGGATTCTTGGAACGGCAACCGATTGCAGAATGAAAGCTCAAGTTTCCGCAGGAGATCACCGTGACGAACCAGAGACCCGACATAGTACTGTGGTCAGCTGCATCGAAACAGGTTGTGATGGTGGAGCTCACAGTTCCATGGGAGGAGCGGATCGAGGAGAGCTTCGAACGGAAGCGCACAAAGTATCAGGCTCTCACAGATACCTGCACAGAGAAAGGTTGGAAGGCATGGTGTTTTCCGGTAGAGGTGGGCTGCAGAGGTTTCCCAGCGCAATCACTGTGGCGCACTTTCAGCAGACTGTGGGTTACAGGACAGGTCCGGAAACGGGCCATATCGGTTGTTGTACGTGAAACGGAGTCTGCTTCCTTGTGGCTATGGCGAAAGAGAGAGGAGAAGTGAACAGGGGGACACAGGGCAGTTGACTAGCGACTAGCCACCGAAACCTGGCAGATGAGGAAATGAAGCGGAAGCTTACTATCTCCTGGCCGGAAATTGATCACTTCCGGTCGGCACACCATAGGAGGACGTCGTGGGACAGTGCCGAAACGTCCGATGAATATGGCCCCACCTTGAGATAGTAGCAGCTTCACGGCTGTATCTGACAACTAATGTGAATGGTTCACTCATTTCAAACAATTTCTACCGCAAGATTAATAAACAAAGCAAATTAAATCCATCTCCATTTTTTTTGCAATCGTTAAGCGCTACAAAGTTGAAATTTTTCATTATTGTATTCAGTTTTACCTTTAATACGAAACGGAGAAACGGAATGTATATAATTGTATAATTTAAAAGTCAATGGTCTTATGTCACTGCGTCTTAAATGAAAACAGTTATTTTATTTGTGTTCAAGCCTGTGAGAAAGAGTTTGAAACATAAATCAGTTCGTCAGTTTGTGTCAATAGGATGAATGGTTACAATATGAACAGTTTCACGACTGTGATATTAATTCAGGGGTTTCGCTGTCGATCGCCACTGTCGCAAATGGCTATAATTTTTTAAAAGTGGCTCCATTTTTTTTAGAGTGGCGAATTTCAAAAAATCGGTAAAATCCTATCCGACAATGGTCTGCGAGTCCGGCAGTTGTAAATATTGATTTACAACGATGTAAGCGACATACAGTGCAGAGTGCAAATTGAAATCACTGAAGCGTGTAAGTGTTACAGACGATGTTTTTACTGCTACTGTCAAGTTTTATTGGGGTTATTATCGAATTAAATTGTACGGTAATGTTTACAGTTATAATATGAGTATTTTGTATATGTTTCAGATGTTTCTGCAGAGCGGTTTTGGCAGACGATAAACGTTTCGTTGCGGACATGGGCGATGGTGGCGTGGTTGATACCGTCACGCACTGGTTCAGTGTGAGCTGCAGCCGCTTACTCGACTGCCCTGATAAATGTGACGAGAGAGTGAAAAGGTGGGTGTGTGAGAACAAATCAGAATGTAATAATGTAACGGGTGGCAAGAAAGTAGTCCCGAGTTGGCAGGCAAGCGTGTGCAGAGAAGGCTATGGAAACAATGCCAGGACCTGCGGCTGTGGCTTTGAAACGTGTTTGACGGAGTGTGGAACACGGACCTCTACAATGGAGTTGATACGATGTATGTTTGGCTGTCACCATCAGTAAATGATATTTTCTGTTGCATGTTGGCAAGTGCTATTTTATTATAAACATGTTAAAATACATTCAGCGCGTGTAAAACATTACAAGAAGATTTATAATGCATGTCGGCCAACAGTGTGTGTTTAGTTTTACATTTTGATATTGATCAAATTATCACTGAAAAAGGAATGGGCAAAGCACATTGACAGTTGATATACTTTCCGTTAAGACATCCTTATCAATATATTTTCACAACAGACCGATGGCTTGTTAATTTTCTGAATATTTTTACAGGCCACTATTAACTTAGAATAAACAAAAACAAAATATAAATGAATGTTGTTAGATATGTCCTTGTGGGTAAAATACAATTTTGATATCAATTGTGATAATTGAGCACATTCGATTTTACGGTATCTGTATTTTGTATGCATTTTTTTTCAATAAAAATATTAGCACTATATATATACTCATAGCTTATTTTTGAGTATTTTTTAAACAAACGCAACGTACGACAGCGAAAAAGATTCGTGACGGAAGATTTTAAAACTGCGTTATTATCAACCTGTCAACTGAATGACATGAAGTAAAAAATATCACTACTTCACACGTATATACCAAAGGGAACAATCACGTTTTTGATATTTTATACTATTATACTAACAAGGAATACAACTTGTTTTGTTTCTTCTAATTTTCTAATGTCACAGAAAAGCAATTAAAATAACATCGACGGTTCTTTTTAATGTTCATGATAGCCAATGTACTATTTGGTGGGGGACTCATGTATTACTTGGTAGGAACTCTTGTACTACTTGGTAGGGACTCATATACTTCTTGGTAAGGGACTCATGTACTACTTGGTAGGGATTCGTGCACTTCTTGGTATTGACTGATGTACTACTTGGTAGAGACTCATGTACTACTTGGTTAAGACTCATGTCCTATTTGGTAGGGGACTCATTGACTACTTGGTGAGGACTCTTGTACAACTTGGTAGAGACTCATGTACTACTTGGTAGAGACTCATGTACTATTTGGTAGGAGACTCATGGACTGCTTGGTAGGGGACTCATGTACTTCTTGGTAGCGACTCATGTACAACTTGGTAGGGGACTCATGTACTACTTGGTAAGGGACTCATGTACTACTTGGTAGGGACTCGTGTACTGCTTAGTAGGGACTCATATACTACTTGGTAAGGGACTCATGTACTACTTGGTAGGGCCTCGTGTACTTCTTGGTAGGGACTCATATACTACTTGGTAAGGGACTCATGTACTATTTGGTAGGGATTCGTGCACTTCTTGGTATTGACTGATGTACTACTTGGTAGAGACTCATGAACTACTTGGTAAAGACTCATGTCCTATTTGGTAGGGGACTCATTGACTTCTTGGTAGAGACTCATGTACTATTTGGTAGGAGACTCATGGACTGCTTGGTAGGGGACTCATGTACTTCTTGGTAGCGACTCATGTACAACTTGGTAGGGGACTCATGTACTACTTGGTAAGGGACTCATGTACTACTTGGTAGGGACTCGTGTAATACTTAGTAGGGACTCATATACTACTTGGTAAGGGACTCATGTACTACTTGGTAGGGACTCGTCTACTACTTGGTAGGGACTCATATACTACTTTGTAAGGGACTCATGTACTACTTGGTAGGGATTCGTGCACTTCTTGGTATTGACTCATATACTACTTGGTAGAGACTCATGTACTTCTTGGTAAAGACTCATGTCCTATTTGGTAGGGGACTCATTGACTACTTGGTGAGGACTCTTGTACTACTTGGTAGTGACTCATGTACTTCTTGGAAGAGACTCATGTCCTACTTGGTAGAGACTCATGTACTATTTGGTAGGGGACTCATGGACTGCTTGGTAGGGGACTCTTGTACTTCTTGGTAGCGACTCATGTTCAACTTGGTAGCGACTCATGTACAACTTGGTAGGGGACTCATGTACTACTTGGTAGCGACTCATGTACAACTTGGTACATCCTCATTGACTTCTTGGTAGGGACTCATGTACAACTTGGTAGCGACTCATGTACTACTTGCTGAGACTCAGTCATGTTCTACTTGGCATGGACTCATGTACTACTTGGTAGAGACTCATGTCCTTCTTGGTAGGGGACTCATGTACTACTTGGTAGGGGACTCATGTACTACTTGGTAGGTGACTTGTGTACTACTTGGTAGGGACTCATGTACTAATTGGTAGATACTCCTGTACAACCAAAGATTTTTTATATTCAAAATATGTATACAAGTTGGTCATTTCTTCAAGGTATGTCCTAAAACATTTACAAAAATGAAAGGTTCAAGCTCATTGGATAATTTTGAAGGAAAATAAAGACATTTAAAAATTTACAAAAAAAATAACATTTAAAAAAAAACTTTTTTTGTTTTTCCCAAAATCTGACCCCAGTTTGTTTGCCAGATATAAACAACCACAACTGATATGAGATGGATATTTCGCAAAAAAATGTATTTAACCAACCTATATAAGGCTCTTGCAAAGCCATAAGTCCATTTTCCACAATAATTCACTCTGGGAAAAGCTTCTCTATAAAGCCAAAGAGAATTCTTTCCACTCTATACTATACTATATCATACATAAAAAGGGATTTAAAAACTTCCAAAGCAATTCATTTCACCAACATTTATGTGGCCACAAGTAAAAGAAATCAAATTATAAGTATTTTTTATTCATCAAACTAAATAATCCATATTGGTATATCAAGGTATTGTTATCCCATGTGTTCGATTTTCCTGAAAAGTGATGATCCAGCTAGAGGTGCACCATAAGTGAGTGCAAGGCAATCAATATCAAATAGGGCCCTTTCTGGCTACATCCCTCATGAGGGGGAATTGTTCGCGCCGTTTCCCTTTTACAGGGAATAGTTTTACTATCTCTGTCATTACTTCATTTGTTCAGTGTACATGCACTATATTCATTACTCTTTTCATAATATAGTATATTTGACTAGATGTACCTGAAATAAAATCGAGATAAAATAATCATTTGACACTTCTTTCTAAAAGAAATAGAAAAATCTGGGATTTTTTTTCGAAAAAATAAGGGAAAAAATAATATACTTTTTTGATAGGGGAAGGGACCGATATTCGGCGCTAAAAAATCCAGATCCAGGGCCCTGTCAAACAGTCTTATCTATTTACCCTGGTTTAGGATTGAAGTTTGTATCATTCACTCCCTCGACTATGCCCAATGAATGGACCCCCTTGGGACAACACTCAAATTCCACGTCCCCAACTGGAGTGGAGACCAGGAACGTGTTGGTAGGTCCATAGAAGCACTTTGTAGACATGATGCTGCGGGTGAATATCTGTAACTAAGATATCAGGATAATGAATGACAACATCTAGTTAGTTCTAGTAGGTACATAGTTTCATCCAATGCCGGATTAGCACCATGGAGGCCCATAGGCAGTTCAACTTTTGAAGCCCACGCCCTAGGCCCCTATAGTCGGCAAAATTGAATTCACTCAGAAAACAATCACTGTAGTCTGTTTATTTATGTATTTAACTATTTATCACGGTCTCATGGGACCCGTAAAAGTTGCGAGCCCATAGGCAGTTGCCTACTCTACCTAATGGGTAATCCGGGACTGGTTTCATCCATTGGCATAGACTGGGCCACCCACTAATTTTGGAAATTATGAAATATTTTTTTTTTTTATAAAACTTCAGGTGTTTATCTTTATGTAGAAAAGTCTATCAAACAGATGTTTTTTTCTAGTTTCAAAATGTCAATTTAATATATCGTTTGGAAAAAAAAATAAGTAAAAATGTCAAAAAATTTGATACACAAAATGCCAATAATTTTGAAAATATTCATTTTTGAACAGTACAGTCAAGTTACCATTACCGGATCATTACCCATAGCGGATCACTTCGATGTTTAAGACTGCGTATCGCGATAAATAGTTGGCATTTTTAGATGATATTTTGCACACATCTTCAAGGCCTTTTCTTTAAAGTGCATTGATTGAGTTGTAATCGGAGCTACTCTTTGTCAAACATTTCTGTATGTTTTGCTTTCATGTATATATGACTTTGTTGACTTCCGTCTCATTTCCAAATCGAGGTTGAACATTATTCGCGGCCACATGCTATAACTGTGCTGGAAAGTAAGAAGTTTACGCATTAATTTAAAGGCCATTTAGTAATCTTTCTGCCTGCAAAAGTTCATTTTCAGTTTTGATTCCTGTTTAAGATTTTGCAACACCTTAAATGAAATGAAGAATTAGGGCAATAACGGATCAAGCGTGATAATATGCGTATTGATATGTATTGATAATATATTATATTAAAATATATGAAAATCTTGTTGCTTCTTTCAATAAATGATCTCAATCTTAATGGTTTATGTATGTTCCATGTTCAATATCGATGACTAGATATGATTCAAACAATTCACAAGGTTTATAAGATGCCCATATCTTTTCAATCTATTAAGGATTTTCAACAGATAATTCACACAAGAACACCATGCGTAAAGTGTAGATACAAGATCACATATAAAAAACAATTAATAACAAAAATGAATATAATTTATAACTGGCAATGTAACTTTGTCATTGTAAACAACACAGTTTATGTTTTGACAGTTCAAATAGCGTGTTAGATGCCCTCTTGAGTGGTTTCGATCACGTGATCCGTTATGGCTACAACTGATCCGTTAATGCATGAATTATGAGGCGAAAAAAAGGTATCGCAAATACATTTTGACTGCGTTTAAAAAAAAGACTATGCGCCAAAACAGTCAGTTAAGATAATATTTTATCAAACTGGTGTAAAAGAAGTCTCAAAACTGTTATTGCTTTTCACCAGA
The DNA here is from genome assembly GCA_007657795.1 of Dreissena rostriformis. NCBI lineage: Eukaryota > Metazoa > Mollusca > Bivalvia > Myida > Dreissenidae > Dreissena > Dreissena rostriformis. The sequence goes on along the minus strand of VMBQ01001069.1, from coordinate 91,139 downwards.
ACAACTTTAAAACGCTACTGATCCGGTAATGGTAACTTGACTGTATGTTAATGTTTATTAGTCTACAAAATATTTATTTAATGATTTGTTTTATAATTATTACACAAGTTTAATGTTTTCCTATGAAAAATAATCACTGATATGAAAGATTTGTACAATTCAGCTTGTTTAATTGAATGTCTTACTTGTGTTGAAAGTGTTTTCATTCAGTATAAAAAGTCAATTAAACTAGGCCGAATATACAGGAAAATAGGCCACTTTCACTTTCAGTTACAAAATTACGTTTCAAACTTTCCAACTTTTTCCGTTTTGCAGCAATATTTGTTTTGCAAATGTTTTTAAAAACATGAAAAAATAATAAATGTCTTGTTTAATTTGAACGGATTGTATCATATAAAGATACCTTTTAAGTAGTGTCAAAATTGTTTTATTTTCAATTTGCCTCTTTTGCCTAGACACGACTAAGTACACTAAATCACAAAGATACTATTTTTGCCTTAACGATTGGTAAACCTCCACTCAGAATTATGAATGGCTCCGAGCCTAGCTCTAGATCATTTCCCGGCCACCTTACACAGCACGTGATGATGGTCGATATATCAATTAAGAGAACAGTCATGTTTAAATCAGTTCTGCTTCCTTATTCTATCGCATCTATCTTCCTGATGTATAAATTATGTGTTCTACAAAGTGGACAATAGCCCAATGTGATTTGTCCGAGTCTAGGACAGACTTCTTCCCCTCTACATCCACTCCATTACCAAGATGATAAGTTAAATGGGCAAGGTGAAAGTACCGTTGTGCAGATACAAGTTAACACTTCTTTACTTGGGCTTCCTGCAGAATTGTATGCATCAGAGCCAAACCCAGGCCCAGGACCTCCCAATTAAGTTTCTGTGTGCAGTGTGCGTTAAGGCATGCAAGTCTGACTGCTAATACAACAGAGAATGCATGGGAATAAATGACATAGTTTTCAAAATCCTGACTGACTGCAGTTATGAATGTGTGCAATGGGATTTCCCAAACTTATCTACATGTAGTTTGAAAAACTAGTATGTTATTGGTCTGGCTAAACGCAATTAAGATTACCGTGGTATTATTAATTGCTTTCTTTATTATGTTATCAACTATTTCTATTTGTAAAGTTAGTATCGTATACTGAAATGAATGATCTTTAAAGGTTTAAGAACTATACATACTAAACTTGAGAGAAAACTCGCATTCATTACCGTTAAGAAAGTAACGTGTTATAAGATGCGCCCACTGACTTCAATGTACGGCAATGACTGCCGCTGATCAATCAGGGTCTGCTTACAGTTGATATCCTTCAGCAATCATGAGCAGGACAACAGACTCAGAATCGTACACTACAAGAGGCACGAGACCTAAGCAATAAAAGATGGGATTTTTCGAGTCAATTTGTTTCAACTAAGTTAAGTACCTAATCTCAATTTGAAAATGAAATACAGCATGTATTTGCCGATGCCTCGGATAAATTTTACAAATTTATTGATAAAATTAAATAAATCGCACAAACACGTCACTTTTGTTTATTCAAATAGTACTCATATAGTGTTTGGAAAAAAAAACATATGCATAGTATGGTAACATAATAAAGCGTTTGTTTTATAAACTTATTTATTGAGACATTTGATGGCGTACGCATTATTATATAGAAAATTAAGAATATGTGATAATCATTAAAATTAATAGGGCATATATATATATATCTTTATTGCCTCCATTTTCTGAAGAAGTACATGATACAACGACGATACAAACACAGCATTAATACAAATGACAGTCAATGTAAATAAATAAAGATTAAGTTAAATGGTGATATACATAAGATCATGAACAGTTTCTGTGCGTGACCCTTAGTTATCCCAAGGATGAAACTCATTTCTTATACTCATAATGTTAGAAATACACATTTTTCTCTAAATTATCGCGGAAACGCGCTACAAACGCTTTATTATTTTACCGATTTCGAATTATGAATATCCATTAATGAGCCAATTCGATTTGTTAACGAATTATAATTTGAATTTCGTCTGCGGAAACGCTTGAAAAATATTGCTTCGTGAGAACAATAAATTAGATTGTGTGTACTTTATTAAATATAAAAGTATTCGGGCAAAAGCATACGCCCAACGTGGGGCTCGAACCCACGACCCCGAGATTAAGAGTCTCGTGCTCTACCGACTGAGCTAGCCGGGCCATATATGGTAATGTAGTGTCGTTAAATCAGATTTGTTATCTGGACACGGTCTAGTGCGTACAGGTGTGGCAAGGTGTGTAATGTGCCAACAATCGCCGTGAGTGTATTTCGAAGTTTATGCGGTCCTGCTGCAGCATTATGTTTGGACCCAGAGTGTGAAAGCGAGACTGGACGAATATTTGAAGACCTTTATAACATGACACCCAGAAATGGGCTTCGACAAAACGTTTTAAGATTAACTCAATGACACAGCAATTAAATTTATACCAGTTTAACCAGTCTCCGAAAGTAAACTTGTTAAATCGAACACTAGAAGACTGAAACAGTATTTGCCAAACAGAAATCATCAAATAAAGCGTCTGATAAACATATATACTTACCAACACGCCGGCAGAAATACACAGATCGAGGATAGAAAGATAATATTAGCAATTGAAATACATAGTAGGAGTTCTCGAGTACCCTGTAAAAGGAGATAGCAAAAGGCTACCCGATCAGAAATGATTCTGGAACTACATTAAATGACTCAAAAAAAGATAAAAGCAGTATACAATTATCCCCTTAAAGTTCTGAAAATTCTCTCCTAGAATACACATATTCACGCGATAACCAAGAAAACTAACAGTTCACTAGGATTTCTTCAGCGAAACATCTGCATTTCCTCCCCTCCGCATTTCAAACAAAACAGAAAAAAGCAATACCTACAAATCATTCTTCAGACTCAGCATTGAGAACTGCGTAACCTTACGGATCCCTAACACACATAACATGGTACATGTACATAACATGAAATGGCACACAGAAAAGCTTCAAGGTATGTTCCATCTTCTACCATAATGCATGTAGTGTAACATAAATGTTCAACCAATTGGAATGGGCAACACTGGAAGGCCGAAGGACAAATGCCCATCTGACCGGGTTTTTTAAGATTATTCACGACCTTGTTGAAATTTCCGAAGAACAATACCAGACCAGAGCCAAAGTTCGATCAAATGTATTTTATTAACTACCAAAGTTTGCGTTGTTGTTTTTTAACATTGTATTATACTTGCTAAATAATCTTTAAATTAACAAATAAAGAACTAAGGAAAGAATATTAAATATATATTTGCAAACATTCTGTACGTTAATGCATATTTTTATGATGGTGGGAAATCGCGAAACAGTGTCACCGAAAGAAAAAGTTAAGCACACCTACCTGACCGACCGACCATTTTTTTGGCGATGTTAGTGGAAACAAATTAGTTTCTTTTAGGCCAAATGTGATTGGAAACTTTTGTTTCAAAAGCCATGTTATAAAAGTGAATCAAGAAGTCTGAGTGCCCATTCGCCGTTAGGTTTTTAAAAATAAGTGTCTTTTCAATCACTAGTCCGCTCATCAGACATTGCCGCGTCGTCTGCTGAAGCCTTTCCAATTCTCCATGTATTAAGCTGACAATCTTTGATGTGCTTACAGTACAGTTTTCTTCTTACTACCGGGAAAGCCTGGTCCTAAGCATTCATTATGATGGTAATATAATATATGATACTTGCCGAGTGTGTTTGCCCTGATTACATGTTTGCTCAAGCTCCATTCAACCTATATCCCGATTGCCCTGGGTCATTTTTTAATAAGTTTTATTAACAGATAAGGGGAGTAAAAACAAACTTTACTAATGTATTGTTATGAATCAAAAGTCATTAAACGATCAGTCAATGAAGCACGTTATCTCTTATCATCTCTAATCCAATGTTCCCATTAAAACTATATTATGTGAATTTCACATAATATAGTGTTAATGGGGACATTGGATGAGAGGTGATAAGAGATAATGTATTTTGAATTTAGAATATGATTTTCTCACACAAAGCTATCAATTGTATGCACTGATATTTATTTTTCATTATTATGTCTTTATTTTTTATATAATGTGCACTTGTCTATTACTTTTCATTCAAAGTGATTGTGTTTTTTTTTCCATTTAACTGCATTTAGCTAACCTGAGCAGAAAAATGCTAATAGTGAGTTATTGTAGTCAGTCTATGTCTGGCCTGGTGCGTCGTGTCTCGTCAACTTTGATACCAGTTAACCTTAATTGTTACCACTCTAGATTCAAAAATTTTCATCCAATCTTAATGTAACTGGGGCAGAATGTTTATCTTGACAACACCTACACCGTTTTGAAATCTGGGTTGCATGCGTCAAAAAACTGCGTCACCAAGTCAGATCTTAGAAAAAAAATGATACCAATTTAGAAGCCACATTCATTACTAAATCTTCATCGCGTAGGAGGTTTCTGAAAGTTCAGTTGTAAAATCACAATATTGTAACTTATCTCAATCGGACTCATGTTCGTCCTCGCTGGTGAATGGCAAAGTGTTCGTTTTTCAAATTGCAATGTCACTACAGCAAAACTTTTTTCAGCAATTTTTCTGAAGTTAAAATTATATGACTGGTCAATAATAACCATCTCATTTAAACTTCGTTGCAACTGTTTAGGTGTACTTGTCCTTACTTACTCTTCTGTTTCTTTCTCATTTGTTTCAACAAACTCTTGCCTCACCATGGTTTGCACAAAAAGCAGGTTTTCACATTGTGCCTATCTGTTTTGACCACGTAATTTGGACAAGCTGTGTCTTTGTTGCCGGTTGTCTTGAACAATATGAGACCCCATTGAGTTCTAGAAGTTCATGTTTAGAATCATTTCCGAACACGTGCGAACAGCTCAGTACTTAGTATTTCACTTGCACAGATAATATTGTTATGTGACGGCTCGCCCCAAAACGATTCAACGCATGTTAAATAACGACTCATGCTATATGTAACATTTTCAGGCAATTAAATACTAGCATTTCGGTTATGTTAATAATCAATTCGATTTCTGTCTCATTACATTATTGATACATTGTACAATTCTAAACATGTTTATAACAGCATAAAGTAAAAAAAATATGACATATAGAAAGAAATCATTCAAACGATTGCAACTAAAAACCACGGCAATAATCCCCAGTCAGTTGAAGGTGGCCATTACATGGAAGAAAAAGGCGGTGAGTCAATTTATTCATGATTTTATGTTGAATGTCGTATTGTATGTACAGTACTGTTTGTTATTGTATAGGAAATTGGTCATTTGCATTCATTTAAATACTAGCGGTCAATAATTTCTCTCCTGATAATATGCAGGCCCGTATCCAGGCACTGGGCCCAGGGGCCCGCCCCCCCCCCCAGCTGGCTGTCGAGTTATGACTTTTTTAATAATGGGCCTACTGCAAATTTTTCTCACATGAAAGGGCCCATAGTACACTTCCCCGCATTACAAATGCGCAGATGTGTTTTATTGCCCCTGATACACAAGGAGATTAGCGCTAATAAACTCGCCAGTGGAGATAAGCCCCTAGGCTATGCTTTCTTATCACTTTGTACACACGTCCCCGATCTGTCAATTACCCGTTGTGCTCAATGCTTCATCTATCGATGGTTGGTGTAACACGTCTTTTGATTGGCCGAGGAAAGAGAAACAGCGAATAGATGGAATGATACAGAAGGTCGTAGGTGTGAAAATTACTGACGTGAATAATTGTGAAAAACAAATGATGTTGGAAGCAATTAGAAAGGTGATATGTATAATCGTCACTAATTTAAACCGGTAAATATGGTGAAAACTGTACTGTAGATGATAAACATTTTATTATGAAATTACTTTGAAACTTTAGAGGGGGTTTGATTTCAAAGAGAAAATACTAGTTGGGTATATGTCAGTTACTGACATATAACCATAATAGTATTTTCTCTTTGAAATCAAATCTCCTCTAGAGTCATACTTTATGTTTCATTTCTGTGCAAACTGTGTTGTAGATGATAAACATTTTATTATTAATTTACTTTGAAACTTTAGAGGAGGTTTGATTTCAAAGAAAAAATACTAGTTGGTTATATATCAGTTACTGACATATAACTATAATAGTATTTTCTCTTTGAAATCAAGCCTCCTCTAGAGTCATACTTTATGTTACATTTCTGTGCAAACTGTGTTGTAGATGATGAACATTTTATTGTTAATTTACTTTGAAACTTTAGAGGAGGTTTTATTTCAAAGAGAAAATAATAGTTGGGTAAATGTCAGTTACTGACATATAACCATAATAGTATTTTCTCTTTGAAATCAAACCTCCTCTAGAGTCATACTTTATGTTNAAAACCGGTTCGTTCGTTAAACCGTCTGATCCGAAACCGTATGTTTCGCATCGTATCAGACGTTTTATGACGGGTATTATTCAATGTATTATTCAATTTAAAAATAGAATTATTCAGTGTAAACCGTATGATACGGTACGGTTTACGCTAAACCGTATGATACGAATCGTAAACCGTCTGATACGAATCGTATCATACGGTTTCGCATCAAACAGTTAAGCGTACAATCGGTCCAAACGTCAAAACCGTCTGATACGATGGTATCAGACGGTTTATGGTCGCAAAACCGTATGATACGGTTCTAGCTAAACCGTCTGATACGATCGTATCATACGGTTTAGTAGACTTTTGGACCGGTCCGTACACTATATCTTTATAAGAGTGTGGTATCGCGATTGTCTTCATTACCGTTCCCACAAGTCAATGCAAAATGGCCGCCAAGTAATTAGATAAACACGGAAACAAGTTATTTGAAGTATTAAATGCGATTTTGTTACCGAGTATGATGCATTCATCACTTAAATACTGTTTTGCCACAATGAACAACATATTTTCATTAAAGCTTTAAAGTGCGTAGTTAACAAATTCAAATCCTAAATCAATATTATACTGATGTAAACAATTAATATCTTACCTTGACATTTGTAAACAAACATAAAAATATGTTAAAAATCTAAGAACTTCATTATGTCTGACAATTGATTGTGTGTATCTATGAGCGTCATTAACAGACATTCGACACATGTAGGTGTCTGTGCTGATTTGAAAGGTGGTTTTACACCCACATTTCCGCGGAGGCAGAACTTGTCGCATTCGGAGGATGCGATTCAAAATGATCGGAAGGTTGGTGAAAAGACTTCTAGTAATATGCCAACCACTAACCCAGATCACATGAGTCACACTGCAAACTCACATGTACCAAGATGGAAAGCAACACCAGGGGTTCAGGGCATTTACAATCATGGAAATACATGTTTTATGAACACGATTTTACAGTGTTTGAGTAATACAGATATATTTGCTGAATATTTTGTTCAAAAGAAATTCAAAGATGTCTTGAACAATAAAGGATTGAAGAGAATTGTAGGCAATGTGAAGGGTGAAGTAAGTGAGCAGCTGGCATGTGTGCTAGAAAGCTTGTGGTCAGGCGATTATAGTTCAGAAATATCTGGACAACTCAAGTCGGTGGTCAGTAAATACAACTCTCAGTACAAAGGATCACTGCAGCACGATGCCCAGGAGTTTTTACTTTGGTTGCTGGATAGAATCAATGAAGAAATCCATCAAGGTGGAAAGAAAAAGTCCAAAGATGTTCAGAAAAGTAAAAAAGAAAAGGTATAATACCATATACTAATATACTCTTTTTTTATGTACAGTACAGTCCACACGTTTTCCCCAAAAAACGCGCTCCCTCCGCGAGGTTTTTTCTGCTAGCGAGTGTTTACGCAGAGTTGGAAAGCGAGGTTAACTTGCTAAAACGCTCGGCGTTCCGCCGCGTTCGCTAATACCCGCGGCGTGTATTACTTTAGCCTAGTCGGTAAATGCAGACAATTTCCATTCTTATCGGAGACCGCCGCGCAACACCGCGTTAGCAGTGTGCTACTGGGAATTCCAAAAAACTAAAATAAAAAATAAAATCCAGTAATAATCCAACAAGACACCATTATTTAAGATGAATGTGTTTCGAATTTCGTAAACACGCGGACGCCATTATTAGTAACTGTACAAAAAGTTGGGAAATTGGCCTTTCTCGGAAAATCTGAGATAGATTTATTTGTCGTGTCAAAGCTTAGACCCAGTAATTACGGCCATTTAGGACTCAACTATCGTAAAACACGTGTTCAATTAACTGTTAAACTCCACCTCCGTTCCCTGCAAAAGATTCCAAAGGCGGAGCTAAGCACGTGCAGTTACATATTTCGACGGTTGCTATTGAGTTATAAACACCCGATTGGTTTAGCGTGTTGATTACCAAACAAAGGAAGCCAATTTTGTCGTGTTTTTCATGCCTTCAGACAGGAAGCGGTTTTTCTTTGATGACGTCAAACTGTCAATTCACACATATTGCAAATTTTTGCGAGACTTTAAAAAGGGTCCTCGGTCATTTGTTTACATGTTCAGTATAGAAAAAACACCTGCTAACATGAAAATTTGGATTAAATTATCAAAATAAAAGCAGTGTTGCAAACTGTGATTATATTAATTGGTACGTATCAGTTAAAAGACGACGTTTTGTTTGTCGTAAATCAACGAGTTTTCTATACAAAAACAACTACTTCTATATATGTACTTGTAATAAATGTAATTTTATTTGAAAATCAAAAAGTCAAATAAAGTTAAATTGATCGTTATCTCGTTAAACACGGAGTTTCCCAGCGTTGCCATCGCCGAGGGCCGCCGCGTTGGCTTATCAATTTTGCCGATCGTTCACCGCGAAGTCCCAAATCATGCAAACGCCGCGTATTGCGGGATTTTCTTAATCTCCCTCGGAGATACTGCCCGCGGAGTAGCGAGGGAAATTGGGGAAAACACGTGGACTGTACTGTATGCTTATCATGTAAATACAAGTGAATTATCATACTGTATGTAATTGGTGGTAACAATGTGTTAAGAAATCAGTATGCAATAACAAATTGATCATTTGTTAGACCGACTCTGGTTCACCACAACTTTGGATTGAGTGATACCAATAAAAAGCAGAATACTAAAAGTCATTGAGTGCAGAGTTGTTGAAGTTGAACTGTTCTGCCAAACACATTCAGATTGATACTCTGTGGATGCAGCCGTAGTTCTTTTAACTGTTTAACAAGAGATAAACAGTCTATGTCATATGATAAAATATGCAGGCTTAACCAATACTTCTAGAAAAAAAAACACGAATCAGATGCAGGGCAAAATGGATCATGCAGGCATAAATAAAAAAAAAATAATCATTTTACGAATGTTAGAAGCAGCAAGTCTGCCAAACATCTGATAATTTTGTGGTCTTAGAGTCTTGGAAAAACATTCCTCCCCAAACATTTTCAAACTCTTTTATTTTGATGTCTATTTTACAACTTAAGCATTCAATCGTGCCATTTTTAAACTACTACCACTACTACTACATTTTTAAACTACTACCACTACTACTACATTTTTAAACTACTGCGGCAGTAACTGCCACTAATACTACTGGTGGTAGTTTATAAAATAAGCATGATTGAATATGAATTCATGTTTAATGGCAGAGCTCCAGATAAGGATTTAGTCTAAAGGGTATTTTACCCCCTGATATTATTGTTAAAGCGTATTTTATTCCTTTGTTAAGAAAACTGACATAGAACATGGCGTGTTTAATCTAGAAATATTATTATTTGTTATTAATAAATGCAAACAGAATACATTTTAAATGATGATATGAACAGACTTTCTGTGAAAAATTCCCAAAGGAGCCGCTGGGCGCTAAAACGTCCCTTTTTTGATCTACAAACATGATGGGCCGCCACTTTGTTACAAGCTTATTTTGATTGACATTCTTTTGATTCAAAGGTTAACTTACACTGGATTATTGGTTAAACCGGTTACACACTTTAATCGATTAAAAAAACGTATCACTTTGTATTGCGTAATGTTACGCATTGGGCCGATTTTTGAAACGTTTTTTAAAATTTTCAATGCGTAAATTAAATACGCAGATACGCATCTAATCTGGAGCTCTGTTTAATGGTTTTAATTTTATAGGTGCAAACATATATTTTTTTCAGCTTATTGAAGCCTCATTCGCCAGTAGCAGTCCAGATATGGTGCTCACGGCTGCAAGTGGATTTGAAGTGTACAACCGCTTCCAGGCCCTATACCAGTCCTCATTGTCTTGTCCAAACTGTGAAAAACACAGCAATACTTTTGAATCGTATCTTTGCCTTTCAATACCTGTACCCCAGAAATCGACTCGTCCAGTATTTATGACCATAGTTTACCTGGATGAGAATCCAAAGCAGTTGAAAATTGCACTTGAAATGAATGTGATGGACAATGTAAATGATCTGCGCGCAAAATTATCTGTTGAACTCCGTGTCAATACTAACAGAGTAAGTTTTAATACAATTTATTTTATTTTTGTCTTGATATTTTATTTGTAGCATCCCATAAAATATTTAAGTGTCTAAGTTTTCTCGGAAGATGGTTCACAAGTTTCTCCTTTTATTCAATAATTTATTGTATTTATTTTCTTAACTTTTCTTTATCCATGTTACTTATAAAGTCCATTCAATGCTGTGTGTGGTTTCCTCCAAACCACAGAGGGAATCCAAAATAACAAACCTCTTAGATAATAAATTTGGTTTAATATTATGTTTCAGCTTGTGTTGTGCCAAATAAACAGCGATGGATTCGGGAACACGTTCAGTGATGATCAACCTCTCACTGACATTCACGAATCAGAAAATATCTACGTGTTTGAAACGTTTCCACTCAGTGAAGTGAACAAAACGCCGGATGAAGACATGATTCAAATTCTCCTTGTGCATGTTGAAAAGTTTACATCTTCGAAAAAAAGGTAAGGACTTTTATTGTAAATTGTTACTGAACGTCTAATTTGTGTCCTGTTGTTTCTTTAAAATGTTATCAGTGAGTGTTTTGATGTAAAAAAATGTTTTTAATCAATCAGCGTTGCCATTAAAGCACCTGAAAAATAACATTACATAACACTTGAAACAGATTTTTTTAATGGCAGTGTTTAAAGATTGAAATTGCAAATCAACATCTTACACTGTCAAGGGTATCATTATTTACCAATAGCCTAGCAAGCTAATTGTTCATAATCATTAAATTTTGGTTGTATTTTAAAAGGAAAATACAACCATTAATTCAGGTGTGACCTATATATTGGATCCCTGGCAAAATTGATTTGATAAAAGACAATCATAATTTCTTCATTTCAAACAATTTAATAGACTTAAAAATTAGAGCAGAACATATTTTCTTGTATTAAAGCATAAATATTTAGTGTTCAACAGCCGAGTTTGTTTCTTAGACTGCTTGTATTACATATCAACTATAATTCAGAGTTTATTGCTTCGTCAATATATCACATTCACCAGTAGTACGAATGTTTGCCATTCAGTTTCAGATTCTGTCCCCCAGAGGTGCTGAAGATTCCCAGAGACATCAACTTCCCCCAGCTGCAGAAGTGCATCCTCAAGAGCATGAGAGAGGCGGTGTCAGAGGAGCTTGTAGAGAAAAGTGTCGTGAGTACTTTCACACATTTTCAATTGAGCAGTGTTCTTGGAAAACTGGGCTTTATGCATGTGCCTGAAGTGGCATCCCAGATAAACCTGTGCTGTCCACACAGGCTAATGGGGGACAACACTTTCCGTGTTTACAGAATTTTTAGTTTAAAGGATGTCTCTTTTTTTAATGAAAATCCACTGGCGGAAAAAGTCGTCCCTGATTAGCCTGTGCACTTGCACAGGCTTATCGGGACAACGCTTTACACACATGCATTAAGCCCAGTTTTCCCAGAACGAGGCTCAATTGATTTTGAATGTGGCTAAAAATAGGGAAGGGTCGAATGAATTTCATTTGACCCTTTCCATATTAAATTCATTTGACCCTTCCATATTTTTAGCCAACAATCATGTTTTTTTCTGAAATCATCTGGGGTCATTATACAGAAGTCAAGAATTGATTAGTTTCTGTACATTTGTTTTGCTTTGTGATTATAATTTTTTATAACACTGGAAAAAGCACCATCAGCAGAGTTTTTTCTTTCAGTATAAATGTGTATAAATACTTCCAGCGCTTCCATTAATGGATGTCCAGGCGTAAATTATGCCCTAAAAACGGCAGTCGTACGTCCGTTTTACAACTGGTGGAAGTCACTTGGACGTCCGATAATCCGCATGTTTACTGTTTCTAATACACGGGATGTACAAATCACAACAGTAAATCGGGTCATTCAATTCTTAACTCTGTGTGTAATCGCCATAAACGCCATATGGGGTAATAGATAATCCACTGTTAAGAGATAGCTTGACGGGCGCGAATCATATTACACAATCATGTACGCTGACACAGATGCACAACGAGAAATTCTTAGGTAACTTTCCAGTTCCCAAACTGTGCTGTTTGGCGTCCAATCCGTAACGAGAATGCGTATGATGGCGAGGTTAACTGGTGACCTTTATTTTTTATTGAAGTGGGTCATAAGGTGGGCGTTTATCGCAGATTGATATAATAACAAGGAATCACAGTTTTACCATTTACGTTATATACAACAGTAATTAAACAGTACATTAGAGACAGTGTTGGGCATCATTATCACACCTTTTTACCGTAAACAATTGTTACTTATGACAAGTTACATTGTAAATGCAAATGGTGAGCAAGCAATTTCTTATGGTGAGTAAGTTGCGAAAGCAATACCCGTTAAATTGATGCGGTAACAGTTTAATTTTAGTACAAGTATATTTCGTCATGCCCATTTATAGAACCGAATTAAACCATTTTTCTACAGCCACGTGACAATTTTTTGTTAAGTATGAAACCAGTTCATATCAACACTGATTTATTAAAAGTTTGTTAATGGTCCACTGTCTATGACCATTATTTTGCTTAATCCCTTAAATATTTATCCAATAAAATTAAATTTATGTAATTATGTTACAAGCTGTTTCATCAGTCAATATTATAAAATGACACTGAGTTTGACATTGAGAACTATCATCGGAAAAAGGACAATTGCATGATGTTGGAGGATGATGTTGTCTCACATTAATTATTCACATTTTATTTCAGCGTTTAGAACGTGTCATTTTTGATGTGCGTGTGGTCGACAGTGGACCCTCAGACATGTACCTCCCAACGGATGTAGACATGCCCCTGTACACAGAGGCAATTGACATGTGAGTCTGGAAGGCTTTGTTGCCTATTGAAAGTGGTACATCGTCATGTATTTCATAGTTTATTATTTTGGACAGTGGTTCAACTTTAACTTTCTTTCCAAGAATGCCATACACACAAACACAATTCACACAGACGCTGATTTTTTCACATTTAACATAAGTAATTATCTCCACTTGGTTGGATCATTATGCCCCCAAAGGTGGTCAAAAAGTGATCGCACTGTCCGTCTGAATTTCCGTCACAATTTGCGTTTAGGTTTCGAAAAATGTGGAAAAACACTTTGCGTTTAGGTTTAGAAAATGTGGAAAAACACTTTGTGTTTAGGTTAAGAAAAATGTGGAAAAAGGGGCATATGTCATCCTATCGGTGACAAGCCTTGTTTTGGGACTAAATTAAACCTCTCATGTTGTGTTGGCTTTTCAATAATTGACCAGGATATCCTTTTTTTATTATTCTACATTACCTGGTACAATCAGTTGTCAATATTGGACTTACTTGTAATATGATACAATCCAAGAGACAACATGTATCTGTCTGAAAACCAAGCCATTCTCATTTGTTCAACACAGAACTTATTAGATGCTTCATGAATTATATATGGGTAAAAGGTTTAATCTCCCACTGCCTGATCTCCCTCTCATCAAGTAGCAAAATTGACTTGAGGAGTGGTATATGCATTGTATATGTACTATTCTGTCTATATGCATTGCAGTTAACGTTGTGTTTTTGTCTTACAGAGCTCTTTCAACCTACGATGCAAAGTTTGGTCCAGCACATGTAAAGTTTGTTGTGGAATGGGACCCACGTATGAAAAACAAGTGAGTCTGCCTGTTCAAAGTTATGCTAATAAAATAACATAATATAGCCCAGAAAGGTAAAGTGTGAAAAAAAAGATTGTTAATTTAAACCTTATTTTTTAGCTTGCTTTCATGGAAAGGGTTAACATATATAGACACTTTTTGAGCCCATTTTCTGGGAAGAAATAATGCCTTTGGAACAATCTTGAGATCTAATACGTGAAGACATTCTTTGTACTTTATTGTGATCAAAGCAATTTACCCACGTCATACGAAAGTTGGGTTTATGCCAACTACAGCCAGCCTAGCTCCAGACCAGCCTGTATATAAGTAGATTTGCTCAGCCTGGTCAGGAGCTACCCTGTCCGCTAATAAGGCTACGATGCCTCTCATTACTTTATAACGGAGCAGGGTAGCTCCTGACCAGACTGCATGGTTACACTGGTCGCATAGGGCATAAGAACCGTTTTTGCATGAGGCGCCTCAATTTTTTTTATCCAAATAATAATCGTCTTGTCTGTAACAATAATAATGTGAAGAAAGTTCCACCTTCATTTCGGAAGTTTGTGTCATAAAAAACAAACAACAATGATCGAGATTATTTTCCCTTCTCTAACACTTGTTTGGTCCTTACAGTAATGTGGAAATGGATGATGACCAGTTGGAGGAACATGACTCTGTCCATACTGCACGGCTCAACATGCAGCAGCCCACCTCTGTCACCCTCGAGGACTGTCTCCGGGTCTTCACCAAGGAGGAGAGGGTAGGCTACCTTCACATTGCTCCCACTGGCTTTAAACTTTCTCTTGCCAAATTTGACGGTATTGTGTAAAAAATCTTCTCGTTTTGAATTTTTTTAGGATTTAATGAATTCAGCCTAACGGAATTCTCTTGAGCCAAATGTGGTCATGAAGTGCCTCTGATGTTTCAGCTTGGTGAGGGAGACGCCTGGAACTGCCCAGTGTGTGGCAAGGTCCCTGACGGCGCCATCAAGAAGCTCGGACTCTGGTCCACCCCTGATATTCTAGTCATCCACCTCAAACGATTCAGACACGTAAGCACTTATTTGAGCCTTGCTCTGACAAAATGAGGTTTAATGCATGTGCGTAAAGTGTCGCCCCAGATTAGCCTGTGCAGTCCGCACAGGGAGGGGGCCTTCCTCTCTTTTGAAACCCATTTGTGTCCATTTTTCATTTCTCATAAATTGTCGAAATATGTTTAATAAAAAACATACCTCATGGAATATATGCTGATGGATGATTGAAAATGAGTTCCCCAGTGGAAACGGCAAAATTTAGTCCTTGACAATGTACAAAGTTTGCCATGGGACGATTGTTCATGTAAGAGGTCACCCTGTCCCTTTTAAGGGGCCCTTGGCATTTTTTAGTCTGGCTGAATCCCTATCTTCTGTTTGTGTGGACAGTTAATTGAGAAGTTTTCATGCAGTCATCTTCCATTTTGAGGGGCCTGTTTGTAAACATAAAAGCAAATTGCTCTTCTTTGTCTTGAGTTTTGCTCCGCCAGACAACACAGTCGACACGCCAAAGTCAAGACATAATGTTGCGTTTCGTAAATTGATTGATTTTAATTTTTGTTGTGTAAACTTTTTAATAATAATTGACAAGAAATACACTTAAAAGTACTGTCCATCGCTTAAAACATGTATCTTCATGACAGTTTGTTGACCTTTCAGTGTGGGTCACACAAGAGCAAGGTCAATGTTCTCGTCAACTTCCCAGTGAATGACCTTGACATGACCCAGCATCTATTATTAGAAACACCGGGAGGCTCAGATGAAGAGCTGTACAATCATTACGACCTTTATGCCGTTGCCAACCACTACGGTAACATGAGTGCTGGACATTACACAGGTATGAATTTTGTATGCACCGGTAGGGTGGCATATAGCAGTTGAAATGTCAGTCTGTCTGTCTGTCTGTCAGTCAGTCTGTGCGTCCATCCGAAAACTTTTAACATTGGCCATTACTTTTGATATTTGATATCAAAATATTATATATATTATGTATATAATATTATAATATATATTTTGATTTTTTAGTCTTATAATTTGCAAATGGTGTGTTTTATAAAGATAATGGTTTGTGACAGTCATGGTTAAACACTTATTCAAGTATTTAAGTGTGGCAACTTTGAAATGTAAATAAATAAAGACTTAAGATTGAAGTAAACATTATAATTATAACACAGTTGTTCATGTTTCAGTTTGTTTCCACATTAGAAATTCTGCAAGGCAGTGTATTGCAGCTGAATGTATGAATTTACACAAGTGTTTGTACTTAAATTTGTTCCAGCATTCTGTAAGAACCCTGTAGATATGAAGTGGTATGAATACGATGACACCAATGTGAAGCCACTGTCACGCCAGGACATCGTAACAAAAGCTGCCTACCTCTTGTTCTACCAACGAAAGGGTCTAACCAACGACACTCTGAACAGTTTGCAAACAAGGAATCACTGGGTGTTCTCACTCAACAAGCAGCCACTAAGCAAGAATGAGTTGGCAAGGCAACCCTCAGCTGACCAGGTTCCAGGTAGAAAAACTCTTGCTAACGCATCAAGTGAGGGCAAAAATGGGTCAAGCGATCGCGAGTTTAATGACCTCTATTTAAACAAAGTTAGACTTGAACCTGATGGGCACAGTGGGAATAGGAAAGACCTGAGTCTGGACGTTGCTGGAATTTCACTGAAAGATTCTGAGGCAAACAGGAATTCAAGTCCTAGAAGAGATTTGCAGAGTAAAGATTATTATGGGGACAGCGAACGATTTGAGATTAACTCTCCAAAGGATTTGGGCTCTCCCAGGGAAAGGGATGATTTCGGGATAAATTCTCCCAGACAGCAGGCTAAAAATGCAGTGCATGAATCTCCAAGAAAAGAGCTATTCCCACCCCAGGATCCCTTCGTATCGCACAAAACTTACAGCAGTGAAGTTAATCCTAGAAACACTGACAGGCAAAAACAAACTGTGGCTGAGCAGATCTTGAGAAGTAAACCTTCAGAAGAAAACACGTCCCACTCTGGGAGACCGGTCCCCCTGCCTAGACAAGCCAGCGACCGTTATAGAAGGTCAGATAGCGTGGATTCCAGCAAAAATAGCAAGTCTCTCACCTCTGGGAGTGACGGCAGTGCCCCCTCTTCTCCACAAGACCCATTTCAACAACCCAACCTGAGTGCTTATCAGCCGCAAAACAGTCCCACGGCTTATCAGCCCCTTCCCGGCACAGGAATCCTAGTGCCATCTAATGCGGGGACTTACGTATTGCAATCCGCCCCTAGGAATGTGTTGCAGGAACCCATGCAGTCTCATCCGGCCGATTTGTACGAACAGGAGCCAATTAGAGCGGCTCCCCAGTTTCAACAGCCAGACACTTATCAGCAACAGCCCAGTGTAGGGGCTTATCACACTCAGTCTGACAGTTCTAACTATTTAAATAATAGTGCAACAGGCCTGACAAAGATGGTCCCACAGACTGGTCTAAATAATGAGAGAAACGTAATGATAACTAATACTAATGGGTCAGTAGCCAACAGCGAAAAACTAAAAATTCACGCGAACAAAATCAGTAAATCAAAAAGTGAAAAGCCTTCCAAGTCTTCTGAATCTCGGGGCAACAAGCTGGTAAATCAAACAGCCCAGAATCGAACAAGTCACCATCCGGTGTCACCGGATTCTCCTCCGTATCGGCCCGATGCTTTTGCCACCCCTCAGCAGGTGAGGAAGTCACCCTCCCCACCCCTCCCAAAACGCTCCTTCTCCACCCCTCAACCTGTGAGGAAGAGTTACCCAGAGCCTGCCAGGCCTATGATGGACAGGCAGTATTCCAATGAGCCTTCAAGGCCTATGGTGGACAGACAGTATTCCAATTCCCAAAACTCAGCAGAAAAGCCTCGTGCGAATATCAACAGGCAAGGTTTCAATTTGGAGGTTGAAGGACATCGAATCTACGACAGTCAGCCCAAAAGTCTTCCAGCTGACCAGGTGTCAAGGTCATCTGCGGCTGATAAGCCACCACTGCCAAGGTCAAGTGCTTCATTGCCAAGGTCAAGTGCTATGGGTCAGTCCACTTTGAGGTCACAAGAGATGAAACCCAGTGCAAGGATGTCAGACAGGGGTCATAGTTCAAGGTCAAGGCAACCATATGCAGAGGGTATAACGGTTGAGAGGTCAAATGGCAATGACCTTGAAGATAAAAGGTCAAGGGCAGAGGTCAGAATGAGAAATCGGTCTGCAGACAGACAATCTGGTATGTGCAAAGTTAATGTATTGAGAGTAACATTTGTTTGTTATGTCTTAAGTTTTGCCCCAATATCAATTGCTTTGGGACGCCTATAATGATTTTCCTGTCCCTACGACAATATGATTATAGCAAGATTTGATTGTGTTGCCTATTACCAACTCCACATATTACAACATTTGGATAATCAAAGTACATGTATTCATTAGTTGCATATGAGCGGAAAAGGCTTAGAATCATTCAATAAAAATGTTTTCTTGATTTTACCCGTTGCTTCTAACAACACAGTCTTCTCTGAGTTGTCTGTCCTTACATCCGTCCTGAAAGCGAACAAACTTTGGTTTTGAAGATCGAAGTTGGGTTTGCAACAAATTTCCGTACTAAAGTGCCCTCTGTTTACACAACAGGAAATAACTGCAGTGCCTTCCAACGCTTTGATTCCACTAAAGAATAGGTAGTCCCAAAATGTTGAGTTTCAACTTCTTTATATCATAGATGGATCCCGCTCAAACTTACACAGTTGAATGGCCTTTATTTGTAGATGATTATAAGGCAAGGATTTTTCTCTCAGACGGGTTTCGGCAGAATTATGCCCCATTGTCTGTTTTTCTACTATAGAATATAATTTATAGTCGCAAATTTTGGGGTTTTTAACTGCTCTTTAACTTCTAGTTACATCTTGCACAAACTTTCACAGTTAGATGATCTTATTGTGTAGATGATCATGAAAAAATAGTGACTGCTACCAATTTTGGATAAATTATGCCCTTTCTTTTTTAGTCTTCTGTAGAACATATAGTTTATTTGTCTATGTCCAACATGTGATGTGGGGGGCATCAGTGTAAGTGACACATTTCGTGTTTATTTTAAATTGCACTTATTTTACTCTTTCAGACAACCGGCGAAGTGTCCGCTTAAAACCAGAGCGTCCATTGTCCTATCATCAGTCTGCCGGCGAGTACAGCGATGAATACTACCTATCTCAACCCGTCGATGAAACGGCATTTGAGCGCACCAGTCGCTATGCCACGATACGCCACCAGCCACGTTCGGTGGACATTATACTTGACACACATAATGACTCGTACACCACATTCGATACTGGATACTCGTCTTTACAGTCGTCTGACTTTCCCGATGCATCGATTTACCAGCCGCCGCGCTCGCGCGCCCCGTACAATCCCCACCTGTACGTGGACAGCAGGTATCAGCCACACCTGCACACTGAGAAGATGATCCAGCGTCTTGCAATTAAACAGCGAAAATCTCGCTCTCAGCAGAATTGCTTGAAGGAGTCGAGTGTGTGAACAGAGTCTTGTTGAAGGTAGAATCAACTTAAAAAGTTGAGCCTCTTTACGAACGATGTGAAATGTGTGATCAAAGTCTTGTTGAAAGCAAAATCTACTTATACAGTTGAGTCTGTTTACAAAAAATGTGAAAATTGTTTGGCTCTGTGACCAATAGACAAAGTCTTGTTAACATTATAATTGCTGGAAAGTCTCAAATGTGTAATCAAGTATTGGTCACATCCAAATTATCTGAGGAAGTTGAATCCCACCTCACACAACACATCTTACTGGCTGTAAAGTTTGCTGGAATCAAATCTCTACTTAAAGAGGATATGTTATTATTCCTAATAATTCTAAGTGGAATGTGTATAAAAGTCTTTTTCACAGGCATTATACTGGAAGAAGACAAGCTTTTAAGAAGGCTGTATTACTTCACTGTGCTGCAGATGTGGCAAAATCTGTGTACAAGTTGACATGCATGTCCTAGTGCATGAAATGAGCTTTGCCCGAATTTATTGTAAAATTAAGGGGAATATGGTGAACAATTTGCCTCTCCTTGTTGGAAATACCTCATGTGTGTTCATTAATAAATGTTATTGAATGGAATTCAAATAATTACAGTTTATAAGGTATGTAATTTGGAAAATTTTGTATGTGTCAGCTTTGTTTGTAATGTTCTGTACAAGTTTTGGATTGATCAACATGTGATTTAGTTTCAGATAATTGGAAAATGTATAATTACAAACATATGAAGCATTGATCAATTTTTTTTTACAACATGGTAGACAGAGTTGATGTATGTTAGATATTGTCTACAATGTGTGCTTATTATTTGTCAAGAGATGAGACGGGGCATAAACAAAGAAGAGAAACAATTGTATCACTGGTACAAATGAGCAAGTCTTTGGAAAAAACAAGGCTTAATGCATGTGTGTAAAGTATCGTCCCAGATTAACCTGTGCAGTCCGCTATGATTAATTAGCAACAACACTTTCCACCCAGATTGGGTTTTTTGTTTAAAAGATTCTTATTTAAAACAAAACAAAAAATTCCATAAAGCTGAAAGTGATAAGCCTGGGACCATACTGTATGGACATGCAGTCATGCATTATGATTAAGCCTGGTTTTTCAAGAGACCGGCACCAATATTCTGCCATTTTACACTCCATCCTCTAAGTGCTTGCATATGAGAATTGTTTGCATGTAGGTATGATTCAAGTGTTACTGTGTTACTGAATTCCATATAAAAATACAAATATTGTTCACAAACTTGCTGAATCATGTACATGTTGTAGATATATTCGTAATAACTGTTAAAATTTTGTCAGATAAAAAAGCATTATCCTTGCACACGATCGGTTAGCTATGAGATTACATTTTGCTTCTTTAGATGCAACTGTGATCAAATTAATTTAAAAGTCACTGTCATTTTTCAAGCATTGTATTTAAGTCACGACTGTAAACGTAATTTATAAACTCATTAAGTCCATGTTTTTGAATCTCAGTTACTCTCAGTTTCGTACATTCTGTACAGTTGGTTTTAATAATTGCAGGGTAATTAAGGTCAAAACTTGTACAAAGGTGAACTGTGATGTTTTACTGACTTTCAATTAGGTTTTTAATAAAGAACAGCGTTCTTAGGTCCACCATACAACATGTTTATTACATAATTGCATTATATGAATAGCAAATACCCAGAAAAATGCTTTTGCATTAGAAAATGTGTTTAATGTTATCATGGGTATGATGTAACATCGAATCTAGGTTTGACAAAATAGAAATTTAAATACTTCAATGCGTGCCCATGAAATTAATCTTCATATTGTGGACTAGAATTAAACTGATTCTGCTAACCCTTTGCATGCTGGGAAATTTGTCGTCTGCTAAAATGTAGTCTGCTGAATTTCTAAAATTAGCATTTTCTTCGAATTTTTTCAAAGAATACTATCTGAATAGCAAACAATTTGGATCCTGATGAGACGCCACGTTCTGTGGCGTCTCATCTGGATCCAAACTGTTTGCAAAGGCCTTCAAAATCCGGTTCCAGCGCTCAAAGGGCTAATTACAGTTTCAGTGGTTATCAAATACCAATAACTCTGATTACAAATGTATTACAAATGTCTATATAGGACAATGTTGTTAAAATTTTCCAAGTTGCCTAAAATGGTTCTACCTAGCAAATGAACTCTGGACACATATTACGTGTCATGTTTTAAATGATGTATATTTTACTTAGCATCATTATTTGAAAACTGATCAATATTTAAAAACTTACTTAGATTTGTTATTGTTTAAATATGAATGTTCCTGTGATCAACGTTGTTAAGCATTCCATATATTGTTGGTTGTGGAAAAATTAATTTTATTTTATAGCAAACTATTATATTAGCATTAGATAATATTTTAGTAACAGAACCACTTTCCTATTTGATATTTTATAGAAAGCAATACATTGACTTAATTACTTGTTTAGTATAAAGTACTGTAGAAACTAGATGGCATATAACTTTTGCGAGATGTGACATGTATTAATAGTTTTTTTTTATATAAATATTATAATCATGTACATAATCTGTCCGATTGTGGTGGAAGACTGATAAATGGCTAAATTGATTGATATTTTACTGTACAAATTTTACAAAAATCTGTAACAGTAACTGATTTGAATTCTGTAGCAAAGCTACCATATACTGTACATGTCTGTTATTGAGGCCATTCCAATGATTTTCATGACACAAATGTATACCTTTAGTTTGTGTACTTCATACTTTCTTTTATAATTAAATATGACTGAAATAATCTTATTTGTAAACCTAGAAAGAATTATTAAAAAAAGAATGTATATACTTACCTTATTCGTCTTAACACAAACGTAAATACAAATGAAAGTGAAAAGAGGTTTTGTGTATCATAATTCCTGTAATTTTATTATCTTTGAAGTGTCACTTTGGTGTTGTATTTTTATCAGACAGTGTCATGTATAACAATAATTTGTTGAAGACTTTCAAAGTGCTATTCAATATCTTGTTAATGTATTCACAACACAAGTTGTTTTAGCAAAAATTGTTTTCTTATGCCATGTTGTTAAAAATCACAAAGTGATGCATTTGTTAAAACCCACAGTTTTTCGCTGTTTAAAGATTTTATATTACTTTAAGATCAAATGTGATAACAGTTCATGCATATCATAATCCTGTAAATATTGTAAAATATGTGTTTGTACAACAATAATAAAAAAAAACATGCTTTTACTTGTACATAAATTGTTGTTTCTCTTTATTTTGAACAATTTTTTGTGCTATTGTTAACCTTGGACTATCACAAAATGTTTGAGAGTATCTTGCAATGGTTAAAACAACTAAAGGTGTTTATATTGTTATTGGTATATTTCTCAGAAACATTAATTTTAGATCTGATGAATAAAACAGATTGTCTGAGCACACATTTGGCAGTCCTTTTATTCATTGTCTATTAGTTTTGACAAGGAAATTAGTGAATAACATTTTTCAGGATTTGAATAATTACAGTTAAGTCAGTTGCAGGCAATAAAAATGACATACCCTTGTTGGCTTTTAATTTCATTACTGTATAACATGTTCTCTCGTGGATGATTTCATATTCAAATGTTACTGTGTTTGAACATCAGGAGTTTACTATTAAGTTTGTTAGCTATTGTGGTCATTTGCATCCAGCGTCCCAAATAATATTTTCCTTCAAATGACATCATGTCTGAAACCACCCTTTCGGTTTTGTCCCAAATTGCCAGGAATGTTCATGAGGTGTTCCTTGACCAAATACTTTCAAATCAAATAAGTATCTTTAACAACTATGTTATCCCTGGCAGCCAAAACCTAAAAATAAAAACAAGCACACTTTCAAACTTTAAAACTGGTCAGAAACCAAAAATTGCTGGATTTCAAATAGTGCACAGCACAGAAATGATCCTTCAAAAGCGATAGGGTAATCAGATTTTGAAATAATTCACCAGAAATTTTAATTTGTAGACCAAACTACCAAAGTCAAAGCAATTATTGCGATTTGATGACTTAAAAACACATGGTCATCAGGGTAGTGGAAGTTTTCCTTATATTGTTATTTTGAAAACTTTGAGAATCTCTGAAACTGTTAAACAGATTTCAAAATATTTTCACTAAAATGTTCTTTCAGCTGCCTTTTTTTTAAATTCCTTAACATTTTATTTGTTTAAAAAAAAACTGCCTTGGCAGTTTTCCTGAAAAGGCTAAAGGTGCAGCATCTTGGGGAAAAAACTAGAGTAAAATTCAGCCCATTGGTTATTCAATCAAGATCTTTTCATACATGAGCCGTGACATGCAAAAATGGGTCTTTTACATCCCCTAGTCTGTTAAGGAGCTTCCCTGGCCACTAATGAGACCATGAAACCTTGCGTGACTTTACTGCTGACATATTATCTTGATCAGTCTGTGTGACTGCACAGGCTGTTCTGGAGCTACTCTGGCCGCATATGGCATAAGACCCTTTTTAGCATGACGGGGGTCATATGATATTTTTTCTGCTCAATCCCTGCTACAGCCGGGGTGGACAACAAGTAGGATAGATGCGCAGCAACCTGATGCTTTGTCTGAATGTTTAACATTTTTGTTCAAGGCTTATTTTTGTTTTCTGAGAATTACTGTTTTAATCTTGCCTAATAATTAGGGTTGTTTTTTGAACATTTAAGTATTTTCATTGTAATATTTGTTTAGTCAAGTGTGTTGTGAATTAAAATGTTTTCATGTTTTATTGTACAGTTTTGTTAAAAAAAAATCTTTCTGTTTGATTTCATGTTTTCATTTCTTTGTCCATATGTGACCATTTACACCATGACATTTAATTTCACCTTAATTTATTTTCTCAGACATTTCATTGTTTTTCTGGTCCTTGTCATTGCAAGTGCACACATTTAGTTTAACACTTAAATTTTAGTTTGACAATTCACGTAATGTGTATTTAAACTGTCTTAATTTATTGCATATTCACATTTATTTTATTATAGGCATCCATTAACAGTTTCTTATGGTTAACCAATGAAAAAATTGTAGAAACAAAATACAAAAAGTTAGGTAGACTTATGTTTTTGTATGATACAAACTGTTTGTTCATTCAACAGGCATTATGCTAACATACCTTAACTTTCTCTTGTAGGTAATCTGTGCTCTCTAAACAGTAATCCATGACAAAGACTCTCAATATTTGTCTTTGTATAGAGAAATATATCTGAACTGTTATCTATTCTTTTTTCATTTTATTAAAAAAAAAAAAAAAAAGTGCCATTTTGAAAATTATTTTTCTTTATGAGTGTGAGCCATGGGTAAGATATGTGATGGAAGTTACCGTATGTTTGATTTTTGTAAGTGTAAATACAAATGAAAATGCTTTTGGAATGAAAAATTTAACTTAATTTTCAGAATTTTGAGATTAATTTTAATGAGTTACATGTATGTTTGCTTTTAAGTGTCAATAGAAATGAAAATGCTTTTGGAATCAAAACTATAACTTAATATTCAGAATTCTGAAAATAACTTGAATGTATTTTATTAGTAAATGTTATGAACAATACATACAGTTTTATAAGGATCGAGGTTCATTAAAAGGAACTGTTAAATATCCAAAACGTTCATGTGCCCAATCATGGTTTTGGAAAATTGTAAAATAATATTGAACAAGAACAAATACAATTCAGGTATTTATAATAATGTAGGAAAGCTTTTTATACAAATTAAGAAATTCAAATGAAAAACTCTATTTTCATTTAAATACAAACTTTAGAAGATTATCTAACATTTAGATAAGAATCGTTTTCTTATTATACCCCACCCCCACCCCCCTATAAAGTAAAGGAAGGTATACTGGAACCACCATGTCTGTCTGTATGTCTGTCCGTTTATCTGTAGACATAATATGTTGGAAGAAGCTTTCTTACGCCTTTCGATGTTCAATATTTAAACTTGCATACATGTACATTGTTCCTTATGACTAGAAATTGTGCATGTACGATAATTACCATCCTATGTTAGACATTTCCAAGGTAGTGCATCCTTTTTCACTTATTTCTAGTTGCAATTTTCTCCAGAGAAGTTTTCTTGCACCTTTCAATGTATTACATCCAAACTCACATGAATTGTTTCCGCATTATAAGATGTTATACATGGGTTATTCATCACTTCTGTTACAGCTCTAGTTTACACTATAAATGAGTAGTACCTACTTTTATATCTCTTTGTAGCAATGATTATTATTTTTTAATTTTTTTAAGTATAATTGTTAAAAAAAAATTTGTTGTTGTGCAAACAAATGTTGATTATGCCATCTAAAAAATAATGTTCACATACATGTGGTTGAAAACATGTGAAGTATTATTATTATTGCAGATTAATTGTTGTGGAATAGTTTTGTGTCTTCCGATTGATGATGTAATATACAGCTGTTAATGAATAATATATGTTTAAGAATGTGTATATATGTCAGTTAGAGTTAGTATCTTTGTGCAGTTGCTGTTAATTTACCCATCAGCATTTTCAATAATATTCAATTAAGTAAGACAACGACGTTCACAAATGTTGACTGTTTTTCAACATATTTAAATGATAACATGATTGTCATTGATTTTCTTTTATATCTTTGATTGATGTAGTACAAATGAAAATTGTATATTTTCCTTCCAATTTTGCAAATAATAATTGACCCTCGCTCTTGGAAAACGGGACTTAATATAATAAATATTTATGTGCATTAAGTGTCGTACCAGATAAGCATGTGCCGTTCACACAGGCTGGATTTTCGCTAAGATGAGACTTTTAAACGTGAAAAATACCTTTAAAGCCATACATACCGTCCCAGATAAGCATGTGTGTACTGCACAGGCTAATCTTGGACGACACTTTAGGCACCAGCATTTAGTCCTGTTTTCCCAGAGCTAGGCTTATTTTTCAATTAGAAAATCTTGTTCTGGGCATTTTTATTTGTTATATAAATGGGGTTTGTACAAACTCTTCATACACTATCTAATCCTTCAGTAGGCCGAGTCTCCAGGAAACGACGATTTCAATAAGAACTCAACATGTGTATCAATATGTTTTTATTCCCAAAAAAAATCCTGTTAACCCTTTGCATGCTGGGTAATTTGTCGTCTGCTAAAATGTCGTCTGCTAAATTTCTAAAATTAGCATTTTCTTTGATTTTTTTTCAAAAAAATACTATCAGAGTAGCAAACAGTTTGGATCCTGATGAGACGCCACGTTCTGTGGCGTCTCATCTGGATCCAAACTGTTTGCAAAGGCCTTCAAAATCCGGTTCCAGCGCTCAAAGGGTTAACCTTTGTCTGAAGTAGTTACATCTTGAAGTTGTCTAATTCTATATTACATTTTGTCACAATTAAAATTCGTCCATTAAATTTGGGCCAATAGATTTGCATATAACAATATCTATAACCTTGTTTTTGAGAACCCAATTTGTTATAACTTTTGTCAATTCTATATCAGAATTAGTTTGAGTTGTTAAGTTGTTTTGTGTATTGTTAAATTATTAGATTTTTGCAAATCAAAACATTCGTACTAACAATGTGATTAAGATCTTAACAATAAATGTGGCATTTGGAAACGTTTTTGTTCGTTTTATTATTGATGATGAAACTGCACAAACATTAGAAGGAATGATGAAATTTTACAGTCAACAGGGATGGTGAAGTTAAAAAAAAAACATTAACAGGGGTAATGAAACTTAACAGGGATGGTGAAACTTTACAAACATCAACATGGATGTTGAAATTGTACAAACATTAGCAGGGATGTCGAAACTTTACAAACATCAACAGGGATGTTGAAACTGTACAAACATTAACAGGGCTGGTGAAACTTTACAAACATCAACAGGGATGTTGAAACTGTACAAACATTAAAGGGACTGTCCAACAGATATAGCGTCGCACGACGCGAAACGATATTTTGGGAAACTACCAGGATTGCTTATATACCTAAAAAATACATCCGCTTGAAACATAAGCGTGGATGGTCGAGTGGTCAAAGCGGGTAGCTTTTTACTCCAGGAATCCAGGGGTCAGTGGTTCGAGCCCTGTTGAGGGTTACTTTTTTTCCTTTTTTTAAATTGTATTCTTGCTTTTTTACTGGAGAATTTTAGTTCAAATATTTAAATTTATCAATATAAAGCATTTAAAGCATTTAATGACAAGCTTCAATACATGCCAACATCTGTTGGACGGCCCCTTTAACAGAGATGTTGAAACTTTACACACATCAACAGGGATGTTGAAACTGTAAAAACATTAACAGGGATGTTGAAACTTTACAAACATCAACAGGGATGTTGAAACTGTACAAACATCAACAGGGATCATGAAACTTTAATGAAACTTTACACACGTCAACAGGGATGATGAAACTTTACAAATGTCAACAAGGATGATGAAACTTTACAAACGTCAATAGGGATGATGAAACTTTACAAACGTCAACAGGGATGATGAAACTTTACAAACGTCAACAGGGATGATGAAACGTAACCAACAGTAACCAGCATGCGTTGCTTCGTTTTTTTTGTACATAAGTGGAGTGGCAAAAGTTGAATGAATGGACATCCTTGTCCTCAAGACGCTTGGCTAGTATTTGAATACTAGTAATAAATTAATGAATTAAATAAATGAATCCGTATTGTTAATCACAACAAAATACGTGTATATGAACAGGTAGAACTTCAAGCATTCACATGATTAGTAGTACGACAATAAAGTACACACAGATGCACGCTTTTGCCTACATTCAATGTTTAATACATTTGAGCCCTCGCTTTGCAAAAAGGGGGTCCGCACAGGCTTATCAGGGGCGACACTTTCCGCCTCAACTGGATTTTAGTCAAGAACAGTCTTCCTTTTAAACAAAAAATACATTAAATACATTAAAAGCGGAAAGTGTCGTCCCTGATTAGCCTGTGCTGACTGCACAGGCTAATCTGGGACGACACTTTACGCACATGCATTTAATCCCGTTTTCAAATATGCATGCATACAGTACTCGCACTGGCAAACAGCGTAGACCCAGATGAGACGCCGCATGATGCGGCGTCTCATCAGGGTCTGCGCTGTTTTCTTAAAGGAATTTCTGTAGGAAATATTCTAAATATAGAAATACATATACTAGACATCCCTAATTTTGGAAATAAATTGATCCAATTTAGAAGGATGGGAGAGTCCACTAGGCATAAATGGGTTAATACGTTTTCCCTGTCGATTATCCGCCTTTAAAAGCATATAATGTTAACGATTGTGAGTAACTTGTACGATATGTTGGGTGTCAGACAACGATGATTGGTTTTATTACAGCGTAAATTCATCCAGTTCGAACAGAAGACTTATTCCGGGTTAACCTGAAAAAACTGGCATTTCAAAAACATGATTTTTTATCTAACTAAAATGATATGATATGAGCTTTATTGTTTCACGATATGTATTGGAATCCTACACCCACCCCTCATTGGTGTTTATTTTAATATAATATCATTTGTTTAACCTTTTATAAAAAATATATGCTGTACTTTTAATTACGGTCTACAAGAAAATACGCTCAAAAAGAGGTCATATAAAATTATATTGTTTAACAAAGCGGATTATAAACCAAAATTAGGACAAGACTGCAAAAGAAAAAGCAAAGAAATGGAAAATGTCAATAGAAAAGGTCGCCGTTATCTAATGGATATGGTGTCCATCTAGCGACAGCGACGTCACGGGCTCGATCACCACTGTTTAAGCGTTCTTTGGATCTCTGCAAGCTGTCACGGTTTAAGCAGTATTGCAATAAAATTATAAATGTAACAGTTTTATTTACAGCATTGACAGGGATGCTGAATCTTTCTAAACATTAACAGGGGTGATGCAACTTAACAAACATTAACAGGGATGATGAAACTTAACAATCATTAACCAGCATTCGTTGCCTCTGTTCTTTTTTCACATAATTGGAGTGTGTTGGCATCCTTTCCTAAAAACACATGGCTAGTATTTGAATAATAGTTCGATACATTAGATAAATGAATCCGTATTATTATCCACAACAAAATACGTGTATTGGAACTTGTAGAACTTCAAGCATGATTAGAAGAACGACAATAAAGTACACTCGGAGGCACGCTTGTGCTTACACTCCACGTTTAATAAATGTATACATGCATAAAATGCTCGCACTCGTCGACACCGTGCAAAGGTCACGGTCAGTGCGTTCGGTGCTTGTGGTTTTTAACTGGTACTTCGAAGATCATCGAGAAAATAGCATAACCCTCGCTCTGTGAAAAGGGGGCTTAATGCATGTGCGTAAACAGTTTTCCAGATTAGCCTGTGCAGTCCACATAGGCTAATCAGGGACGACACTTTCCGCTTTAATGATATTTTTGTTTAAATAATCCCTTCTTAGCCTACTTCTTAGCAATAATCTAGTTTAGGCGGAAAGTGTCGTCCCTGATTAGACAATGGACAGGGTAGCTCCTAACGGACTGCACAGGCTAATATGGGACGATACTTAACGCACACTCATTTAACCCCGTTTTCTCTGAGCGCGATTCATATGAAAACCAGACGATACACAGCCATATAAAACATCACAACAGCATACTCCAACCTCTTCTGTGTCTCATGATTTCAGTTTTACAATGGGAAATGATCACATGTTATAACCAGAAGTTTTGTCTAGTTTTACACAAATTCTAGTATTTGACCTGTAACATTTACCATTAAGTAGTTTCAAAGTTGTACTTGACTCATTTACTACCCATACAAACATATAGATAATGCCATTTACTATACAATTAATGCCTAAAAATTAGACCGCTAAAAACGTAACCCATTTACGCCTAGCGTCTAGAAAAAGGGCCTTGGCAAACAGCGTAGACCCAGATGAGACGCCGCATGATGCGGCGTCTCATCAGGGTCTGCGCTGTTTGCTTAAAGGAATTTCTGTAGGAAATATTCTAAATATAGAAATAAATATACTAGACATCACTGATTTTGGAAATAAATTGATCTAATTTAGAAGGATGGGAGAGTCCACTAGGCATAAATGGGTTAATACGTTTTCCCTGTCGATTATCCGCCTTTAAAAGCATATAATGTTAACGATTGTGAGTAACTTGTACGATATGTTGGGTGTCAGACAAATGATGATTGGTTTTATTACAGCGTAAATTCATCCAGTCCGAACAGAAGACTCATTCCGGGTTAACCTGAAAAACTGGCATTTCAAAAACATTTTTTTTTATCTAACTAAAATGATATGATATGAGCTTTATTGTTTCACGATATGTATTGGAATCCTACACCCACCCCTCATTGGTGTTTATTTTAATATAATATCATTTGTTTAACCTTTTATAAAAAATATATGCTGTACTTTTAATTACGGTCTACAAGAAAATACGCTCAAAAAGAGGTCCTATATAATTGGATTGTTTAACAAAGCGGATTATAAACCAAAATTAGGACAAGACTGCAAAAGAAAAAGCAAAGAAATGAAAAATGTCAATAGAAAAGGTCGCCGTTATCTAATGGATATGGTGTCCATCTAGCGACAGCGACGTCACGGGCTCGATCACCACTGTTTAATCGTTCTTTGGATCTCTGCAAGCTGTCACGGTTTAAGCAATATTGCAATAAAATTATAAATGTAACAGTTTTATGTAACTACTGTATGTCCTGAACAAAAGAAGCCGCTTTCCAACTTTACGTCTCGTATGCTACAGGTCAGCAAAATATTTTGTATTACTCGCATTAAGACTAAAACATAATAAACTCTGCAGAAAATATTTAAAAGACTGATTTTAGTCTTGATTCTACACCCGTTGATTGAAAGAAAAGTATACCACAGTAAGCGACGTAAACAATGCATACCCACATTCGCTTTAAAACATGGCAAACAAACAAAAAGGCTAAATATATTCGCCTTGTCGGAATCCGATCACACATGGAAGCTATCACTTATTACGTTATTTTTTATTTTGTGATTGTGTGTTTGAGTTAAAGATGCATGTTTCGTACAACTTTTAAAAAAATAACCCAAAATACCAAATTTGGTAAGTTAATTGAACCAGGTCGCGTATAACATAATCGGAAAACGTCCGGTTAATCAATAAATATACATTATCAATAAATGCGCTCAATACGGGTCGAACTTCTATCAGCATACAGAGGTTAGATCATGCAACACCAAGCTATGGTAACTAAATGTGGTTCTTTTGTATATCTAGGTCCCGAGCTTCACAAATTTCTCTTTAATCAAGTTCGACCCAGGTTTGGAAACCTTAGAAAACAATAAAGAGTTGACTGTTGTTCAGGATTTTGACAACAAAGTAAATTGTTGCGGCTTTTATTGAAGGTGACTTCTTGAAACGCCGGGCTTAGGATGACTGGCGGTCCTACAACGAGCACAGTCACAAAACCACGTACGCTACGGTTAGAAGAATATTTCCTGAGAAACTGGCCAGTGCAACTTTTATTAATTTATTATTGTATTTATTTATTTATTGACTGATAACGTTTTGTCCAGCTAGCTTTATTTAGGGAAAAAACACAGCAATTGAAAGCCTCTGTTTGGTGCGAATTCATTTAACGATTGTTATTAATTCCCTAAGAGAGGGTCATAATTTTCACTTGTTTTGTATAGTAGTACCTCGATCATGACGTGTGGTTGTTTATTGCTATTGGAACATGAATATAAGAAATTGGTTCGCGAATTGGTTTGCATTATTTTCTTGGACTGACACATGTTATCCGCAGTTTTGATCTGTCTTGGCTGTTTGGGCCAGACCACCGCGTGGTGTACTGTTTTTCATATTAATAATTTCTATGACAAAATGCGTAAAATTTAAGTATATGTATACAGCATTATACATGTAAGGTGAATTATTTAAAAAAATGTATTTGCATGCGGTTACAAACGTATGTTTTTATGTTTTATTTATTTTTTAGTTGGTGGTGGTGGTGGTGGTCTTGCCGGTGGCGGCGGTGGCTGGTGGGGACCAACAGGTGGTAGTGGCGGTGGTGGTGGTGGCTGGGGAACAACGGGATCAGGTGGTGGCGGAGGGTTTGTTCCTGGTGGTTTAGGTACAACAGGCTCCGGCGGCGGTGGTGGCGGTTGGGGAACCACTGGATCAGGAGGCGGCGGAGGTTTTCCTGGTGGAGGCGGCGGCGGCGGAGGTTTTCCTGGTGGGTTAGGTACAACAGGCTCCGGCGGCGGTGGTGGCGGTGGTGGCGGTTGGGGAACAACGGGATCAGGAGGCGGCGGAGGCTTCCCTGGTGGCGGTGGAAGTGGTGGTGGCTGGGGAACAACTGGTTCCGGAGGTGGTGGGGGCGGTTGGGGAACAACGGGTTCCGGTGGAGGAGGAGGTGGTGTCCTGCCTGGTGGAGGTATCGGCGGAACTACAGGTTCCGGGGTTGGTGGCGGCGGCTGGGGAACAACTGGTTCCGGTGGAGGAGGTGGTGGCTGGGGAACAACCGGTTCCGGAGGTAGTGGTGGTGATGGTGGTTGGGGAGAAGGAAGTTGGGTCACTGGACCTGTTGGCGATGGCGCATGGCCTGTAGGACCGGGTGGCGGTGGATGGGGGACAACTGGTATACCGACGACGCCAGAACCAGGTAGAATTATAATATATCGCCCTGATTTTTTTTATTCATGACGTTTTTGTTACTTTCATAATAAGTATTATGGGTGAAGGCGTTAGATATGTTAGTTTTTGTCGTCAACAGCTTCACTATCATCATCAATATCGATTCATAGCAGCTGTTTGTGTAAGTTATATGCAGCGCTGTGTTAAAGTTGGTTTTGATCCTAACAATCAATCTGGTTATGTGTAGATCTCAGTTGTAACGGCAACGGGGGCACGTGCGTCAGTGGCAGCTGTGACGGCGAGCGGGACGACGGTTTCACTTGCGCTACTTCCGGGACGTCTTGCTGCCTGCCCACCGTCCGTACGTACATGTGGAGATGTGTGTCGCGAGTAAAACTACCCCAAAAAACGTAGAAAAAGTTTCGAATATGCTTATGTTCCAAACAATCCTTTGCCGTTATGTTTCGTCTTTTTGGAAACAATTGGAATATCTTACTGAAGTGTTGAACAGTTCATGTATTATATTATTATTTCATTTTAATATTGTCATTATATAATTATTATTATTACTATATATATGAGTCGCGCTCTGAGAAAACGGGATAAATCTGGGACATGTTAAACCGGGACGACACTTTCCGTCTAAACTGGGTTTTCGTCAAGAAGGGTATTCCTTTAAACGAAAAATACAATAAAAGCGAAAAGTGTTGCCCCTGATTAGCCAGTGCGGACTGCACAGGCTTATCTGGGGCGACACTTTACGCACATGCATTAAACCCCCTTTTCACAGAGCGAGGCTCATATTATTGCTACGTACACTACAGTTCCGTACGAGTGCGGGGACCCCTACCTATTCAGACGCAGACGCAGCCCTTTGCCGGTCCTGATGGGAGGTCAGAGCCGCATTGTGGGAGGGACGGAAGCGAAGCCGCACACGTGGCCCTGGCAGGCGTCGCTCCAGAAGGCGGATAAATTCCACTTTTGCGGGGGCTCCCTGATAGCGGCACAGTGGGTTGTAACCGCAGCGCACTGTGTGGAAGAGTGAGGACGTATAATGCTTGCAATCTATAGCTTTCAACGGTTATCAGAGAATAATTACGCAAATAAAAAAAATAATAAGAGCGTCGTAATTAAAATATCATCAACAATATACAACAAAATGTAGTGCTTTTCTATACATGTTTTCTTCTTTTGATTTGCAACATACTTCCAGTTTCCACAAGAAACAAGTATTTTTTCTTCCCATTTTAGCGCGACCTCCGTGGAGAGGGTGGTGCTTGGGGAGCACAACCGGCATACAAGTGACCCCGACCGCGAGCAGGTGTTTAAGGCCAAAGTATTTTCGGTAGGTGCACGTTTGTATCGGGTGGGGCGTGTTTGCGAAACGGGCAATGTAATAGGAAATGTATTGCTTTAATGTTTGAAGTAGCAAACCATTGCATGAACAATAGACGGCAATTGGTCTATTCGGAAAAGGAAATAATTAAAACATATTATAATATATTTGGTCTTCCAACAAAGTACAAGTGTTATGACACGCTTATTTTGAGCTTGCCAGTGCAATTCGCACAGTGAGCTTCGTAAACCACATTTTACCCGACGTGTGTCGTCCGTAAACTTTCCGTTCTAAAGACATCTCCTCCTTAACCGCTGTGCAGACTTTAACAAAACTTCAAAGAAATGATCTTATGATGAGCTTCTTCCAAAGCTATTCAAGTCATTCGGTTCGCTGCATATGTAGTCATGTTGTAACACGACGAAAAATCTACATATTTTCCAACCGGACACGGGTTCGTAACTTCTTTTTTAATTCTAAATGCTGTACTGCAGGGGAATCGAATATAACGTGTAAGAGATCCAAAATACGATAATGGTTAATAAAGTGTTTGGTGAAAAACTACTTATTTCTTGCTATATTCCGAAATTATTCAAAACGTTTGCCAATTAACAATTATTGCAAAAGGTATACTTTCTTTCAACTTCGGCAGCCATATTGTCAATAAACGCCTATGCCTGATAACGAGCGATATTATTAGTCGATTTGGGTTCCTTGTTTCTATGGCGCATTACCGTTGTAAAGACGAGACCAAACGAAATACAGAACACCAGCAACAATTTACATTTCAAGAGCGGGCGAAATTAAAACTCATCAGCAATCGTTTTGTATTGATATTTTTAGTGTACAAAAACCTAGAAACATTCTAAATGATAACATATTTGGTTATTTTCCATTCAAAGCATTGGGGGCAATTGCACCTAATAGCATTGGTTCCGTGATGACATCAATGAAGGCCGACAACTTTTCGATATACGTTAGTGGATTTGTCAATAGCCAATCAAACAATCTTGTAAACAAGTTAACGAAATACATGTGATAAAGATTGTCGCAGAATATGCTTATTAGGGACCGAATACTATGGACTATTAAATCCATTACTGTCTTTTAGAGGATTGACATCAATACATATATTTTGATTTGTATTTGAATGCATTTTACAGACTGGATTTGAAGTTACGAACCCATGGCCTAATTGGTAAAGTTGAGCTGTATTCCTACATATTTAATATTATATGAGCATCGCTCTGTGAAAAGGGGGTTTAATGCATGTGCGTAAAGTGTCGTCCCGGATTAGCCTGTGCAGTCCGTACAGGCTAATCAGGGACGACACTTTCCGCATGTATTGTCTTTTTCGTTTACAGGAAGACTGTTCTCGACGAAAATCCAGTTTAGACGGAAAGTGTCGTCCCTGGGACGACACTTTACGCACATGCATTAAACCCTATTGTCCCAGAGCTAGGATCATATATTATCGTATAGTATAATATAAAGTCGAACGAGATCCATGTGGTTGCGCTCGATAAAAATGTTCTATACACATGACCGCTAACTGTGGGCTTAAATCTCAGCATCCGGAGTATAACAAGGGCGTCGCAATACCCCACGATATCGCATTGCTAAAGCTTTCGGCGCCGGCGATCCTTGGTCATCACGTGTTTCCGGGTTGCGTTCCGGAAATGGGAAGAGAGTACAACACATCCCTGGACGACGAGTGTTGGATCTCCGGTTGGGGTGATACGAAAAGTAGGTTTTGGTAAAAGTAATGATTAAAAGCTAGTAATTTAATGTACTCTATGCGCAAAATTACGGTTAATAAGGTACTTGTTTTGCGGATATATATTTATTTTGGCGTATTTGGGAAATAGTATGTGTGTTACTTTTATAAGTTTTTAATGATATTCATGTTTTTCGCAAAACGACTTTGATATACATGTACATGTATAGTTAAAGAGCCTTTTTTAATTTGTTCGAACGCTTGCGTTTGCTTTCTTTGAGATATAATCGTGCAAAAAGAATACCAATACATAAAGTGTGAGTGCGTTTGAAATTCCTGTAACTGATACGAACATGTTAAGGAGATGCTACAATTTTACACTCACCATAGCGCATACACATGTTATTGTACAATCTCTTACCAATGCAGACACTGGAGATGACAAGAAGCTGAACGAACTGCGTGTTAACATCACCGCCCAGGACGTCTGCCGCAAGATGTGGGGCGACTACATCCTCGACTCCCAGATTTGTCTCGGCCTCGGAGATGTTGGCGCGTGCAACGTACGTACACACGTTAGCGACTTATGTTGACGGGATACGTTTTCTTATAATAGAACTCCGCGAATTATGTCGGCGTCGAGTCCGTGGGCGCGTGAAACGTCCGTACCCACCTTTCACTAAGATACCAGACATTTTAAATGTTAGAATATGTTGAAAACGAAATATTTTACAAATTGAGAGACGCTCTGAGACAAAAGGGTGTAAAATGCATGTGGGTAACGTGTCGTCCCTGATAAGCCTGTGTAGTCCACACAGTCTAATCAGGGACGACACTTTCCGCCTAAACTGAATTTTTCCTAAGAAGAGACTTTCTTTAAACGAAAAATATCCTAAAAGCGGAAAGTGTCGTCCCTGATTGGCCTGTGCGGACTGCACCGGCTAATCTGGGACGACACTTTACGCACATGCATTAAAGCCCCTTTTCACGGGGTGAGGCTCAATTATCTTCCACACGTGATGTTGTTGCAGGGTGACTCCGGTGGCCCTCTGTCGTGTGTCCGGAAGGGCGAGACCGCTTGGGAGGTGGCGGGGGCCACTTCCTGGGGCTACAACGGATGTCGCCAGGCCAACAAGCCCAACGTCTACACGCGCGTGTCCTCCTTCCGGCCCTGGATCCTCGCCACCATCCGCAAAAACAGCTGAAGTTAAAATAGTCCTCAAGCTCAGAGGCCGTGTCAACAAAGTTCCTTATGATCATTTAAAAAAACAACTGTTTTTTCTTGAGCTTGATTTGAGATTGAATGTATCACTGATTTGAGATTAGATAAGCATATACTTTTTGTTAAAAAAAAAACTTGTATCTAAATAAATTTATCTTAATATTGCGTTGTTTTTATTGTAACTTAAGTTAAGATTTCTCGTAAGAGCTTTGCCTCTACCAGATCTGCCGTAACATCCGTATGTTGAAGCAGCTATGCTCACGCTGCAAGGTTTCTTGAATTACCGGAAATTGTAATATACAGCGTCTAAATGATCACTATCATGTCTGAAAACAACAGCTGAAGTTTCAGTGTATTATCACCGTATTTCGACACGACTTTATTGTATGAGAGTGAAAATCCCCCCCTCCCCTCACACACACACACTGCTCATCGTCGCTTTCACCAAAAATATCTTGTCATGAGAAAATGAGGCTTATACCATATGCAATCGCGCAGTCTGGTAAGGAGCAACGCTGGCAGCTATAAGTCAAGCAAAGTTTCGTGGCAAAGTTTCGTGGTATCATAGGCGGACAACCAGGACAGCTCCTTACAAGACTGCGCGGATGAGGCTGGGCATGCTACCCTGGCCGCATACGGCATAAGACTCATTTTCGCATAACGCGGCTCATTTCATACCATGTTCGCAATTAACGCACTTCGATACAGTTCACGGCTATGTTATGCTATGTTATGTTTTATATGTTTTATCGTATCCTGTTCATGTCACGATATTTTCAGTTAACATATTACTACAAGTTAACAAGTTGTACAACTTCGCGAAATTCATGAGGGTGTCGTCTAATTAAGAACAATGGTAAAACTACACTACATTGGCAATCTCCATGCAGAGTTGTCGTTCCTTCTTTCACATACAACCTCACTCTGGATCATTGCGGCGATTATTGCATAATAGCTCTTCCGGAGTTGGTCGATGTATCACGATTAATACAACCTCTGCCATCACAAGAAAATCCTACCAGATTCGGTAGGATGTTATTTTATTTTGTTTAAGTATTATTTTATAATAAGTAGTATAATTTTCTTTAATATTTTAAAAATATTTAATAAGTATAGGTTAATAATAAAAAAATAAATTACCTAAATTTAATAAGTAAAAATAACCTTTTAAAATTTGAAAATAACAGTTGATACTGTCATTCTATACATAGATGACCCGTGTGTACACAATGTTGATACTGTAAGACACCACGTGGATCGGCTATCATGACGTGGTTGGTTATAACGGCAAGGATTTTAGATCAGTATAATATCATATTGTTCTTTTTTTCCCGGTTAAAATAAAAACTCTTTTGTTTTCACAAAGGAAACAATTCTCCTGCACTTTCTTCTTCAGCGTATACACATTGTTATCTATGCCGTTGATACTGTAAGACGACATTAAATATTGCATCACGTGGCTCGGCTATCATCACGTGGTTGGTTGTGACGGCAGGGATTTGATCCAGCTCTGCTGGTTCCAGTCAAATCTCTGCGGGTTCCAGTCAAATCTCTGCGCGGAGGTTGCTACATTGGTACAATTAATCTTTGCTGCCTGTACGCCGTGTGCAAAACTCATTCCCACACCGAATATATATTCGGCCACAAACCACTTATTATCGTAGATTTTTGTTTTTGTCACAATGCGTGTAAACTACATTGTCACGTTACCGAATAAATAAATTATTATTATTACTACTACCACCATTATAATTAAAACGATTATTTCCATTACAATCAATAAAAGAGTTAGCATTATTATTTAATCATAACCTATTAGTACTACTACTATCCACCTATGGTACCCCCAACTCCCTCTCCATATCCCACTGATAACGTTTTTTGCAAAACCATATTGTAAATATGACCGGAAGTTTATAGTTTATAATTTATTAAATAATCTTGCTTTGTTATATTGCCCTTATTGTATATTTTGAATACTTGGGTGAAATAAACGATTTGTTCTGTTCTGTTCTGGTTTATGATGAAAAGGGGTTATATCATTCTATACAAACAAAGTACTCAGTAATTCGAGTCTTAATAAATTATGATTTCTTACAAGTGAAAATCTGACTATTCATAAATTTAGTCCTATTAATAACTATATATAACACAGTTCAGTCGATATTTAATTCTGCATGTTTTATGTTTTCACCTTCCCTTCTGAAAGTAGTAATTTACCGTTGTTTCCTGTAAATGAAGTGACTCTGTTATTTTGTTATATAAAGTATTTGCTCATTCTATTCACTTGTTGTGAAAATGTGCATGTTGAAAAAATAAACTAAACATATTTTTCTTTTGACCGTGAATACTAAGCTGTCACTGAACAACAAGCCGCAAACACCAAGTGTGACATACAGGTTGTCCATCACAAACGTTTAATAACCATTCACATTGGTAACGAGGTGTGAAGTAGCTAAATGGATGCCATTAAGCTACTTGAGAGAACTCATGTGGATGAGCAACTAAAATCACAGCCTCCACTCGCTCTATGAAGTTATTGATACGTATATAAGTCAAATACCCATTAAGGAATTCAATAATCATTGAACAAGTTTACTAAGAAACTAATTGAAGCATAATATGTGCTCGGTTTATTCTCGTACAACTGAGTTGCGTTGCTGCACTTATTGCCAGACTTTATTAAATTGATTACTTTTTACGGACAAACAGGCGACATTGCTGTTGTTGTTGTTGTTTTGATCGTTCAACTCTACCGATATCTGAACATGGGTATGGAAATGTTCAACATGTACGCCCAGCTTTACGAATCTAAACGTCGGTTCCAGAGAGCATGTGAGCAGATGGTTTTCCTCAACGTCAGACTGGACGACTTGCAGAAGACCTACGAGAAAGCCGTGAGAGATAGCGACAAGTGTTTCCGGTACAAACTTCGCATGCGCATCATCGTGGCGGAAGGACTGCTGCAGACGTACTGCCAGTACGCGTGCCTCAAGAAAAACGAGGTTCTCGATCTGAGGTTCAAGCTTTACGGGGAGAATCCCGACGAGGGCGAGACTGTGTA
Organism: Dreissena rostriformis; assembly: GCA_007657795.1. Classification (NCBI taxonomy): domain Eukaryota; kingdom Metazoa; phylum Mollusca; class Bivalvia; order Myida; family Dreissenidae; genus Dreissena; species Dreissena rostriformis. The sequence goes on along the minus strand of VMBQ01001069.1, from coordinate 50,558 downwards.
CGCCGGCATCGAGGAGTACGACGACGCCGACGAAGAATAACAATACGCAGCCTTCCATTAATGTGGCTACACGGGATGTTGCATGGCTTTCATTAATGATGTCTACCGAGAAGAGATTTAAACGTTTATAATTATTTCAGCAAAATTATAAGAGAAGAAATTCCATTGCCTATGCACATGCTGCAACGACTGATATATTTAAAGACTATGATTATGCCGCTTTTTATTTTGGTTGCACACTGCGATGACAGTTTTCAGTGGGAAACCAAACATGCGTTCACTAGGTTACTATGTTTGATTTGTTAGATGGTGAAATAAAACAAAAAGAACAAAATGTTTGTTAAATGTATTTTGTTTATATTAGTGAAAAAGCAACACGACTATGATATGCATTGCTAAATTGTGCTGCAATGAGTTTGCGAAACGTTTGATGATGATTTTACTTACTTAAAAGCCGTCGTGCTTTGACATGTTATATTATGATATAACTCTTAGACCTGTGCTCAAAGGTGGAAACATAAGGACATATGATCCAAATAACTAAACAGCAAGTTACTCTTACATCAAGTTTATTAAAACTTTATGCATTGTTCTTATTGGATCGGTATTCGCTTAATATTCAAGAAAGTCAAACAGATTGCTTCTTGATTCTTTCAAGTATACTGTGTATTCGATTCCGCCATCCGTTTAGGCAGGATTCATGTTCTGTCTTAATTGTGATTAAGTTTTGTATTGACTGATTTTGAACTTCTCTCTTCGAAAGTTTGAATATAAAGCCAAATCCAAGTCCAAACTTTATTGCATAATCATTTGCGTAATTCAATAGCTGACATGAACCAGTAGGTATATCTCCTGATCATGATTCCGGAGTTTTAGTATTCCTATGTTTCAATACCACCTACACTGTATCATTGACACACCTTTGCAATGCTTTTCATATATAGAACGGAACAGAACAGAACAGAAAGTTTATTCATATAACTTGAACATTTACAGTTCATCGTTACATATACAAAACTGACAATATATAAGCAATAAGCACATGCATAGTAGATATAGAGAATAATAGGCTGGTGACGTTGATGGAGAATGGTTATCTGGCTTCGGCTCACCCGATAAATTCCTCCGTCTTGCCAGATAACCATTCTCCATCAACGTCACCAACCTATTATTCTATTTATCATGTCACAATTACACATTTACCGTTAACACATGTTATCAAACACAAATGACATAACAAAATAATTATTCTGATCAGGCCTCGTACATGTACAGTACGCAACAAATAACTACCGATTGAGTCACGTAAAAAATAGTTCCACATTAAACCGTTTCTTTTAATACTCTCCTATTAAAAACACGCGAAGAAATTAAAAACGAATCGAGAATGTGATGTGATATTGTTGATTGAAAAAAAAAATGCAACAGAAAAACAAAAACTCAATTTTATTCGAACATTCATTTGAATAAAATGGCGTGCTCATTAAGTCTAAGTCAATATAAATATAATTGAGCCACAAATCAAACAAATAGATCTAATCNTAATTTTTTTTCAAATTTGCCATTTTATTGATTTAAAAAAGTCCAATCACTTAAAATGGCTAGGAAAACTAAGCATGAGACTGTGCATGAAGGCTGAACTGTCTGAAACTGATGTTAAAACAATCATTGATATATTTAAGAAAAAGGACAAAGACATTCAGCTGTGAATATTACATTCATACATGCATACATGTGTATTCTCATAAATATCACATATAAAAGTGTGATTTTTTAATTTTCCCCTTTTCCTGAAAAACGCCGCGTTTTTCCCCTTTCGACGGGCCCCGCCACCATTCCCCTATAGGTGAAAAAAAACACTGGATTCGTTCGATTTTTTAAACAAAAATGTTTACTGTTCAAAAACCACCACGTCCATAATTATTGTTTTCCCAAAAATTTTCGTCACCGAAATGACGTCACACTGGATACGTCATACATTGCGTAATCAATTGAATGAAAATAAAAATACGGAAAGCTGGTTCGGTAATATATTTTAAAGAAGACACAAAAAGGATGATATGTAATATACACGATAACATCAAAAAGAAACGGTTTAATGTTTTAATGAGAAAAAGTAGTCCGTCACCGGAGAGCGACTGACGGTTATTCGAGGTCACGTGGTCAACTAGCATAATAACTTTTGGGTTATAGAGTAATTGATATGTATATTAGTAGCATGCCTTTAAACAACTCAATTCACACCGAAAACGCTTACCAAGAAAGTGACTGAAGTATAGTGCTCATGGATATAACACAAACTACTTACCTTAGTAAAGTACTGGTGGATGTTTGCATCGGAGAGGACATCGCAGATAAAACCCTTCGAGATAGGAACGTAAACAAGGAACTGATCTGTTAGGATTTGGTACCTGCACTCTGACGTCATATGCGCATTCTTAGGTAAAGAGGGCAATTGGGCAAAACGGTCGAAACGATCCATTGACGGTCCGGTCAATTTCACCACAGAAGTATTTATATTGTACTGTATATTCTCGTTCAACTGAGGCGCTTTACTGCACTAACCCGGTACTCACAGACGTTGCGTACTCTGTTAAAATCATTACTTTGCTTACGGATACACAGGCGACATTGCTGTTGTTGTGGCGGTTTTGATCGTCCAACTCTAGCGATATCTGAACATGTTAATGGAAATGTTCAACATGTGCGTCCAACTGTACGAATCAGAACGTAGGTTCCTGTCGTGTGATCAGATGGTTTTCCTTAACGTCAGCTAGACTGGATGACTTGCACAAGACATACGAGAAAGCCGTCAGAGAAAACGATACGTGTTTCCCGTACAAACTGCGAATGCGCATCATACTGGCGGAAGGACTGCTTCAGACGTACTGCCTATACGCATGCCTGAAGAAAAACGAGGTTCTCGATCTGAGGTTCAAGCTTTACGGGGAGAATTCCGACAAGGGCGAGACTTTGTACTCGGGCATCGAGGAGAACGGGGACGCCGATGCCGACTTACACGACACAGCATATCATTGATGTGACTACACGGGATGTTGCATGGCTTTACGTCTTTATGTCTACCGAGAAGATATTAAAAACGATGAAAATCATTTCAACAAAATTATAAGAGAAGAAATATCATTGCACATGCACATGCTGCAACGACTGCAACTAACCGGTGTATACCCCAATACTTTCCATTGACCGTTTTGTAAAATTGGTTCGTGTGTTTAATGTTGTGTCCTGTATCGTGTATTAATAGCCGACATGAACAAGTATGTATCTCCTGATCTGCTGCATGGCGACTTTCAAGTATACTGTGCATTTAATTCCGCCATCCGTTTGGGCATATTTCATGTTCTCTATTAATCTGTTAGATAGCAAAAATGGTATCTTAGTACTGCTGTTGCCCAAGAAAGACACCCAAATCTGCTGTCTTTGTAGGAAAACAGCACACTGGATACCTGATTTGGCCCAAGGAAGAGTACGAATTCCTTATAGTGGTTCAAGGGTTTGTGGCCGTACTCGGGGAGCCACGAACATAATGCATTTGTCCAATTCCTGTCCAATCACACTAACATTCTTGCTGTCTACATCCAGATCCAACATTAAACTCTGTAGAATTGGCTCCATCTTTATATCACACTCCACCAACCGGATCACTTTATTCATAGACTTATGCCTCTATTTGTTGTTGAGCTGCCCTTAAGCTTCTAGTACTTGGCACTGTATCATTGACAAAGATCTCATCACATCCCCTGGCTCATTTCCAAAATCGTCCAAACATAGTGTTGTCTTCTTTAATAACAGCTGTTAATATATGTAAAGTCCTGTTTCTGAAATATTGGCTAAAGTTGTATAAAACTCCTCCCGGACCTTTCTCTTGGACAATCGTAAATGTTGAAATTCTGGTGGTAGTATATCTTCATCCATATCAAATTCATCAACATCTGTGAAGGTTTTTTTTTCTTTGGGTTCTGCTCATACCTCACTCTGTTTTCTCTGCATTTGAAGTTGTGTGTCACTCTCAGAATTTTTTCTCAGTAACTTTGGGGTGTGCCCTTTTTCTCTTCATACCTCACAATTTTCAATCAAGATATCTGTGATAGTGTCCATAGTTTGATATGGGCTCTGTGCCTCCGGTACTCTTCGCTCCTCTCCCTCAACCTCTGGGTTCGTATCATTCTATGGTACCAGACAGGGTCCACATCTTTTGAACAGCACATCCATCTCTCTGTCTTCTGATCTTCATAGTATTTGTGTTCCATCTCACTTATGCTTTCACACAACTCTTTCTCCAATGATTGCCGGCGTATGAAGTCATGGGCGAATACATAAAACAGCTCAGACAAATTTGAATTTATTTTCTGAAAAAGACTAATAATCTAAAAAAGATAAAGTTACAAGAACTAGGTCTCTGAAATTATTAAATACTTCTTTACTACCTTATAATTTACTTCTGTATAAGTATTTCACCTGTCAAATTTGAGCAAATGTCAAATCGACTGTTGACCTAAGCTAACTAAGTGGCTAGTGTTAGCTATGTTATTCGCAGACAAAACCTAAAAGTATGACTAATTTGCATGTAACCTGGAATAAACCAAGCTTAATTACATAATATTATAATGAGTTTGCATTGAAAAAGAAATACCATACCCACAACAACCGTGCAACTGCTTGTCTGATATTGTGACCAATATGATAATATGTTTGGGGAGTTTGACGCTTTACTTTTCACTTATCCAGGAGCAAAAACATCTTAAAGGTGTTCACAAGTGTTCTTTCAAGATTTTTTTTTTATTAAATTATTGCGTGTCCTTCACAATATCCATAACAATGCAGTAAGAACGCCATTCCGGTTTGACGGGGGTAAAATTAACGACTGCATGTTGTTTTTTTAATGACAATGAATGTGTATTCCCGAAATCCATAGGTGTAACATATAGTAGGGAATTAATTGCAATTTTTGAACGTTATGTTGGTATGAAATCATACATTTGGCGCATACGTTAAGTTGAGCTGTCGTTATTGAACCGTGTACATTTTATACGGAGAGTGAGAGGTACCGTAACGGAGAGTGTGCATCTTCGGTTATAAATAACAGAGAGGGCACTGAGCCGCTTTAACACCGTGTACAAGTGAATAAAACGACCAATAAATATACATGCTTTCACTGCTACCGTCTTGATGCAAGTGCTTATAGGATCGAAGTGTAACTGAAGTATTTAAATTTGTTAAAAATAAAAAATATAGATAAATGGCGAAATATTAATTAGTTTTAGCTGCTTTTGTATTGGCATTTCCAATGCAGTGAACCTAGTTTTTATTTAAGTTCCTGCGTTTGTTATGTACGTGTAATCTTATTATACATGTACTTTAAATGTATAAAACACTGTATGTTAACACGTGAAACGGCTATATTGCCCTTAGTGTCTTCATTTGTAACCTGATGTAATAAAAAAGTGTTTTCTTCTGTATCACAATATTTTTTGGCAAAACAAAAAAGATTACGTTAAAGGCCCGTAAAAGGTGACGATCCGTAATCATTACCGATTTTTAAATATTTTGTGCATATTTTGTTTATAAAGGTTATCAAAAAATAATATATATAGATGCTATTGGACATTACCATAAATAAATGAGCAATATAACTTGTATTGAGCTCAAAATACAGTGTCCTATTCCTACTTACATTGAATACCAAGCTGTCAAAGACCAACAAACCGTAAACAGCAAGTGTGAAATACCGGGTGTCAATCAGCAACGCGCAAAAACTATTCACACTTTTAACGAGGTGTGAAGTAGCTCGAGTTTTAATGGATGCCATTAAGCTAATCGAGAGAACTCATGTTGCTGAGCAACTAATATCACACCTCTTATTGATATGTATATAAGTAACATGACTTTAATGTACTCAATAAACACAGAAAACGCTTACCCAGAAATAAATTGAATAATTAATCTTGTACTGCAAATTCTCGTACAGCTTACTGCACTTATTGTCAGACTGTGCAACTGTATTAAAAAATATTACTTTGCTTACGGATAGCCAGGCGACATTGCTGTTGTTGTTTGGATAGTAAAAATCTACCGATATCTGAACATGGGTATGGAAATATTCAACATGAACGCCCAGCTGTACGAATCTGAACGTCGGTTCCAGAGAGCATGTGATCAGATGGTTTTTCTTAACGTCAGGCTAGATGACTTGCACAAGACGTACGAGAAAGCCGTGAGAGATAACAACAAGTGTTTCCGGTATAAACTGCGCATGCGCATAATCGTGGCGGAAGGACTTTTGCAGACGTATTGTCAGTACGCATGCCTGAAGAAAAACGAGGTTCTCGATCTGAGGTTCAAGCTTTACGGGGAGAATCCCGATGAAGGCGAGACGTTGTACGCCGGCATGGATGAGTACGACGACGCCGACCACGAATAACAATTTAAAGGTTGCCGTGGCGTAGAAGATATGTCGTCCGCCTAGTGAACGGGAGGTCAAGGGTTCGATTCCTACTGTCTGAGCGTTCTTTAGATCTCCCCCATTTACACCGAGTACTGGTTCTTGTCCCAGGAAACGGACTCGAGAGCGTTTAAATAAGCCCTACGCTTTCGATGCAATCGAGCTAAAATAAATAGGTTTAAACTATTAACAATGCGCAGACTATCATTGAACCAATAAAACAAATGCTGGTGTCAAACTATGCATTGATTGACATCACAGATCCTGGAGATGATAAGAAGATTCACATTTTCATTTACCCGCCTATTGACCATGCATGAAGAATACAGCCGGTTGTAACCTGACTATACGAAAAAGGTGTTTCCGGGGAGGATCTTCCGAGGTTGTCATGATACTGTTTAAAACATCTCATCACAATATGCAAAGAAAACCTTGTATACCCAGTGAGATGACAACTTTCAGTATGCAACAACAAGCCTTTTATTATGTTACTGTTTGTATTTGATTTGTTTGCTGGAAAATAAAAATAAACGTCCAAGGCACTTTTGTATCATTTTACTGAAAGAAAAACTAATCACGAAAATAGAATATATTACTAAATTGGATGAAACGAGTTTTTTTCCACTTTAGATGATAAAGATTGCTACTGGAACAAAACAAAATCAATAAAACCATTTCATTTGGCTCCACGTCCTGCACAAAATGAACACTACCGAAACAATTTCATATCGAACATTATCATTATATAGCTCAGATTATGATGGTGGTGGTGGTGGTTAAATTGAACGAGGGATACATTGATGGCATAAGCAAAATGTTGAGCTTTGTAATTGATTTGCTAACGTACGTTCTAATTATGCGCTCTCGTAAAAACACGATCTACGTAACCACGAATGTCCGAATAGATCAGCAAACCAACACTTGTCAAATTCCCATTTTTTACGTTACTTCACCAAAATTGATTGCCATAATAAATTATACGAGTACACGATTTAAAAATTGTCATAAACAAACCGTAGACTTAATTAAAGCTCGTTGTTTGTCAAGTATTTGTGAGCACACTTCTAATGAGGGCTTCGTGCCAAGTGGTTGTTATGGGAACGTCACCTGCTGTTGTATCCAACGAACGCGTGATTCGTCTAACGTTGTCCTTGACCCCGAACACATACATGTACAATTGAACCTCGCCCTAAGAAAACGGGGCTTTATGCATGTGCGTAAAGTGTCGTGTAAGATTAGCCTGTGTAGTCCGCACAGGCTAATCAGGGACGACTCTTTCCGCTTTTAATGCATTATTCGTTTAAAGGAAGTCTATTCTTGGCAAAAATCCACTTAAAGCGGAAAGTGTCGCCCCTGATTTAATCATGTCTGGACTGCACAGGCTAATATGGGACGACACTTTAAGCACATGCATTAAGCCCCGATTTCTCAGAACGCGACTCAATTTATCATTTTAATAAACCCAACAAGTTTATTTTTTATTTTATTTTTGTAGGATGTATCAAAAACGACATAATGCATTGTATATTTGTTAAAAAAAAAAAATCGCATGATAGCTTTTGCATGGAACGGAATGTCCGTCATTGTTTTCCTTCACACTTTCTTTGAAGTTGTCATAACATTCGGCCCTAAATTTTTGCCGAATAACCCGCACTTTATTGTCTTCTTAGTCTACAGAAAGCAAGCCTCGAGTGTTGTAAAAAGTGCCTTTTCGCCGTATAGCCTATGATGAACTGCACACCAAAACAAACCAAATCTGCAACTGAATGATATGTTTTGCTTTCATCATTATTTGTGTCGCGTTCTGTGAAAACTGGACAAAATGCATGTGCGTAAAGTGTCATCCCAGATGAGCCTGTGCAGTCCGCACAGGCTAATCTGGGATGACAATTTACGCGTAAGCATTATGCACAGTTTTTTCAGAACACGACACATTTGTAAACGGATCCATGCCTGTACGCATGCCGTTCACCTTTGTATTTAGTGTAAAACATGTCAAACATGTCAAGTACCATAACACCAAGGTTCGACAGGTGTAAGAGATTTCATTGGTGTTATTGGTCCAATCATTTGTCGGCTGAGTGTTTCCACGGCAAGCCCCAGAAATTGGACTTGTGAAAGGTCCACGGGTAAAACTGGCGGGGTGATTTATTGCGCAAAAGTCAAAGGGTTTCGTACATAAAGGGCGGCGTCTTCCGATTTTCCATCTAGCGTTTTGATGCGACAATGTTGACCGGACTTCTGTTTTATACATTTCTTGTTGGTCTCACCGGTGGGCAGTGTAAGTGCATATTTTTTGGCTTAAAAATTAGCGTATATGTCTGTTCAGTTGTTATTTAAAATATATGCTTTCGGCTTATTATATTAACAATATAGATAGGGAACACCTGTCATTTAAAAACAATAAAATAACACTGATTCGACATGAATCTTTTTTGCAACACAGCATATTTAAACTTGTATTTTAAATGCCAATATTACAACGCGCTTTGAAATGATAAACTTCGAAGTCGTAAAAAATAAATAAATGGACTTAAAAATAATTTGCATAGGGTGGCCTATGCCCACCAGTGGATCCGGTGGATCCGGGGGTAGTTGCTGGCCGTTCTGTTTGCCAACCGGTGGCGGCGGTGGCGGCGGCGGTGGCGTCCCGACATACCCCGGCGGAGGCGGTGGTGGTGGTGTCCCGACATACCCCGGCGGCGGTGGTGGTGGTGTCTCGACCGGTCCCGGAGGTGGCGTCGGCGGATGGCCCACGGGTCCTGGTGGTGGCGGCGGTATCCCGACTGGTCCCGGAGGTGGTGGCGGCGGGTGGCCCACAGGCCCTGGTGGTGGTGGTTGGATGACAACCGGTATTCCGACAACAACCGCAGAACCAGGTCTGGTGTTAGACAGAGTGTTGTTTTCATTAAAGCATGTTCACAAAATATTCATATTTAACTATAAAAAGATAGCACGAAAATAGCTTTATAATTTAAATATGTCTTGTACTTTTGTTCAAGTCTTGTTTGCTGTGTTAAAAACGCATCTTTGTTTGATAAATACACACGGCCCGGCTGGTGCTAGATAAATGCCATAAACGCGGAAAGCGTCTTCCCTTATTAGCCTGTTCGGACTGCACAGGCTAATCTGGGACGACACTTAACACAAAAAGCAATAGTCATATTAGAATCCCCATGTTAAGTATAACAGGCAGGTTATTCTCTCAAAGACTCCAGCATAAAGATGCACAGGGCATACAAAAAAAAACGCATTAAGAAAAATTCTATTTTATAAGTCAATATTAGGCCAAGATCAACGTACGTTTGGGCGATATGGATGAGTAGGGGATGAACAGAGGCAACAACTGTGTCAGTATAAAGAATTATCAAACGGAGTTAATGCTAAACGTAAAATCTGACCAAGACAGACGGTTTAAAATATATGAAGTCCATGCAAACATTTGATACGGGCGAATTTCGGGTAGTCATATACAACGACTGTGTAAGTATGTACGTGTTGCAGCAAACGGTTTTGCGGCATGAAACAGCTGATTTCAATTTTTCTCGGTAAATATTAAGTCTATGTCAATGTGAGGCTGGGTGCTATTGTTGGACGTTATAGACAGATTCAACAACTGTTTTATCAACGAGTCGAATATCAAGCGATATTAGTGTTCAAACGAAACGGTAAAATCTACTTAACGACTGAACGGACAGCCAGGGCACTCATTAACAAGATGACGAAAAACATAAAACGGACTCGAGTTTTTACACCACACGATCGCATAAATTGTACATGTCAATTTTCAGACGTCACGTGCTCAGGTAACGGTGGCACGTGCATCAGTGGCGGCTGTGACGGTGAGGTTGACCTCAGTTTCACGTGTGCGACGTCAGGAACGTCGTGCTGTCTGCCGATTGTTCGTAAGTGCCTTAAGGTGGAACTTGTTTATCGGTTTGATTACTCATTTTTTTCTAATATATGAAATAATATTTGCGACAAAACACTATTGGTGAATATATAATATATTCTTTAATATGTGTATTTAATTTTCACAAACATTGACATTATTTTATTTTCTCTTCGCCATTAAGCCAATAACAATTAACTGCCCATAAATCAATAGTTTAACGACTTTTACACTTATGCGTGATGAAAATTACGCCAATTGATTTGCGGACATGTCAAGCCACACACAATTCCATTATTGTGTACTTATTATTATTTATATTTTTTATCAACATCCGTAGTCCCTGTCGAGTGTGGAAACCCGTACCTTCCGGCGCTCCGGCGCTTCAAACGGAACATCCGGATGGGTCAGAGTCGCATTGTGGGAGGAACGGAAGCGAAGCCGCACACGTGGCCCTGGCAGGCGTCGCTCCAGAACTCGGACAAGTTCCACTTTTGCGGGGGCTCCCTAATAGCGCCACTGTGGGTTGTGACCGCAGCGCATTGCGTGGACGGGTATGGAGCTCATGTATTGATTTAAAGTGATTTGCCCACATAGCAACCATCAATTTCAAGTATAAGTATAATAACCCGAGCATAAAAAGAGAAAAAAGGAAAATGAAAATGTTGCCGGTCACAGCGTTTTGAAGCGGAATTCGTGTCATTCGGATAAAAGGCTTAAGCCTTCATCAGTCGGCCCTTCTGTATTTGTTAGTTTATATTGGCGTTCCACGTTTTGTGTTGCAATCCTACACAAAAACCAACAACAGAAACATATCAAATTATCAAAACATGTCGTTTTGCAATCACCCGAATCATAATTTCTCTGTTTTAACTGATGACTGATAATAAAAAGGTACTTTGAATAATGTATACGTCCAGAGTGTTTTATTTGTAAAATCTGGAACAAAAATCTCAGAAAAGTCCAATCGACATTTTTTTCCATTAAGCTCGTCAATAAATATCATCATCATCATCATCATCAGAAGCATCATCAGAAGCACCATCAGAAGCACCATCAGAAGCACCATCAGAAGCACCATCAGAAGCACCATCAGAAGCACCATCAGAAGCACCATCAGAAGCACCATCAGAAGCACCATCAGAAGCACCATCAGAAGCACCATCAGAAGCACCATCAGAAGCACCATCAGAAGCACCATCAGAAGCACCATCAGAAGCACCATCAGAAGCACCATCAGAAGCACCATCAGAAGCACCATCAGAAGCACCATCAGAAGCACCATCAGAAGCACCATCAGAAGCACCATCAGAAGCACCATCAGAAGCACCATCAGAAGCACCATCAGAAGCACCATCAGAAGCACCATCAGAAGCACCATCAGAAGCACCATCAGAAGCACCATCAGAAGCACCATCAGAAGCACCATCAGAAGCACCATCAGAAGCACCATCAGAAGCACCATCAGAAGCACCATCAGAAGCACCATCAGAAGCACCATCAGAAGCTATCAGAAGCATCATCAGAAGCATCATCATCAGAAGCATCATCAGAAGCATCATCAGAAGCATCATCAGAAGCATCATCAGAAGCATCATCAGAAGCATCATCAGAAGCATCATCAGAAGCATCATCAGAAGCATCATCAGAAGCATCATCAGAAGCATCATCAGAAGCATCATCAGAAGCATCATCAGAAGCATCATCAGAAGCATCATCAGAAGCATCATCAGAAGCATCATCAGAAGCATCATCAGAAGCATCATCAGAAGCATCATCAGAAGCATCATCAGAAGCATCATCAGAAGCATCATCAGAAGCATCATCAGAAGCATCATCAGAAGCATCATCAGAAGCATCATCAGAAGCATCATCAGAAGCATCATCAGAAGCATCATCAGAAGCATCATCAGAAGCATCATCAGAAGCATCATCAGAAGCATCATCAGAAGCATCATCAGAAGCATCATCAGAAGCATCATCAGAAGCATCATCAGAAGCATCATCAGAAGCATCATCAGAAGCATCATCAGAAGCATCATCAGAAGCATCATCAGAAGCATCATCAGAAGCATCATCAGAAGCATCATCAGAAGCATCATCAGAAGCATCATCAGAAGCATCATCAGAAGCATCATCAGAAGCATCATCAGAAGCATCATCAGAAGCATCATCAGAAGCATCATCAGAAGCATCATCAGAAGCATCATCAGAAGCATCATCAGAAGCATCATCAGAAGCATCATCAGAAGCATCATCAGAAGCATCATCATCAGAAGCATCATCAGAAGCATCATCAGAAGCATCATCAGAAGCACCATCAGAAGCACCATCAGAAGCACCATCATAAGCATCATCAGAAGCATCATCAGAAGCATCATCATCAGAAGCCTCATCAGAAGCATCATCATCAGAAGCATCATCAGAAGCATCATCATCAGAAGCATCATCAGCATCATCATAATCATAAAAATAATTTTAAATATCGTAATCATCATCGTCGTCGTCGCAATCATCATTCATCATCGTATTCGTTCATGGCCATCACCACCACCACAACCGACCTCACCACTCCTCTGGTGTCCACTGTAGGTCGAGCTCAGTCGCGAGGGTGGTGCTAGGGGAACACGATAGAAAGGTCACCAACACAGACCGAGAGCGAGTCTACCAGGCAACTGTCTTCCAGGTGAGCGTACACTGGAATTAAATGAGCCTCGTTCTGTGAAAACCGGGTTTAATGCATGTACGTAAAGTGTCATCCAAGATTAGCCTGTGCAGTCAGCACATGATAATCAGGGACGACACTTTCCGCCTAGACTTGGTTTTTGTGAAGAAAAGACATCCTTTAAACGAAAAATTACAAAAAGCGGACTGCACAGGCTAATCTTGGAGTACACTTAACGCACATGCATTAAGCCCTGTTTTCCCATAGCGCGGCTCACATGTTTTTAGATCTATTAATTTAAGCTCGATTGCATCGAGAACCTAAGGCTTAATGAGACAATGTCGAATCCGTTTTCTGCGTAGGAACAGAACGGTGTGTTTTTTTAAACGTTCTTTGGTCTTATAAAGTTCCCACCGTGGGGGTCGAACCCGCGACCTCCTGGTCGCTAAGCGGACACCATATCAGCTACACTGACTGTTGTACTGACATATAACTGTTGTACACTTGTTTTGCACTAGGGTTGCATCCACAACGCATCTTGTGACAGCTTGTAACCGTATCTTGTATATTGCTTTAAAAAATGGAATAAACCTTCACACGTTTAACGCTTATCCATATTGTTTCTGCTCAAGTAGGTGCCGCTTAGACTGTTATCGATACCCTTCAGCCGGTTAATTCGATTTCCAAAATATATCGCTTTTCGGAGTGTAATACTTTGCTTGTTGTTGTTTTGTTTGTTTCCTTCTTTTTGAGCTGGTGACATAAGCATCAGTCCATTTGGTCGATATACATTGACAGCATCTCCTATTGATTTAGACAAAAACGCTTCGCTTGGCTCGAATTAAGTGACTTAGACTTTAGACAAACTCGCCCCTATCGCACCCCAAAAGGTCACATTTATTTGGGTCAGTCTAAGATATTAAAATTTAAAAAAAGGCAAAACAGTAATACATGTACGAATGAATCTGTATATTTTCCGTGCATATCAGCATCCGGGATATCGCGAGGGAGCGCCGTATCCCAACGACATCGCTCTTCTGAAGTTGTCGACCCCTGTCGCATTTGAGGAGCACGTGTTTCCGGCCTGCGTACCGGAAGTGGGAACTGTGTACAACACGTCGCAGGACGAATGCTGGATTTCCGGCTGGGGAGATACAAAAAGTAAGTCAATTTGACAATTCGTTATCAGCAACACAGAGAAACTTTTTTATTGTCAATATCAAAGGTACTTTCAAGGGTTTGACGATTGACGCATTTACACATTTTTCAAAGAAAATATTTTTATTATAATAATTTATTTAGAATGAAATAAGCAGAAAGTACATGACAATTTTGTTAGGTCGAAATGTGTTTGTCTTTGAACAAGATATATAGCCAGATTTAAACATTGTTTGAATGTTAATTATGCATTGAATAATATATTCAATGTTGCGTTCCTATAACTTTTTAACGGTTGTAACAATTAGTTTAATAATGTAACATTCCATATCGTGATAAGCTCGTTAGTTTTTCCGGACAAAAGCCCACTCATTGCGGTCAAACAACTGACATTTTTCTGTCATTGGATGTTTTTGTCCTTGTATACTTTTGTTCGGGATTTTTTGTTCGGGAATGATTTTGTGCGTTAATATTTTTGTCTGTGAATTATTTTGTTCGTAATAGCTTTTGTCCGGGAATATTTTCTTCCGAAAGGTCCATTCGTCTAGGACTTCTTTTGTTTGGGAGTGCTTTAATCCGGAAAATACGTTTTACCTGGGATGATTTTGTTCCGAAATTCCTCTTGTCCGACAGTGCTTTTGTCCCGAAATAACTTTTGTCCGTGGATGCTCATGTCCATTAAATTGCTCTTGTCTGGGATATATTTTGTCCGGATTGCTTTGAAGGTACTGGTGACGAAACGAAGCTGAACGAACTGCGCGTCCAGCTGACTCCCAACGCGGTGTGCAGCGGCGGTGACATGTGGGGCAACTACATCCTTGACTCACACATCTGCGTGGGCAACGGCGATATCGGCGCATGCCAGGTCGTAGATTTGAGTCTCGCTCTGTGAAAAGTGGATTAACTGCATGTGCGTAAAGTGTCGTCCCAAATTAGCCTGTGCAGTCCGCACATGCTTATTAGAGAGGACACTTTCTGCCTTAACTGGATTTTGTCAAGAAGAGACTTTAACTAAACGAAAAATATCATAAAAGCGGAAAGTGTCGTCCCTTATTAGCCTTTCTGGTAAGGCTAATCTGGGGCGACACTTAATGCACGTGCATTAAACCCCCTTTTTCACAGAGCGAGGCTCAAATGTTTGTTTGTGCAAAACATTTGTGCTGATGTCATCGGGTAATGTTTTGTAAATATTCAGACAACAATTATATCCATGTATACAATATAGCTATTTTCTGCCAGGCCCATGACGCGTAAGTTAATAACAACAATATAGTATTTTTACTAGGGAGATTCCGGCGGCCCGCTTTCGTGTCTCAGGAAAGGAGAAGTCACGTGGGAGCTGGCGGGCGCTACCTCTTGGGGAGCTTCCGGATGTCGCACCGCCAAAAAGCCCAACGTGTACACCCGGGTATCTGACTTCCGGCCTTGGATTTTATCCACCATCCGCCAAAATAGCTAACGTGGAGAGTTTTTAGTAAAGAGGATCGTGTGAAGTTGTTTACAATTCCATCTGTTTAAATAATGATGAAGATGTTGGCAGTAAATTAATAAACTTTATGAATGCTTGAATATTTAATATAAGATTTGTTAAAATTGCAAATGTAATTGAATACAAATTGTTTTGTTTCATTAAAGTTAATAATGTGGTAGCAAAATCGTGACGATAAATCCTAAATAGTATAAATAGTCTAAACCAATTTGTAAAATGATCGTGTGGTGTTTTGTGGTTAACTTTCACAACAAACAAAGAAAATATCAATTAAAATTGCGAAATGTTGCGCTGGTTTGAGACGAAACTGAAATAAATGATAAATTACGAAGTGGAGTTCGTTTGTTTTTGTGATATATGATTGTGCGTTATAATAAAGTATGGAGAGACAAAGAAAAGTTGCATGTTGATGAATGTTACACACAACATTAAACACAGATTTGCAAACATCTATGTTTACGTTAACATTGACAAGTACGAGTAAAGAGTCGAATTTATTTGATAATACTGAGCCTATTTCTATTCTTTGTATATCTCTTTCAGCATTCGATTATAGTTGTTAATTCAAATTTCAACAGCGGTTTTTGATTCCTAAACCCTCTACCATTTTTACTAACAATAAAAGTTAACAATTTTAATATATTGAGCAATCATTAGTTCACGCATTAATGTTTTGATATTGATGAGGGTCTTCATAAATTCAGACTTCATAAAGATATTTCGTGGCCAAATTCAGCTTGTAGTGAATGTTTTTTTATTCAATTCATAGGGCGCTTCTCCTATATTCGAGTTTATTTCTAATAATTACAACATTTGTATGACATTTCCTGTTCATTTTTTGTTAGAACACTATGTACACATGTACCATACAAAACAATTCAAGTCGGGAATGCTCGAAAGGGCATGGTCTTATTTTCTCAAATACATGTAAGTTGTAACATTTATTTAGTCAGTAACCCATTCATTGTTATAAATATTTCGTTTAATTAAAATGTAAGTGGATATTTGCAGTAGGTCACACGAAAATAGTTCCGTGTGTCAGTAGGTAGAACTTGTTTTAGTTCCTGATGACAAGATGGTTTGTAAGATCGAACCTTAGTATACAATACGGATAAGCCCACTAAATACTAAATATTATTCCAATGGAGTCATCAGACTCTTCTTAAGGCTCGCTCTGAGGAAATGTACGTGCTTAAAGTGTCGTCCCAGGGGACAACACTTTCCGCTTTTATGGAATATTTCGTTTAAAGGAAAACACTTCTAAACGAAAATCCAGTCTTGGTTGTAAGTGTTGTCTCGGCTAGACACATACATGTATAAGTCATCCGGGTGATCGATATTTTGTTCAAAATAATAAATTCCCAATCGTCTTTGCCCTGCTTCCAAATTAAGCACCAATCATTTATCGTTTAGGTTCGTGTATCAAAATCAAGATCAATTGATGCTATTAGAGCGTCGGTCCACAACTAACAAAAATTAAAGTCAATCAAGTGTCCGCAATAATTTATTTGACATCGTATCATTCACCTTCTCCATTTACATTAATCAAACAGTATACAGTATGTGCTCGATTTATTTTATATTACGTGATCGATTAAAAAACGATTTGTGTCTGGCTGCAATTACAAAATCACTTTTGTTTTGCTTCAAAGTGAAACAAAGAAATCATACATAACAGGCGAACTTCAAAAAGAGACGATTAACAAAAAGAGACGATTTACAAAAAGCACTCGCTAGTTACAAAGCAGCGACAAACAACAAGACAAAAGATCTAAACAACTTTAGTATAAATAACGACTGAATATCACACGTACACTTACACTGATAGTTTACAATATTATATATTTTATATTTTTGACCGCGAAAAAAGTATATTTATTTAATCTTGGTTAATCTTGTTTAATAATTAATTGCGGAAAAACCATGCCAGTGAGTAAAAGACAAACATACTTGAAGTAAGTGTTAACCGTATACAGTTGCATAATTTTCAAAACACGACAATCAGGAAAATAAAATACTAAGGTATTTTAATAAAAATACATGGATTTGTTCAGAGCATGCTATGACGTCCTTGCGCCCCTCGTGGTCTCCTTTCACCTCT
The DNA here is from genome assembly GCA_007657795.1 of Dreissena rostriformis. Lineage (NCBI taxonomy): Eukaryota > Metazoa > Mollusca > Bivalvia > Myida > Dreissenidae > Dreissena > Dreissena rostriformis. Next base: position 32,790 of record VMBQ01001069.1, on the reverse strand, counting down.
TAGAACCCGACGCTTCTTGGACCGGAGTCAACTGGAAAGAATGAAAATATGAGTTATAAAGGATCACATATATACATGGACATACAATTATATATGGGTCGCGCGCTCTAGGAAAAATGGGCTTAAGGCACGTGCGTAAGTGTCGTCCCAGATTAGCCTGTGAAGACCTCTTTAATGGAATTCTTCGTGTAAAGGAAATCTACTCTAAACGAAAATCCAGTCCAGGCGGAAAGTGTCGTCCCTGATTAGCCTGTGCTGACTGAACAGGTTAATCAGGAACGACCTTCTACGCATATGCATTAAGCCCCGTTTTCCCAGAGCAAGATTCATACATCAGTTGTCAATTGCACAATTACACATTAAAAATATGGTGCAACGCATCACAATATAAACATGGGTTTAAACGACAAACGAAATATTCATGAATCGCTCCAACTACATGATACTAAAACTAGCCTCAACATTGAATGTTTATATGTTTAATGTATAAACACATGAACATATTAAAATTAAAACAGTTATGTGTTGAAGCAAATACTGAATAACAACACACCGTTTTGATATATTCTATAATGTCATGGTTGAATTTCCAATTTTGGAAAAATGCTGTTTCTAACCCAGACTACAGGTATGTAACCAATCCTTTTGGCTTAAGACTCGGTGGGTTGTTGCTTTTGTGCAATTTACTTTTATTTACATAAATAATGTTCCTGGTCCTTTTAAATGTTATAACGCGCTTAAACCAGTAATATTCTTTAACTACTCAAACTTAAAAGGTATCCAGAATATACGACTGTAAGTAAATTAATTGTTAAGTTGTTGTTGTTGTTTTATTTTTTATTTTATTAACGTGGTAAAAAACTATTGAATTCTTTAATTTCAAAACGTTTAATGAAGCGGATCTGAAACCCACTTACTTCTGCCAAAGCCGGGGCTGGAGAATCCGGAATCCGGTCCCCCGGGAGCGATCCCGCCGAAATCCATAAAGCGTGAACCGGAACTTCCACCCGCGCTTCCTGAATCCACAAAGCGTCCACTGGAACTTCCACCCGCGCTTCCTGAATCCACAAAGCGTCCACCGGAACTTCCGCCTAGGCTTCCTCCACCGGAACTTCCGCCCAGCTCACTTGTCCCTCCAAAGGATCCAGAGGTATCGGGAAAACCTCGACCAGAAGATGGGAAACTTCCGCCGGAAGATGGAAAACTTCCGCCGGAAGGTGGGAAACTTCCGCCGGAAGGTGGGAAACTTCCGCCGGAAGGAGGTGGGAAACTTCCGCCTCCAAAAGGTCCGCTAAACGAATCGCCTCTGAACCTGGAGCCATCACCAAATGATGAACCGGGAGCCATCATCGGCGAGGGTCCCATACCTAAACCACCACCGGGGAAGAAACCCGGGCCCATGCCGCCGAATGGCCCGGTGGGATACGGGTAGAAGCCGCCTGGTGCGCCAAAGAATCCTGGGCTACCAAAGGTTCCCGGGTAAGGTGGGGGGAAGGCTAACAATATAAGTGTACACATAAGCAAATAACATATAATCTAGAGCCTCTTCAACGCAAATATTAATTTCAGATAAATCTTCTTAATGAACCAGTTGTGTTCGCATTAAACATGTTGTAACAAATATATGTGTATAGTTCGTAAAAAATAACACTAAGCAAACGGTTTCAATGTGGTTTTAACAGAGAAACACGATACTTAAAACATTATTAAAGAGTACGATATTTTTCTTGCTCTCTGAAGGAATTACATAGTGTGATTCAAGAAACCGGTTTCCAGCCAAGCTACCACATTTTTCATTCAAATAGAGAAATCAAAACTTGCAGCACTTTTAAAAAAAAAAACTTTCACTCTATGAAATATAATTTAAAAAACAAGTGAGTATAATATATAAATACAGACATTGCTTATTTGTGGTAACGGTCAAATACTGATGAAAAAATCTTACATCTTCTCCCAAATGGCGAAAAAGGACCTCTGGATTCAGGCATGCCGAAAAAGCCTGGGCCAGGAGGGAAGAATGGAGAGCCACCACCAATACTTGGGAACCCGGATGTTGTGAAACGCGGGTCAAAACCGGAAGTCATATTTCCTCGGAACCGGAACGGATCGCCTCCCGTAGGATCCGTGGCGATCGGTCTTCCAAACTCGTCAAATATGACCGGCCTTGGACCGCCAAATGCTGGTCCCCTCACCATGTCGCCTCTTACATCTCCCGAGAAGCCCCTGGGATCTAGCATACTGGGCATACTGGTCGAACCACGAGGGTCCATTGATCGCGGGTCCCTTGGATCAAAACGAGGATCTCGAGGATCGAGGGGCGAATCTCTGGGATCAATGCGCGGGTCTCTAGGATCGAGGGGCGAATCTCGGGAATCAAGGCGATGGTCTCTGGAATCAATGCGTGGGTCTCTGGAATCAAGGCGCGGGTCTCTGGAATCAAGGCGTGTGTCTCTGGAATCGAGTCGCGGGTCTCTAGAATCGAGGCGCGAGTCTCTGGAATCGAGGCGCGGATCTCTGGAATCAAGAGGCGCGTCTCTGGGATCCATGCGAGGATCAAACACGGGATCCCTCCGTCCGAAAAAGGGATCATCCAACATTACGGCCCCACCTCGCATATCGAACATTCGGTCGCGCGGGTCAACTCTCCTGTCGACCAGGTCAAACGGTGGTCCTCGCATCGCATCCAGAACTGGATCCCTAATTGGTCCTCCAAAAGATGCCCTAGGGTCAACCGCGGGCCCTCGCATTGGATCGCGGAAAATATCACCCGTTGATCCTCTCATTGGATCACGCATTGGATCACCCGAAGATCCCCTGTTTGGATCGCGGAAAGGATCACCCGTAGATCCCCTGCTTGGTTCGCGGAAAGGATCACCCACTGATCCTCTTACTGGATCACGCTTGGGTTCAACACTGGAACCACGCACCGTATCGCGCACAGAACTACCCAAACCTCCTCGGGTCGGATCACCTATGGATCCTCGAGCTGGATCTCTACGTTCATCTCTGGGAGGTTGGCCACCAGTTCCACTCGCTGGTTCGCGTCTTGTTTCTAAGCTGATACTTCCCGGTCGGTCTCTACTACGGTCGGCGCCTGAGCCTCCAGTTGAACCGGAAGCTCCTCCCTTTGAAATACCGCCTACAGCTATACCGCCTACCCGTTCGCTTCCAACGGGTGGGTACGGCGGTTCAGCCCCGTGGCCGATATCAAAACCATTCACAAAACCGCCTCCATCTGTTGAAAGTCCATCGCTGACGAAACCTCCGGAAGATTGGCTTCGAGATGAACTTCCGGTTCCCGCGGATATCATGCTGTCTAACACCTCATTGATCCCTGGGACGGCCCCACTTTGCCCCCGAGGATCCAGGTTTTGAACCGCCACTCTCTCGGTAACACCCTGGCCTTGTACATGCACACATGCTAATATCCCGAACAAAATGGATATATTAAATAAAGTCATTGTTACTGTGATATAATTTAGTCAAGAAACGTATTTGTCGATGTTTTTGTTAAAAACGCAATGTCACATCCAATAACGTTTAATCTAATTAAAGTATCTACTGTTGTTAGCTCACTGAGAGCGGTCCTTCGAAAAGCTAATGTAACGTTACGTGCACGTTATTTTATACGTCTATCGGCGTGACGCTCCGAAGATCGATCTGCTGCTACACCAGGCATCCATCACCGTCTTGGTTGATGACGTTACGCAGGCTAGATAGATAACAACAGCGTTAAGCCTTTAAGAAAAGTTCGTCATTATACTATACGCTCGTTTTCAAAGCTAGTACGCGAAAGAATTTCGATCCAATCCCGACACGTTTAGGTCATGGGCTCAATTGACGTTATCAATTAACGTGCGTTTTGAATTGATTGGATAATTAACTGTGGCTTAATTAGAATTCATTTGACAAACAAAGATCAATTGAAAGAACAAAAGCATGGCCTCTGTAGTTTATGACAGTGAAACCAATATCGATTACGGTAGGAAATCAAAGATAATTTGCTTGTCTAGCTTACAACTAAAAAGTGAGAGAGGATACGTTAAAAATTTGACAGCCGTTGATGCTTGGCATTCTGTTATTTCAATAACAAGTGCAAATACTAATTGAATAATTGTGAATAAGATTCAGACGCTCGTTTGAAATTAATCGTGTAAAAAAGACTCTATGTGCTTCATCTTCGGGTAGCTCGGTTTTCGGATGTCTGAACGTATATGAACACATTTAATGTGCGAAATCTAAAATGTACTTTAAAGTACGTATAGACGTATATCGTTTGGTTAGTACGGTATGATATTATATATGTTAGAAACTGGTAATAAGTTCGTTGCTTATTCGGAAGCCTTTATATCTGACGATCACTGTAGATCACTGTAGATGATTTTGAGTGTGTTATTTCAGCTTGATTATGTAATATGGCTGTATTCTGACTCATTTCTACTGTATATATTATTTGACGATAAACGCTGAAAACATATTTTATGAAGACAATAAGACGAAACAGGCATTTTCATACACTAAGATACATTAAAATTAAGCCAAGATTACTACTAATAAATGAAAATCATTGTATGTGTAGGTTGGAAATTAAACATATGTATTGCAATACGTTTCTACTCATTTTTTTTGTGTGTTAAGGATTAAGCAGTTCCATTTTCGCGGTTGAATAAGGAAAAGGGAACCAGGTTCGTGTTCGTTATTCAAGCCGAAAAGGGAACTGGCATGTGTTTACTTAAATGATAAATCAAAATTATAAGAAGGGTACAACATATAAACGAAAGTTATTTATATGTAGGTTCGTATGCGTCGACATCGTTTAAACATAAACATCTTTGTGTTGGTGGTGTTGAGTTGTTTTCCCCCAGTTTTTAATGCGTGAAGAAATGTGCAGGCAAGAGTACAAATCAATTGGTCTCAATATTTAAGAGAAAACACACATGTATTGAACTTTTATTAAAAATAATTCAATAAATTACCAACAACATTTTAACAGACAAATAGGAAAATCCTGCCTCTTCAAACGTGTGCAATACTGTGGCAGACTTCGATACCGAAGTTTAATAAGGGCGCGGAAACCGGGTCAGGTGACGTCACTAGCAACTCGGTCAGGTGACGTCACTAGAAACTCGGGTAAGGTGACGTCACTAGCAACTCGGGTCAGGTGACGTCAATAGCAACTTGGGTCAGGTGACGTCACTTGCAACTCCTGGAAGTACAGGAGGGCTGAAACGTAAATTAAGTATGTTTGTTAGTTTGGAGAATCAGCAGGTAAAATGAATAAGATCATCGCCGCTTAGAGTCGCTACATAAACTAAGAGCATTCAGAGTAATTCCAGCAAATTGTGTAATGGCTTATAAGGATTTTTCTTTGAAAACACAAAACACTAAGAACACCAACTCAAAATGTTCTCAATATCCATCATGCTTCCGATACACTCGAGGTAAACTAAATAGGTGGAAACTAGACGTATGGGACTGTTGTTTCAATAGTATTTCATAGTAACATTTGAAACATTACAAATATGAGCCTCGCTCTGGGAAAAGGGTGGTTAATGCATGTGCGTTAAAGGTCGTCCCAGATAAGCCTGTGCAGTACGCACAGGATAATCAAGGACGACACTTTCCGTCTAAACTTAATTTTCTTCCTTTAAACGAAAAATACAATAACAGCGGAAAGCGACGTCCCACATTAACCTGTGCGGACTGCACAGGCTAATCTTGGACGACACTTTACGCACATGCATTTTACCCCTTTTTATCAGAGCGTGATTTTTGTCCAACGTACCGTGCCGTCACGTGACCTGCACGTGCAAACGTTGTTACATCGGTCCATTGTCCGTGACTGGCCCAACGGAATGAAGAACGTGTCCACGAGACAACCTGGAAACCGCAACAGACACGACATGTTCAGATCATGCTGAATTGAACGTAACATGCATTTGAACTTAGTGTCATCGTTGAGCGATATGTATAGGCTGACGTTGATAATGTTCAAAATAATTTCTATAAATATGAGCCGGTCTCTGGGAAAACCGGGCGTCATGCATGTATGTAAAGTGTCGTCTTATATTACCCTGTTCAGTCCGCATAGTCTTATCAGGCACGACACTTTCCGCCTAGACAGGATTTGTGTTTAGAAGAGACTTGCTATAGACGAAAATTTCCACAACAGCGAAAGGTGTCGTCTCAGATTAGCTTTTGCGGACGACACTTTACGCACATGCAGTAAGTCAGGTTTTCCCATAGACATTCTCATATTTAGATCTAAGCTGCTAAACCATTTTGAATCGTTGACTTTGTGGTAAAGTGCATTGAAATGTAGAGATTTAGCGCAACATTATTTCATGAATACTTTAACCAAGTATTATCATTGATGTTACTGTAATTTTATCCGCTTTTGCAATAAAACAAATGAATGTATTTGAGTACTCAATTGGAAAAGATACATAAATAGTTAAATTATTATAAGTAATTTATATAGCAAACATGATCTATTTTTTTTAAATATTAATATTTATTTTAAAAAGGATTTTCTCATAATTTATTACGGATTTTGGGACAATTAGAATTGTTTCTTGGCGCTATGTGTTTCTTATAATTAAGGACAAAGTAAAGCAATTCCATGAAAAATAATAGTTATATCGAGCAGGTATAATATCTACGCATGCGCACCCACCTCTCTGACATCGACACGGCACCCCGAGAAAGTCACGAGGACAGAGACTTCCCCAAAAGACGCAGTGCATGCCGGATCCTGCGCAACCACTGTAAAACGGGAAAAAATATACTAGAATAACATAGAGTCCAATAAATATATGGTGTTTCTTTTCACAAACCTATAAAAAAGTAAGGTGGCCAAACTTTTTTTTTTTTTTTTTTTTTTTTTTTTTTACCACA
>VMBQ01001069.1:0-25111 GCA_007657795.1 Dreissena rostriformis | reverse complement strand
TGTCATTTTCCCGTCATTGATTAGATACAGAGGTTTATGACCGCTTAATTCTCAACCAGTGTCCTAAATCGCATAAATGACATATGGGAAATAAACAATGAGATCGTGTTTGACGCACATTTTACTCAAGGCAAGAATTTTCAAAATGTGCATTGCATTAGTATGGATTGAAAACATTAAAACTGTAGTCGCAGCGTATTCGAGAATAGCCTTATTTCGTGTGAAACCATACATGTATTTAATATTCAAAAACAAACTTAAACGTACACAGCTGTGCGTATATGAGTCGCGTTCTGAGAAAAGTGGGCATAATGCTTGTGCGTAAATTGTCATCCCAGATTAGCCTGTCCAGTCCGCATAGGCTTATCAGGGACAACAGTTTCCGCTTTTATGGAATTTTTCGTTTAAATGATGTCTCTTTTAAGCGAAAATCCAGTTCAGGCGGAAAGTATCGTCCCAGATTAGCCTGTGCGGACTGCACAGGCTAATCTGGGATGACAATTTACGCACAAGCATTATGCCCAGTTTTCTCAGAACACGACACATATCAAAGGGTATTTTGATGCCAGCGTCTGTTCGCCAATATCATTGTAAGGCGGGTGTGTATCTACCGTGTGTTCAACGTATGGCTAATCAGTTGTTTGCTCGTGCTTAACGGTTCAAGTATGGCCGGCTTATGCACGTTAAATACGTCGGTCATGTTGACGGAACATATCGGGCTGTCCGGTTAGCTCAGTGGTACACGCGCTTTTCACACGTGAGTTTTGTTGGTGGTCACCATACCTGGCACTTGGGGTCTCCTCCAGATTAAATATTGAAAATCTGCCATCTGAAAGACTAAATAGCTGAACATTACGACTGTAGTTCGAAATTCGTCATAACTTTCGTAAGTCTAGTAAGTTAATTATATAGAAATGCTTAGGATACACCCCGGGTCCACATAAATTGCAGAATCTAATACACTTCAAAATACATGTACGTAGATTCGTATGTATGTGTGTGTTATTCGAAGCGTATGAGGTCCTTCTCCGCACTCCTACCTAATAAACTTACTAGACTCACGAAAGTTGGGGCGGATTTTAATTACAGCTGCAATTTCCAGCATTTTAGTTGTTACTGAAAGATTTTCAAATGTGTGTGTGTTCTTGGAGTACCCAGGGATTAAACCCGGGTCGCCTAGGTCAGAAGCGCGTGTATCTACCACTGCGCTTACCGGATAGCCTCTGGTAGATACGTCATAATAAAGCGATTTCATGTTGCTATCAATAACATTAACATATAAAATATTAATATATTATTATAAAGATAAAAACCCATAAATGTTCAGTTCACATTTGCAAAACACTTTTAGTTTGCACAATGTGATTGTAGCCTTTCTTCATATCAATCATTTGTTTAACCTATTTATGCCTAGCGTCTAGAAAAAGGCCTTGGCAAACAACGTAGACCCAGATGAGACGCCGATCAGGGTCTGCGCTGTTTGCTCAAAGGAATTTCTGTAAGAAATATTCTAAATATAGAAATAAATATACTAGACATCCCTAATTTTGGAAATAAATTGATCCAATGTAGAAGGATGGGAGAGTCCACTAGGCATACATGGGTTAAGCAGCTTGTATTTCTACTGCTCGTTGTGAAATATAATCGCCTGGTGCATTTTGAAAATATTTAGCAAAACATCGAGAAATACATTATAATATGACAATGTCATGTACAACCATGATTTATCGATTGCATTGTTTCTTTTTTTTCTTATCTTCGCTATTATAATCAAACATTTTATTACACATTCATTACAAAATTTTGGAAAATAAAATAAAATAGTGCAACTGAAATTCAGCACAAACATGGTGCATGGTGTATTTTTATTCTGATATTCATTTTACTCTTGCGAAAAAACAATTTGATGATTTGAAAAATACATTAAAGCAAAGAAAAAAGATAGTTACACTCACCTTCTTTGGCAGGAATTAACGGGCTCCTCGCGACCTCCCGGAAATACTCGGATAGGTTGCCCTGGTGACCATTGGCCGGGCTGCAGCGCTGGTCCCGGAAATGTGTTGCGAGAAGCGACCGGAAGTTCCGAAAACATAGAATTGGCCATCCGCGCTTGAACGGGTGGAGTATTTTGTCCGATAAAAAGTGGTAATTTTTGCCCGTTAACGACGTTTAGAACAAACACGAACAATGTACACGCGAACATTTTATCAAAAGATAATATTAGTCCAAATTTTAAAATTATTGCATATTTCTTTTTTGTACATGTATAAACACTTAATCATTATCTGTGATAGTTCTGACTGCAATGTACATGTATATATCGAATCAATTATTATCGTAGGCGGACATTTATGACATTTAATATAATTAAAATTGAATATAATATAAAATAAATGCATCGTTACCGCGTGTAATTATTACGCTGAATGACATTAATTACTGGTTAATTGATTCGTATCAATACGGTGACCTGACTTGACCACTCGTCATAACTGGGTGACCAAGTACATACCGGTAAGCGATGTGAACAATGGGGGTTGATGACCGCGTGCAGTATTATATCAGGTGCATGACCCTTGTAATAAACGAGTGTCCGTACAAAGGATACTATGGTGACTGATTTATGAAATATCGTTTTGGCGGGTTTGAAAATGTCTCAAAAATGGCAACACGAAATAACAACAAATACTTGTACATGGCGCGTTGACCTTCGTCAAACCCGCAAACACGCCANAATAGAAGTACACAAAAAATGTTGATCTTAATTTCTTCATTACTAGAAATTGGTTTGAAACCAAAAAAGTGCACTGAATGGCAGAAAGCTGGTGTTACATCGGACGATATTTATTACCGTAATTACTCTAATGTTTTCGGACACTAAAAAATAATTCATTTTTTTTTCGTGTCCGAAATTTAGATACAAAAATATTAAAACAAAAAATACAGGTGTCCAAAAAAATAGTGTCCCAAAAAATAATTATTTTGGCAAAAAAAAACGGTGGTGTCCGGAAACTCAAGAGTAATTACGGTATTCTGTTTTTACATTGTATAATGATTATGCAATAAATTTTGGACTTGAATACCTCAGAGACGAGTCATCAAGTTACACCCACGCAAAAGGTGTGTTCCATTAGATCAATAACCCCTTTGTGTAGTACTAATACTCGATTATTAGTAACACCGGGCCTAGATCAATAACAAGTGCACAGACGGTCCCATTACGGGCGTTAATTGATTAAGTAATTTGTTGCCGCGTGGTAGTATATAATGTCTGGCCTCAAAACGACTAAAATTTTGTGAAATTCACTGTTGTGACATGTAAAAACTATGGTCGTAGGAAACGTTACGTAATGCAATTAATTCACATCACATCGTTTTGTCTGTAGACCGACTGCATGGAATTGATTTTGAAATCACATAATACACAAGTTATAGAGTCGGACATGAAATGTCCACACATACAAACACGCGCACAGACATATGAGGTAATTATACATTGTTTGTATAGGTCCCTGGGCATATACATATTTACGGCCAAGAAGGGTAACCGCTATTATAATTACATCATTAGGAAGATAATAATTATTTTTTATAATATTGCTATTATCTATAACGTTTTTTTTCTTACATGTCTAATAAATAATACAAACAAATTAATTTAATCAAACAGTTTATTTCCTAAAATGTGTATATTTGCAATAAGAAAATAACGCTCTAAAATAAAGTAATTATAACAATCATTCAATACAATAAACACAAGCAAAAATGAAAAGCCTACAATTTATATAAGTAAAAACAAACTACTAATTTCACAAATACACTCATTTGTTTCTGATAGTAACTTTACTATTTCAAAAAGCAGTTATTTTAGTGATCGTCATTTGATGTCAAATTCCATATTATGAAAAAAAAAACTGATAATGGTTTAACATAATAAAAAAAAGCACACAGCAAAAATGTAATCCCTTTTATGAAAGTTTACTTTAAGGCAATTGATAACAAAATAACAACAATTAGAAGCAATGAAAATTGATGTGAATGTTGTTTTTTTACTTTTTCAGAAAACATCACAACAAATTGAATAACAAAATATATGACACAAACTAAATAATTATTTCCACAAAAGTGTTATGCTATTAACATGTTTCATTGGTAGCTGGCAGGCTGGGTGTATTTTAACCCTTTGAGCGCTGGAACCGGATTTTGAAGGCTTTTGCAAACAGTTTGGATCCAGATGAGACGCCACAGAACATGGCGTCTCATCAGGATCCAAACTGTTTGCTATTCTGATAGTGGTCTTAGAAAAAAAATCGAAGAAAATGCTAATTTTACAATTTCAGCAGACGACATTTTAGCAGACAACAAATATCCCAGCATGCAAAGGGTTAATTGAGCTGGTCTCTGGGAAAACCGGTCTTAATGTTTCGTCCCAAATGAGCCTTTGCAGTCCACTTTCTTAAATCTGTTTTAAGTATAACTGGCCTAAGCTACTAATTTTATTGCTTCATAATGTTTTTTAAAAGTGTATAGTGTTGTAAAATATAGTATTTATTTTCTTTACTCCAGGTTTGATTTTCATTTTAAGCTTGTCATTTTTTTTACAATATAATTTATGCACACTTAATTGCAATTTGAAAAAAAAACGTGAGCCTAAGTTTATCCTGACAAAACAGACTTAAGAATATTTAAGTAATTGGGACCTGGTTATCAGATGAAGAATAAAATGCATGAAATATGAGTTCAATAACTGCCCAAGTCGCATAATGATTTATTCCCAATTTTATATTCAGTCATCATTATACAATATACGGTTTGTGTTACAAAATTCAGTTTGTGCTCTAGTGACAAAATGTACCTGCCATTTACAGACTTGCAATTTGTAAAAAAAAACAGCCTGCAAGGTTTCACTCATTTTAACCATAAATTCTGGAATAAAACCTTAAATAACCATTATCAAAGACAAAGTTAAAATTTACTAGGCCTTTTGCTTAGTTTAATTGTATTAAATGTGATGGGTAATTCATCTTTGGAGCAATTGTAAAGATGAAGTACCTATTATATGTTCTTTGATCTTCATGAAACATAGAGCAAAATGGGAATAAAGCAGATTTATAACAAATTCGGGGTAACACTAATTTGTCACGATTTAAAAAGTTACAGAAAAGCATCAGCTAAAGTCAATATAATACATACTGCAGAATAAATAGGTTAACTGGTAAAAAACACATAAAACGAGTGGTTAATATACCAGCATTTGATATCACAACATTTTGCTGTAAATAAATATATATTTTGTAAAAATAAATAAAGTTATATATTGGTTAAATTAAATCAATAAATACATATTATAGTTATATTCAAAAGATTCTACAACACAATTTTCTCGTGTACAACATATATCACAGGTGCAAAATAGAAAACAAACAAAAATGGAATTGTTGAATATTGAGCTATTCAAGTTGAAAATTTGCTGTTCAGATTTCTGTCCTTTATTATCACAAAGCTATCAGCTGTGAACTCCCAAAATGACATTTATGTTTTACATTGACCGCAAATTGTATGCAACCCAATAAATGACACAATGATGTCAAATGTGTGATCTATATGACTCTTTCATTCACTTTTACCTATTAATTATAATAGCTTGGTCTATATATTTTATATTTTGAGATTAAGAGTAGATAAATCTTTTTTTTTAACTATTACTGTTACACATGAAACACTCCCTAGGTAATTTACACTTAACAAAAATCGTCCAAATCTGTTTGTTTAAATGCTACAATATCACAAAAAAATAAAACAATTATCAACAACAACAAGTTGCTTTAATGCTTGATTTCATACAATATTTCTACTATCACATGTGCTTTGAATACTACAATACTTCAAGTCGTCTACTAACAAAAGAAACATTACAACTACCTATTAAAATAATCCCTTGTACAAAAGACAACGATACATCGCCATCATGTAAAAAAATCTAATCTATGCAGCCCATAAAACAATCAGCAGCAATTCAGCCTACATGTCATTCATTATTAAGGCCAATGTGAACATGGGATTGCAAAACATCAAACAACGCAATTAATTATGACAAGTAATTAATTAGCCTATTAACTAAATGACCCTTACACACAGTAGATAAATTGTTCACTGATAACAATACCCATCCAAACATTTTAAAAATTCCAGTAAACTTTATGTTTTGCATGTAGAATTAAAAATACATACATCAATGTCAAGCTTTTTTGTTGTTGATGTAACAGATAACTTAACCAATTGGTTGATTGAAGTTACGTACTTTAAAGTTTCCATAACAATACGTTTATCACAGCGAGTTGAAAGAAATGTTCACTGGGACGGCTAATTCAGTACAATTTTTAAAGTACACCTAAAAATGATCATTTCTAAGAAATCCCAAAAAACGAATGTATCTGATGTCTATTTTTTTTTTTAAACATAAAGTTATATAAATGCTGGCTTACAGCTATAATGTTGCTTTGACAACAAATGCTGTTGCTATGGCAATAAAATCATCACAATGGTGACGGAAAATGTTAAGGTCGGCACAACCAATCAGTCTCTCAATCAGCCAACCTTCTTTGGCAAAATTGAAACACAAAGAAGGTGTGGTAAGCTTAGAGAATAGCATTCAAGTAAAATAAAAATACTCAATACGCTTATATCAAAAGAAAATTAAAATAAATTCTAGGACATCAATTACACACAGGTTCAGCACATTTTTTCATGAAAAATAATGTGTAAATATTTTTCAGGGAGTTATGAACATGCTTTTGTTATGCAACATTGTATACTATTGTCCAGAAAGTAAATTAAACTCGAAATGAGTAACTGACACTGCTTCCCCCACAAAACATGTTTGGACACAGACAAATCCACTATATATACTGCATCAGACAAACATATAAACGGCCATAATTCAGCAAAAAATGGTCCCAGTCAGATTCCTTTCTTTAATTATACACAATATTAAATTTGAATGTTTGTGTGAGATCCACCCAGTAGTTGTGAGGAGTTCAAAACACAAGCTTCCGGAGGTATGCACATACCTACGTACCACATATGTGTCATGTTCTGAGAAAACTGGGCATAATGCTTGTATTTATAGAATTTTTTGTTTAAATGATGTTTAGAAATTAGTGAAAATCCAGTTTAGGCGGAAAGTGTCATCCCAGATTAGCCTGTGCGGACTGCACAGGCTAATCTGGGAGGACACTTTACACACATGCATTTTGTCCAGTTTTCTCACAACACGACACATATGTTCTGACAGATGGACTAGTGCAGAGCTTAATGCCTTCCACTATATGGAAGAATGAGAATATCCATGTTCGGTTTTAAGAACCCAAAATGATCAGTTAAAAGAAATCCCAAAAAACTTGTGTCCATTTTTTATAAAAACATAAAATAACATAAATGCTGGCTTATAGCTATGATGTTGCTATGACAACAATGTTGTTGCTATGGCAATAGAAGCATCACTATGGTGATGGCAAATGTCAAGGTCAGCACCAAAGGTCACTCGATTCAAGGCTGTGTGTTTTCTGGTAGCTCTCTTGGATGTTGATTACTTCATGGCTGCAAGGACATTATTAACATATTTTATAGACATTTTACAAATAAAGATATCAACATTTTAACATTTTTTTTAATATGAGAAAAACAATTATTATAATATAACATTTAACAGATCCGAAAACAAAATGATATCAATATTGCAATAAAAATTAGCATTGCTCCTAAAGATTGAAACAACATCGCCCACTTTTCAATGAAATGATATTGTCAACATAGAATGCAAAATAATTGTCCTACAGGTGCATATAATGGATATATATAATGCACATCAATATTTTTATCAAATACATATTATCAAGATCCCCATGTAAAAGATTGGCAAATGGTCACAACAAGAGTAAAAGACATATAGTGAAAATGAGTAATCAAAAAAAATACTTAAACTTAAACACCACAAAAACAGACGAAGCAGCAAAAATTAAGGTCCAACCCTTTTCCCAAACCATACAACAGATAATTGGTACATACAGGAAACATGTTTTTATTTCAGTGACCTCAAGTATGGGAAACCTGAACCCAGAGCAAAAACCCCAGTCAAAAACTGCAAGTAACATGTACATGATTGCCTGCACATACAAATGAATGAATGTTATTATATCTGACTAACAATTATGTTTGGTAAGTTATTATAAAAGAGAGTGAGAAACCTGAATTGCAGCAAGAACATAAACTATAGCCTGTGACATTAGCATCAATATATGAGCAGCACCATGTAACAAGAAACCGTCGGAGACGGGTGATGCTCCCCAAATGTTTTTTTTTGTCACAATATTGCACTATATATTCAGAAAAAAGGAAACGTCTCGAGGGGCATAACTTTGGACAAAATAATACGATGAATGGTTTAGCAACTTAAAAATTTCAAAGGGCCATAACTCTCCAAATAAATCATCTAACCAGAACCCACAAATTACATGCGCATCTCCTCAAGGTAGTTAAGCTTCCAATAAAGCTTCATTGAATTCCAGTCAGTAGTTGGGGAGAAATAGCCCGGACAAGAATTGCACTGTATGTACAGTTTATAGAAAATTTCAAAGGGCCATAACTCTGTGAAAAATCATCTTACCAAAACCCACTAATAATATGTGCATCTCGTAAAGGTAGTAAAGCTTCCCATAAAGTTTCATTGAATTTCAGCCATTAGTTGCTGAGAAAATGCCCGGACAAGAATTGGACTATATGTAAAGTTAATGGTAAATTTAAAAGGGCCATAACTATCTAAATAAATCATCTAACCAGAAATCACTAATAACATGCGCATCTCCTCAAGGTAGTTAAGCTTCCCATAAAGCTTCATTGTATTCCAGTCAGTAGTTGGGGAGAAATAGCCCGGACAAGAATTGCACTATATGTAAAGTTTATAGAAAATTTCAAAGCGCCATAACTCTGTAAAAAAGCATCTGACCATGACCAGCTGATAATATGTACATCTCCTGTTGGTAGTGAAGCTTCCCATAAAGTTTCATTGAATTCCCGTAATAAGTTGCTGAGAAATAGCTCGGACAAGAATTGCACTATATGTACAATGGAAAATTTCAAAGGGTCATAACTCTGTGAAAAATCATCCGACGAGAACAGGCTGATAATATGCACATCTCCTTTTGGTAATGAAGCTTCCCATAAAGTTTCATTGAATTCCCATAATAAGTTGCTGAGAAATAGCTCGGACAAGAATTGCACTATATGTACAATGGAAAATTTCAAAGGGTCATAACTCTGTGAAAAATCATCCGACCAGAACCGGCTGATAATATGCACATCTCC
Organism: Dreissena rostriformis; assembly: GCA_007657795.1. Taxonomy (NCBI): domain Eukaryota; kingdom Metazoa; phylum Mollusca; class Bivalvia; order Myida; family Dreissenidae; genus Dreissena; species Dreissena rostriformis. The sequence goes on along the minus strand of VMBQ01001069.1, from coordinate 15,748 downwards.
TCTTGGTAGTGAAGCTTCCCATAAAGTTTCATTGAATTCCGGTCATTAGTTGCTGAGAAATAGCCCGGACAAGAATTGCACTATATGTACAGTTAATGGAAAATTTCAAAGGGCCATAACTCTGTGAAAAATCATCCGACCAGAACCGGCTGATAATATGCACATCTCCTCTTGGTAGTGAAGCTTCCCATAAAGTTTCATTGAATTCCGGTCATTAGTTGCTGAGAAATAGCCAGGACAAAAATTGTGCACGGACGGACACACGGATGGACGGATGGACAGACGAAGCGGCGACTTTATGCTCCCCCCAATTTTTTTTTGGGGGGAGCATAAAAATGAGTCTTATTCAATATGCAGCTTGCATAGCTCCAGACAAGCCTGTGCATTTGCGCAGTCTGGTCAGGAGCTACCATGTCGGCTAAAGAAAACATTAAGTCTTGCATGACTTTAAAGCTGACCATGTAGCTCTTGACCAGATTGCCTAATTGCGCGATTATTTTGGTAAACAATAAATAAATAAAAATCTTTGCAAAAGGCAAGGCAATAATAAAACTATGATATGAACTAAATTTACCAGTTTCTTTTTGACGTTTTAAATGAATACACTTTTAGTAAAGTTTTAAGTTTCATTCAGAATACACTAAAGTAAAATACTAAATTACTTTCAGAACACTTTGACAAAAATATGTATTATACGTATAGAAGGTTTTTATAAGTCACATTTATCTGTTGGTTTCTTAAATTCTGTATCAGTGCATTTAATAAAACACCATACACAAACTTAATTCTTATGCCAAATAACAATTAATACTTCAATTATTATTAAATATCTCAGTTGCATAATATATCTGGTTTCCACCTAGCAATCTGGAGGTTACAGGTTTTATCCCTGCCTCAACATCACCAAGCACAGGGTTGTCATTATTAACCTACCAATCAAAGTCATCATTTTAAATTATTAAAGAATGTTGTTTTCAGGCACTGTGAGTGAAACTGTGAAATAGGGGCGAAAAGATCCCTTGCTAAATCACTTAGGTTTATATGAAAATAATTTGTTTCAGATGATGACGACAACCCTGCCAAGAACTGGTTTTACTCAGGAAACAAATTGGAGTTTCTAAATAAACATTTGATGCAATCAAGCGTGATAAATAGGTTTAAAATAAATAAATAATAGAGCTGCATATTTTAAATTGCATTCAAATAAAATATCTGTGTGAGAAAAAAGAAACTCCAGGAATAAAAGGGGGGAAGGATAGTGTTAGTACCAGAAAGACAGATTACCTAGACAGGTTACACCACACTAAATGCTAACTAGAGGAAATAGCCAGGCTTTTTATATGTTGCCTTGTGTATTTCTCGATCAGCAGATCTGCATACCGGCGTTCCTCCTCTGACAGGAGTCCACACGAGGGGCCCATGCTGCAAACAAAATATTATGGGAGCTGCTAGGTCTGGATAATAATATTATTCACCAAGGATATGCATTTCTTACTACATTATAAGTGATAATGAATATAACAAGAGCTGTGTTTAAAAAAAATTGTTTTGTCCAAGGCCCGTTACTTCGTACAAAATTAATTGTCCAGAACAAAACTCAAACTTGATCTGTAAGTCATGTAGGTAGACTCACACTCCAAAAATCAGGTCAATATCTGCAAGCATTTAGGAAAAAAGTCCAGAAACTGTTATTCTAGAGAAAATTTCTAAGGCTAAGAAGGCCTATTACTTCTCCAAAAATCAATGTACTGGAATGAAACTCGAACTTGATATGTAAGTCATGCAGGTAGACTCACATACCAAAAATAAGGTAAATATCTGCAAGCATGAAGGAATAATTCTCCGGAAGTGGAATACCCGATTGACTGACAGACAGACTCACTGACGGACGGACAGTCCGACTGCTATTTGCTACCCTACGGGAGGCCTAAAAATAGGTACACATATCTACAATGTACAAAAGATAACAAGTTACAGAATAATGTTGCTTGTTTTTTAAGTAGAAACACACTTTTTATTTGTATTGTTGCTTAAATCATGCAAAGATTTAGTAGAATACTACTATACATGGGCTTACAAACAACAGGGGTTCTGGGGTGGTATTCTGAATCATTCTAAGACATGATGCTTTGGAAATTTTCTATAATTTTAATCTTTAGCTTCCATATGTATATTCTTAGTTTTACGCATAAAACTTTCTTTGAGAAATTTGGTTGACAAAAAACACCATGAAGCATGGTCCATTTTCATTGAAATAACTCACATAAACACCTAATTTAAAAACATTGGATGTCATAATCAGATATGGAAGCAATGACTGTTAGCATGAAAATGCCGTTTAATTATGAAATGTGATACATTTTCTGTGATTATTGCATCTTTTTTCTATAAATTTGAGATTTTTCTTTACTATTTTTAACGTATCATACAATAATAGTTTTCTTTCTAATTCTTAGATAAAAACTGTCTTTGAAAGGTTTAGAATACCACCCCAAGATACATTGTTAAAAACTGAGGAAATTATGGGTAACATATAGTTGAATAAACAAACTACACACAAAGTAGAATTAAACTTACTTATTTTGTCGCGTGGGCGTTTTGGACCCACTTGCATAATCACGGTTTTCGGCATTACGAGCCCTAGCATAGGTTGGTGTACTGTAACCGCTGTCCCTCATAGGGTTGCTACGGAAACGATCGCCAGGGGACAAGACCGTGCTGCCAGGGGAATACGTCCGCTGAGCCATCGTTCTGGGTGACTGCGACCTAGTTCTCTCAGATGTTGGCGAATACGACCTTGTCTGCGGAGTACTTGCTCCGTACGACCTGATCGGGGAAGGTGATGAGTATGACCTTGACTCAGGGGTGAATGACCTTGGTGACCTTGGAGAATAAGTGCCTGACCTTACTGCAGGCGAATATGACCTTGACTCCACTGACCTTTTTAAAGGCATACTCTCTTTGATCGACATATTATGGGCCATTTTAGTATTTTTCAGAATTCCTTTCGAAGGTGAGCGCCATCTGTCAGGTGAAGTGTTTTCCCCGGTTGATGACCTGTCAAGCTCCTGCAGGAAACGCTGATTTGCCAGTTGAGCAGGTGTCTGTGTCACTGCTGTATCCAGGGCTTGTATAAACTTCTTGCTTTCCCAGTCATCCTCCATGGAAGATTTTCTCTGACTCGTGGAAAAATACGCTGGACTGGACTTACTTTCTTGCAACGGTTTTTCATTTTCGTAATCTTTCTCATAATGACCGTGCATTGACTTTGGAACAAAATCTTTATCCATGTAAGGGCTGTACAACAATTGACGCTTTTCTGACTGACCATCCTTTTCCTCTTTGTACTGGTTATCATAAAGGTCAAGGTCATATTCTAGTCTTGCTTTCGGTTTCAGCAGCTCCTGTATTTCGGGATCATTTAAATCAACCTGAGTTGCAGATACATCATTGTGGGACCCAAATTTCTTCATGTAAGAAAGTGTTCGCCTGTGTGGATAAATTGGGTGTGATTTTTCAGGTGAGATGTCCTCAAAATTGAAGCTGCTGGGAATTGGCGTCTGTGACCTTGACATTGGCGTGTAAGACATTGTGTAACTCGGCTCGGGCTTGTGAATCGGACTAACGGAACGCAAAGGTGTGGAGGCTCGAGAAAATACGGGTGAGGTGCTTCGAGGTCGGCTGAATCGCACCGGAGACGGAGAACGAGCCCTTGATCTTTCAACCAGGTGATCTTTTTCGGCATCTTCGTATACGCTTTTCTCTGCGAAAGTGTTCATGATCGAATTAATCTTGTTGTTCATGCCTTGCTCTTTTAGCTTCTTGATTTCAGTATCAAACTGTGTACGTTCCGTCCTTGCGTCTTCGAGACATGTCTTTAGGTCCTTTATCGTCTGCTGGGCTTTATCGTTGTAGATTTTTAGCTCGTTGAAATCCTGCAACGATGATTTAATTAATTATAAAGTACATTTACAAAAACAATGAGCAAATTTATATTTTAGGAGTGAATTTATAGTAAACTGCACAAGGGTTTTGCACCCTTATCAATTCTTGGAGATCATGAAACCTTAAGGCACTCTCTTCTTGAATGCATAATCCATAACCTTCTTGTCATATAATTTTTCATTAAGGTTAAAAGATACTCAATCCATTGGCAGAGCCATTTTTTTTTAAAGAAATACTAACACTTGTCAATTTATTCATATTATTACTTCTGACATGTCATATATTAATCCCCAGAAAAAAAAGTTTCAATTAAATAAAAACAACCAAATTATAACAAAAACTGCGACAAAATGTGCTAGAGTAATAACCCATGTGGACTTTGAGACAAAATGTGTGTTTTAATTAGAAATACACCATCAGAATATTAATATGAAGAAATTTATGACAGATGACATATAGATAAGCCATGCTCTGTGAAAAGGGGGTTAAATGCATGTGCCTAAAGAGTTGTCCCAAATTGGCCTGTGCAGTCCGCACAGGTTTATCAGGGACAACCTTATCCGTTTTTATTATATTGTTCGTGTAACGACAGACTGTTCTTGATGAAAATCCAGTTAAGAGGGAAAGTGTCATCCCTGATTAGCCTGTGTGGACTGCACCAACTAATCTGGGACAACTCTTTGGGCACATGCATTAAACCACCTTTTCACAAAGCGCGGTTCAATTATATAACATACCGGTAGTCACTTAAAAGAGCACATGTAGGTGCTGCACATGATAATAATATAGGAAAGATGGAGTGCAAAACCACAGAAAACCCACACACTTGTGTTAAAACCATTATCTCAGAAAGAAAAAAGCACATCAATATGAGCAACGCTCTGAGGAAACATGGCTAAATGCATGTGCCTAAAGTGTCGTCCCAGATTAGCCTGTGAAGTCCACACAGGCTTATCAGGGACAACACTTTTGGCTTTTATGGACATCTTTGTTAAAGGAAGTCTCTTCTAATAGAAAATCCACTCTAGGGGGAAAGAGTCGTCACTGATTAGCATGTGCAGGCTGCACAGGCTAATCTGGGACGACAATTTACGCACATGCATTTAGCCCCTATTTCCCAGCGCAAGGCTCATATAGTTGCTTTTACCAGGAAACAGATTTCAATGAGTGCAAGTATACGCCAAAATTACTTCTGGTGCATAAACACTCTTCAGAATTGTTTATTAAAACTTATTACATGATTTAATAAACACAGTGTTTCTTCACACAATTTCTCAGTTTCTTTATTTATTCAAATAAATAATTAACAATATTATGACTTAATTTTATAGTTTCTGGCTGATCAATTATATGTACAATATACTGCTGTTAATATTCTTAGATTGTACAATATATACTTATAGAAATAGTCCACTCTAAACATGTATGTTTGTTATATTGATACTGAATATGTTATAAATGTTAAACGTATTACATCATGCGAAAATGGGCATTATGTCATATGCAACGAGCATAGCTCCATACCAGTCTACGCATTGGCGCAGTCTGGTCAGGAGCTACCCTGTCTGCTATAAAGTCATGCAAGGTATCATTACGGACAGGATCTTCTGGCCCCATATGACATTAGACCCATTTTCACATGACACGGCTCTAATAAGAGATGTTTTGGTGCTCAATTTAATTTCTATGTGCGACAAAAAGTGCCCAGGTTTACCTTGAGAACAAAGGACGCAATCTGAACAAAAATTGCCATCAAAGCAAAATGTAGGAGAAAAACAGAACATAAACATACACCAGTATGACAGGACAGTTTTAAAGATATAAAAAAATAAAATTATTTAAAATCTTAGTCTAAACTGCTTTTTACCAATTTAATGATTGATGATGATACAAATTTATGTGGTATTCAGTTAAAAAAATGTATAAAATCAATCAAATGTCACGAGACAATGACAGCAGAAAGTATGACAATGACAGACTGTGTCTGATGTGTTCAGATTGAATAAGCTTATAACAACAATAAAACAATGTAAAACAAAGAAACAGAGCATGAATAATTGCAACATCTGGTTCAAAACACTTTTACAGGACCAGTTTTTTTTTCTATGTTATATGCTTGAATGGTCACAGCCAAGTGATTTGAATAATATTCTATTTTCATGCTTTCATATTTTAAATTATAACAGGTCCTCTGACATCTTAAATTGATTACAGAAATATATCAAATAGTCAATTTCAAAACGTCACCTGTTAGACCAATTAACAAGTCAGTTTCAAAAACAACAAGTCAGTTTCCATGCAAATCATCACCTGTTTTGCTTCAATCCTAACTTTGAAAATAAGATTTTTTTACACTACTCAGAAGCTGAAAAATAATTTTTAGTTGTGGAGTCTTTAAAAACAACATTCAAAATGTAGTTCAGTTAAGATTGCTAGGGTTAACTCTTTCAGTGCTGGAACGGAATTTCGAAGGCCTTTGCAAACAGTTTGGATCCAGATGAGACGCCACAGAACTTGGCGTCTCATCAGGATCCAAACTGTTTGCTTTTCTGATAGTATTCTTTGAAAAAAAATCGAAGAAAATGCTAATTTAAAAAATTCAGCAGACGACATTTAAGCAGATGACAAATTTCCCAGCATGCAAAGGGTTAATTGCAAAACTGTTGTAGCTGATGTATAAAATCCAGTGGAGATACTGGAGTTTCATGCTAAGCCCTTAACCCTGTGCATGCTGGGAAATTTGTTGTCATGTTTGACGAAAAATTCCCTAAAAGCGGAAAGTGTCATGCCTGATTTATTATTAGCCTGTGCGGATTGCACAGGAAAATCTGGGAAGACACTAAACACAAAAGCATTGAGCCCAGTTTTCCCAGAGACCAACTCAAACTCCCCCAAAGAGAGCGTCAGGACTTGAATATTTACCTCTCGTAGTTTTATGTTTTCCCGCTGAAACTCGGAGATGCGTTTGCGGAGTTTGTCGTTTTCTTCCTCCAGTTGAGTCATCTGTGTCTTGTCCAGGTTTACGATGCCTTTAAATAGATTGAATTTCAGATTGATGAAAAAAGACATCTTATTTATTTAAACAACTACAATAAAAAAGAACAACGCAGAGCGGATGCAAACGNAAAAAAAGTTTCTTTGACCTTGAAGGATGACCTTGACCTTTCACCACTCAAAATGTGCAGCTCCATTAGATATACATGCATGCCAAATATCAAGTTGCCATCTTCAATATTGCAAAAGTTATGGCCGATGTTAAAGTTTCCCGGATGACGATGCGGAAGGACGAGCTGGCTATGACAATACCTCGTGTTTTCTTCAAAAACAGCCAAGCTAAAAAATAACGCCAAGCTAAAAAATAACTATACACTTTGTCGTTTTTTCAGCTTTAACTCAAGCAACAAATACTCAGTCATAATTCACAAAATCTCCATCTAATGTTGCTTCTCACTATTAATGAGCTGTGACATCATCAACATTATTGTAGACAGTGATTAGTGAACTTCTTCCTCCTAACATACATTGTAGAAACACAGACATTAATCAACAGTTTTCAAACACCAACTAAAGACAAAATCACGATAACAACTTTGTTATCACTTAAATCAAAATAACAAAAGGTTTTCAAAACTTTTTATAACCTAGGAACCCCTATGATATTTTCATGACATAACAATGTACATATTACAAGTTGCATTACATTTAATGATTTATCAAATGTGATTAAAAAGTACCTTTCTGTAATTCTCTTATTTCTCTAGCCCGACTCATTTCCCAGTCATCCAGTACCGGCTTATTATTAAGAATCTCAGTTTTGGAATCCCATATTGCCTTTGATACTGCTGGCTTCATATTATAAAACTGCCCAGTGTCCATTTTGTGCACCTTATGTTGTGACTTAGTCCTATACAGCGGCACTTTTGAACTGTAGGAATGCGTATTTATCTTTGATTTTCTGATAGGCATTTTTGGCTGCGCTTCAACTTTAATGACACAGTCTTTTTCTGATGATTGACTTAAAACATCGTCCACAAAACTAGGATATTTTAAATCATCACTAACACCCACACTAGTCGATCCGCTGCACGAAAAATTAGTTTGTTCTTGCGAAAGATGCGAATTTACATCCAAAAGATAACTACTTTCTGAAAAATCTCTAAACCTTTTCTCACAAGACAAACTATTTCCAATATTCTCAGAATTTCTTAAAGCATGTTTAGATAAATCGTGATCAACAAAATTGTCAATTCGTAGACTCTCTGGGCGAATTCCCACCCCTCGACAATTCCAACTATACTCCTCATTAAGAAGGTCAAACAAACGGGCCGTGTCACCGTAACTGTCTTTACGCAAATAATGCCGAGGAGTGGAAGAATACATCTTGTAACTAATGCTAATCTATTTTCTTTGTCACTTGACTAGTATGTAAACAGTGCCGCTCAACCTCAATGGGTGTTCAAACACAATTAATTCAAATTCACTTCTTGAAACTCTTTCTTTGCAAACAAATCTTGAATAAAATTAAATGCCAACTTAAACTATAATGTCACATTGTCCAATATACAATGAGAACAAATCCTAACTACCTAACATTGATCCTTTTTTTAACGTAAATTGCAGCTTACTCCAGTAAAATGTGTATATTCACTATTTATTTTTAAAATTCCAATTTAGTATTTAGCATTCTGATTTTCAAGGTTTTTAAATTCTACAGCATGCCCTAGCAGGTTTGATTTGTAGATACCCACATAAAGTACAACAAGCTGGTATTTTAATCTAGAGATTTAAAGATTTTTCCCCAAAGATTTCTTATGAAATCTCCGAGCTTTTGTTTTATCTATGTTCGATACTAAATGAGTAATCTTCGAGTCTGTCAAATCTGTCAGTTCCCACCATAGCATTATTCAGGTGTTCAGCAGATTATGGTGTATGAAGTCACAAAGAGTTATTAGCCCTGGTTAATAATGTATAGATGATAAATTGATTATCTGTCAGAACAATGCAGTAAGTCGAGTCAATAATGCCTGAGTTAATGCATAGTTCTTTGTTTGTCTTAGCAGTTATAAACACTGATATATATTCTATTGTTATACATTATATTTCCATAAACATTGCATAAAATGGAGTCAAATGATCTTTTCTTTAAATTAACAAATAGCATTTGGTATGTCTGGCATGCCTGTTTATTAACTTACCCCCTTAAACTTTATGAGTTGAGCTCTGGAAAAATGGAAGTTGATGCATTTGTGTAGTGTCCTCCCAGATTAGCCTGTGCAGTCCAATCAGGCTTATCAGGGAAGACACTAACCGACTAAACTGGATTTTGGTTAAGAAGAGAATTCCTTCAAACAAAAACTTTCGTAAAATCGAAAAGTGTTGTCCTTAATGAGCCTGTGTAGACTGAACACACTTATCTGGGATGACACTTTTCGCACATGCATTAAGCCCTGTTTTCCCAGAGCCACGCTCATACATTTACGTGTAGCTTTGTCAGCTATGTGACATGACTAATGTCTCTCACTTAATGCAAATCTACATTTCATGAAGATTCAATTTCAAGAGAAATGTGACAACTTATATTTTATGACCGACAGACAAACCAGACAACCAACAGTGACTCCAATATACGCCCTTCCTACCCCCCACCCCCGGGGGTATAATTAATTCAATTATATAAATTAAGTTTTATTTAAGCAGCAGTAAAATTGCATCCTATTATATGACAAAAAAAAGCTTCTCTTCAAATTACAACAACAAGTCATTATTTACTGATTCCATTGAGATACAGACATTTTATGAAAAATAATACAAATATGATAGATTGTTCATCCTCACTTAAGTGACATAAGACTGTGCTACTAAAGAGAATCGTGGAGCCCTTACCTTTCAAGGTTATCACAGACTCCTCAAGGTCAAGGGTCTTGTCATCCTGGCTTGTTTTCGCGCTATGCAGATTCTTTTCCATCTCCTTTATACGCATCTCTTGTGCCTCCGCCTTTGTTTTCTCCCGCTCAATCTGTGACCTCAGTTCCGCGTTTTCAGCTTGCGACTTCGAAATTTGTGCTCGGCAGTCATTCAGAACGTCTGATGTTTTGGCCATTGTGTCTTTAATGCCTGAATTAGCGTTCTTCAGTTTAGCTGTGACAATATTTAACTCCACAAGCGCAGAAGCCAAGGCTTGTTTCAATTCCAGTGAGTCTTCGTCAGTGACAGTTTCCCTTGAGATCAGTCTTTTCCAGCCGTCATATTTGGCAGTGTCCGCATAATACTCATCTTCTGTCTGTCCATGACCCCAGATTTCATCGTTGACCTTTCTTATGGGACTGCTGTACCCCAGATTCACAGGCCTGGCCCCACTGGCTGGTGAAAATGTTAAATTCCCATCAATATCATCCATAATAGAGGTAGACAAATCTTGCAAGCTTAAAACCCTGGCAGATGGTGAAACTGGTCGAATTCGCTCCCTTGAATACATTTCTGGGGTTCTAGATCTGGACATGCCCACTGGGGATCTTGCCGGCGACCTTGAAGATGACCTGCTGGGACTTTCGAAACGTGGTGACCTTGACCTAATCTCATCAATTAGGTCAGTTGACCTAGCCCTCCTTGTTGGAGAATAGCTACCCTCTGTGCCATACTCACTAAATCGGGCTCTAGCCCTTGAGCTGATTTGAGCCGGGCTCCTATCTCGGTCCCTGTCAGGCAACCCGCTGGTCACCCTGGGGCCAGCGCTGTACGGGCTCAGTGACCTTTGTGCACTCTTCTGCTCGATAACCGCCATCTTCAGCTTCATATTTTCAATTTCATTTGTCAGGAACTTTATCAGCCGTTTGTCTGGATCTTGGTCTAATTCTCGTTCATGTCCGTTATGGTAAGGGGAAACAGACCTTCGCTTATCAGGACTAGCAGAACCTTCCCTGACCCTCTCGCTGTCCTCAGTGAATCTTCGGGCATGATCTGTCGGCGATCTCATTCGATTTCTAAGAATTCCATGTGGAGTGGTTTGTTCATCGTCTTGTACCTTGGGCGAGGTCTCCTCAGACCTGATCTCCTGGTTCGCCATTAAATCCAGGATTCCCCTCGGGGGACTGCGCCCGGGGCTGCGTCTGGATGTCTCCCTGGAAGGCTTTCTACCTCTCGTTCCGTTACTCTCATCGTGCCTTGTTTCAGGACCATTAAAAATCTCCTTTGACTGAGCTTTCACAGCGGCGAGCTGAGCCTCTAACTGCTCTATATTTTTATCTATGACTTGTTTGAACTGCGGATCATCTGCTGGGCCAGTTTGTATCAACTGATCCTGCACACTGGCTTCAGTACGAGCATGACGTAAAGCCTCCAACAATAACTCCATATCATGCTTTTTACCTGGCATCACAAACACTGGCATGCCATTATGAGCATCGCCATTCAGTCGAGTGAAGTCAGGTATGTTATTAAGAGCTACACTGGACTTTGGTCTCACTATGTCCTCTTCATCAGACTGTAATGGATCTATATCATGCTTCAATCGAGCGCCAAGCTCAGTCGTTTCACCACCTTCGCTTGCACTGCCAGTCATTGCAGTCTCATCCTTTTCACTTTCTCTTTTCTTTAGTTTCACTTGCTCCTCCTTTTCTCTTTGCCTCTTTTCTCTTTCCTGTTCCTGTCTAGCTCTTGCCTCAGCCATGATACTATTTGGACTTCTGGGCCTTTGTACTTTTATAGAAATTTTCCTACTTGAAACTAGTCCGTCTTTATCTATTTCTACTCTACTCGGACTACTTGTAGTCCCATGTGTTTCATCTGACTGCTTTACACGCACAGGAATTCTACTACCATGAGAACTATGACCTTCTTGTCCTTGCATCCCTTCTGCACTGGGAGTAATAGCTGCCTCAATTTGTTTACTAATCGTCTCTTTAATCAGACTCTCGACCTCAGGCGAAATGTCCGGGGTGTGAGGTTCAGATAACTTTTCATGGTACGATGATATCGGGGATCCGGAAGACTGCGATAGCCAATCAGAAGTTTCCGGGTCAGTTTCCGGACTTCGTTTTCTAGGAGGTGACTGCGTAGGAGATGAATTAGGGGAACCTCTTGGTGGGGAAAAACTGGTTGATTGTTCCTCCCCTGCGCTTGAGAGCACAATGACTGGGACTTCTTTAGCTGTGGAGGCTTGTTTGTCTGAGGCCTGAAATTTAAAACGTGAAATTTGTGCGTAAATTGTCATCCCAGATTAGCCTGTGCAGTCCGCGACAATTTCTGCTTTTATGACATTTTTCGTTTAAAGGAAGTGTCTTCAAAGCAAAAATCCAATTTAGGCGGAAAGTGTCGTTCCGGTTTGCCTGTGCGGACTGCACAGGCTAATCTGGGATGACACTTTACACACAAGCATTTTGTCCAGTTTTCTCAGAACAAGCCACATATTTTGCTAATAAGACAATATATTTTAAGGTCCATATTCACAATTTCTTTTGGAAAACTTCCATAAAACACGGATATCTTAAGGAGGTTGTAAATATTTCTTAGAGGTTTAATTTACTGTATAAATAAGAAGCGTTCTGAGAAAACTAGGCTTAATTAATATGCTTAAAGTGTCGTTCCAGATTAGCCTGTGCAGTCAGCACAGGCTAATCAAGGAAGACACTTTCTGCTTCTATGTTATTTTTAGTTTAGATGAAGTCTTCCCGTAACAAAAATCCAGTTTATGCAGAAAGTGGCAGCCCTGACTAGCCTGTGCGGACTGCACAGGCTAATATGGAACCACACTTTATGCATATGTATGAAGCCCAATGTTCCCAAAACATGGCTCAAATTATTGTACATGTAATGATTAAGCATAACCAGGACAACCCCAGCTGGCCTACCTGGTGGGAGGACTCTCTGGAAGACTTCTCTGGTAGATCAACACTGTCTCCAATCTGTAACAGGAAAACAATTCATGGAACTGAAAATACTGCACACGAATAACATTTGATTTGGTTCACCAATATGTGGCGTGTTCTGAGAAAACTGGGCAAAATGCTTGTGTGTAAATTGTCATCCCAGATTAGCCTGTGCAGTCCGCACAGGCTAATCAGGGACGACAATCTCCATTTTATGGAATATTTCGTTTAAATGATGTCCCTTCTTAGCGAAAATTCAGTTTACGCGGAAAGTGTCGTCCCGGATTAGCCTGTGCGGACTGCACAGGCTTATCTGGGATGACACTTTACGCACAAGCATTTTGCCCAGTTTTCTCAGAACACGCCACATATAAGAGCAGAATGTGAATTTTTTGCCCACCAAATATGCATTTAAAAAAAAAATACATTGGGGGTATGCTTCAAAAGTCATATATTTAAATAAGTTTTACACAGACATTACATTTTACTATATGTAAGTATAGATATGCAGAGATGTTATTCTCTTGATGCATGCATTCAGTGATTTTTTGAAAGCTCTTACTGTGATTATCACTTATTTAATTCAGTGATTTTTTGAAAGCTCTTACTGTGATTATCACTTATTTAATTCAGATACCTATTTCATTAGTATACCAACTGGGCAATACACTTACAATACACTTACAGCAAGAATTCCTATATGAAATGTATGGCCAGTTTTGTTTAATATGAGCCTCGCTCAGGGAAATACAGGGCTTTATGCATGTGCATAAGGTGTCATCCCAGATTAGCCTGAGTAGTCTGCACCGGCTAATTAGGGACAACACTTTCCGCCTTAACTGGATTTTTGCTAAGAAGAGACTTCAATGAAACGAAAAATACCATAAAAGCGGTAAGTGTCAACCCTGATAAGCCTGTGTGGCTTCACAGGCTAATCAGGGATGACACTTTACGCACATGCATTAAGCTCCGTTTTCCCAGAACAAGGCTCATATTTTGGTCAAAGTAGCAGGGTTATTTACCTGCCTCTTGGGTCTTAACCCTTTGAGTACTGGAACCGGATTTCAAAGGCCTTTGCAAAGAGTTTGGATCCAGATGAGACGCCACAGAACGTGGCGTCTCATCAGGATCCAAACTGTTTGCTATTCTGATAGTATTCTTTGAAAAAAAGTGAAGAAAATGATGATTTTCGAAATTCAGCAGACAACATTTTAGCAGACGACAAATTTCCCAGCATGCAAAGGATTAACAAAACCTCTGTGCATGGAAAATCTACTGGTACATGTTATATTGTTACTCAGCCTAGCCGAGTTCAACATACCTTGAGTTTGAGTAGAGAGATAAAGTGAAATCATTTATTTTTGTCAGCATAACATGTTGTAGATTTAAAAAAAAAATGACTTTTTCGTCAACACGTACATTTGCAAATTTCTGATTTTGGAAAAAAGGGATTTGCCTTGGTAATTTTCCAATGTGTTTGTATTACTTGTCCGTAATAAATCACGTTGGGGAAATGGGGATAACTTGGGAGTCATTTGCAGGAGGTGGGCCTTGTCAACCCATGCCAACCCATTGGACATAATTATTCATTACGATCCTTAATTTGTCAATCAGTCTACTAAAGAAATGTACGAAAATTTATGTTTGGTGAATAATAATGGTTTCACAGTATATAATATCATCAACCAGTTCAACATACCTTAAGTCTGAGCAGAGAGATATATATCATCAACGTGTGCTCATCCGCTGTTCCTTCTGTAATATCGCTGGGACTAAAATCGGAAATAATGTATGTGACCCTTGTTCTGTGAAAATGGGGTTTAATGCATGTGTGTAAGGTATGGTCCCAGATTAACCTGGGCAGTCCACACATACTAATCAGGGAGGACACTTTAAGCCTAAACTAGATTTTCGCTCAGAAGAGACTTCCTTTAAACGAAAAACCCTGTTTTCTCAGAGCAAGGCTCATGTATGAAATAATTGATACTTAAAGCCACACAACTTATTTGGCATAGTAAATTAAGGTATAAATAAGAAACATATTTTATCTATGCCAATTGGAATATATCTGTTGGTTACAAGGTAGAAATCCGTTTTTTTTCGCTTTAAAACTTAAAAATAATCGTGTTTGTCGAAATGGACGTATACGTTAAGAAATCCTACTTTTGGTTTTAAAAGTGGTACCGTTTGAAAAATAATAAATTACTTGCTAACTAGGCTATAGATTTAATGACAATGTTGCACACTTTCAAATTGCATCTATGTGTATTGATTAACATGAATTCATTTCAAGGTAAGAGGCTTTAATGCTTCATAATTTTTCGAATCAGGCCTAATGCACGTTATATATAGGAAATGGTAAATCATTTTATAGAAATTCTAAGCTATTTTTTAATGTAGGATAATACAACTTGCACAAATTAACTGCATTTTTTGTGTACAAATTTATGTAGGTTTGAATGTTGTTCCTTCAACGATGCAGTAGTACTTCATGAAACAATTTTTTTTATCCTATTACCTGATTAAATCGATAGGATAACAACGATCGTACAAACTTCAGCTTT
The DNA here is from genome assembly GCA_007657795.1 of Dreissena rostriformis. Classification (NCBI taxonomy): domain Eukaryota; kingdom Metazoa; phylum Mollusca; class Bivalvia; order Myida; family Dreissenidae; genus Dreissena; species Dreissena rostriformis. Next base: position 375 of record VMBQ01001069.1, on the reverse strand, counting down.
ATCCTATCGCTATTTTTAGATCATTTGTGGGTTTTTCCAAAAATTGACGGAAGAACAAAATCGTCCAAAAATGCGATATTCCATGATTATTAATGGAAAATGGGAGGAAATTATAAGATAAATAGAATATTATGTGAGTTTTGGATAAAGATCAAGTTTATCATGCTAGGCCCGAACCATGGTTGCGCTCGACAAGCCTCGCGCTAACATGGTTCTAAGCCTTGCATGATAAACTTGATCTTTATCCAAAACTCACATAATATTGTCTATATTTACAGATAGTGTGATAGTGAAAAGTAAATGGTGAATCTAGTATAACATCACCTTGAACTTTGTTGAGATAGGTACAATAATGCATTTAAAATGCAAGATTAA
>VMBQ01001068.1:211883-243046 GCA_007657795.1 Dreissena rostriformis | reverse complement strand
TATATATATGATTGCTTATTCCGAATGGAGTGATGTCGGAATAGCATTTACATGATTATCGGATTAACAGTAACATCTACACTAATATTTACAAATGTTAGCTATTCAAGTTAAAATCACTTTAGCCAAACTTATAGCAATTAAAACAATCAATACACTACATATGACAGACACAACAATGTTATTTCGAGTTAATATACATTTAAATTACAAAAACCGTTAAATGACAATTTTTTTTTTCGTTTGACATATGTTTTTTTCTTAACAAACGAAATGTGTTCGACAAACATGACAAGCACAACTTGCCAAATAACATCAATACACAAGCTTTCTTTGATAAATTGCATAAACTTTATGTGCAAAGCGTTCAAATTCAATTTTCAACACATTCCATTAATATCAGTGCGCGAAGTTTCCATAGAAACTCTTAACGGAACTAATGTGCTCCTATCTTCTTCTCAGATGTAAATAAAATCGCACATTGAAACGTTTTAATGTTTTACATTAATATTTTAACAACAATATCCGACAGATCCTCCGCACGACTCCCCTCCGTTTGCATCCTCTCACAGATCTGCTTTGTCATATCATCCACACGTCTCTGTACCTCTTCAAGCAAAAAATCATTATTCCCACGCCTCTATATCTCTGTGAGATGACTATCAGGATCAATGAAGGCAATATCAGTTGATACTTCGATTTCTCTGTTTGTGTATATCAGCGACAGCATTTCCAGTTCAGTTCTAATCTTGGTAAACCACAGTAGGGGTTCTGGATCTGCGATAATTGCTCGTCGAAGCTTCGGCAATCTTAGTAGTAGCCTTGGGCCTTCATCTATCATGTCCGTTATAGTTGCTTTTGTTTACACATCTTTTCTAAAAAAAAAAATACACCAATTAGAGTGTGTTACGAATTGTTTTTTGTTCTGCAATACATGGTTTAGTTTTTGTCTCATAAACGTGCAAGAATGGAATACACAAACACAACAGATAACAAAACCATGTGATGATATCTTTATTGTTATTAGATCATTATTTATTAAACACACGTAATGTATGTATTAACATTTATTATATACCTGTTTTATGCTTTTTACAAAATACAGGTTGTATCAATCGTTGAAATAAATCCCAATTATGCTACTCGTTGTTTCCGATTCCGTAAAGCCATACTAGCCGGACTACTTTTTTCGATCCATTTAATGACGTCACATTTTAATGACGTCACATTTAATGACGTCACATTTTAGTCATTGTTTTGTCAGTTTTGTTAAAACAATAAAATACAATTGATAACTGTTTTTGTTAGTTGTTGTATATAATAAAAGGAATATTACGCTAGTCAATTGTTCCAAGTGTTTGTATCAGTCTCGTGGCTTGCGCTATTTCGTATCACACTCGAGGCTCCGCCTCTCGTGTGATACGTCATCACATAAGCCACTCGACTGATACAAACTCTTGGAACAATTGACTAGCGTAATATTCCGTATGTATACGCTGCGTTGTATTTCTGTCACTCTCGGTGAAATCTGCGATCTTGGCGATATTGGCGATCTCGTTTATTTTTTGGAGAATTTATTATTGAAAAGGACATCTTCGGAACATGTTCAGCTTCTTTGCCCATTATACAAACAAAGGAGAGGGTTCCAGTGTAAGAGTGAACATAATGCAGATGTTGTTGTAGGGTGCGGATACGATCGCTGCTACACAAAGTAACGTCATTGTATGACAAAATGATTTTTGTTAACAAATATTATTTAAAACGATATTGCTCTTCCAGGGTTATTGTATACATAGGTATGAAAGACTGTGGACTCCATAGGGTCGTTGATGTTTCGTGTTTTTAATAAACTATGCACAGTATTGCCCCTCTTTTGAAAAATCGTATTTTTATATGTTTAACACGATTCGGTATCTATTATCTTCCGGTTATAGTATTGATTAGCTTATTCCATGACATTGATTTATGAATTGATTGTTTTAACGCCGTGATGACTTTAGTTGATTACTGCGCTTGATCAATTCGATACATTTTGTTTTCCAATTGTGAGTGAATACATACATATGCGAAATAAGTGCAGTTTGTGATGTATTGTAAGTACGTGTCTATTTTTATTATATTAGGTAACAGCTTTTTTATGAGTATAATTGAACAAATAACATGACGTTGCGATCAAGAGAACCTAATACAGTTTAAACAATATCTTTATTAAGTATATGGCCTGTGAATGTTTTTAACAATTACATTAAATTTAAAATTGAATTCGCATACAATCAAAAATATAACATTCGCTTGTCTTTGTTTATTAACTCGTATCCTGTTGTTGGTTGCAAATATTTATAGTTTTTACTATACATGTAAAATATAAACAAAAGGAAACCTTTATTAAACAATTTAATACTTATCGACATAACATAATTCAGTATTATGGAATTCGTTTTTTTCCCGATCCCGCAATACCATCTTAGTCGAAATACTTTTTTCGTCATATACATGTGTAATCATAAAGCATATCGACCATAGGAAACGATGCATTTTATTATTAGAATAATCGAATGCACAGCAATAATCATGGCCAAATATTAGAAAATAAACAATAAGTAAGTGTATATATTAAGAGGAATATAAACCAAGTCGAATGTTCCAAGAGTTATTAACTGTCTGGTGGCTTTCGCTATTTCGCATCACATTCAAGGCTCAGCCATAGCACTAGCCACTTGATTAATACATAGTCTTAGAACAATTAAATAACGTTATATTCCGTATACATTGCATACACAAATGATAATCAAATGTGTGTGATATTATTTTAAGAATAAAATGATTATAGTAAGTATCGTATTACGCGAAAAATATTTTGTTTTGAAAGCTGTGCAAGAAAAACATAAAAAAAAACAAAAACTTTTAAACAATCTCGATAGGCACTCGATTGCTCTTCTAACACTTGTATAAATATATTTGCAAACACGACACAAGATACAAACTTATGTTGTTATATGGGATCAGTTTCTACATAGTTGTATAATAATCATTGTTCATGAGGCTCTGAAACCTTTTGAACACAAACTCGAACCGCCAGTTTGCTCTGCCATACAACTTACCCGTTCCGAATAGTTTCATACATTTTTTTAAAAGATAAACCGATTGCCATCACATAGATTTGGATCTCAATGCGATAAATGTTTCACCCAGTCAAAAGCAATTCGATGACGTATATTGTACTGCATAACATGATACGAGTACTTATTTAGTGCAAGTTTATGTATGAACAAATTTCACATTATTTACACTAAAAATAAATATGTTAAAATCTTGTCATTTTGCGACTGTTTATTCAAAAGTGGAATTTCTGGTTAAACGAATTTTCTTCGCACTGAGAATCAAATTAATGTATGCGATCTGTTATATTTAAACTATGGGCAATATTATTACAAAGACATAACCTGGTGGAATATCACTTTTGACACATGTTTAATTGTAAAATAAACGTCTTTTATTGTTAAAAACACTTAAAACAAATTACAAAACATTCTATTTTAAAATTATACGTAAAACGGAAGAACATTATGCATGCACACGATGTTCCATTTAATAGTAGCTGTTTTTTAAAAAAATGTATTGATTGGCATGCTTTAATATATATACCAAGCGTTAAGTCTATTTCTTAGCAAGAGTGATAATACTTTTGACATTGTATTTCCTATGTAATGACCCTGCAATTTGATCGGTCAGATTTACAACCCTTTTTTATGAATCGGCACAATAACGCATATAGACCATTCTTCTGGATAAATACCCGTGTCAAATATATGATTGAAAATACTCATCAAATACGGAGCAATAAAATCTTTGGCATCAATTAATAAATGTATATCAAAAGAATGACGATCTTATTAAATATGCGTTTACTGTTACGTAATCATCCGATTATAAATAAAACATTTGATTTAAGTTATTTAATATTAGCTTCATCCCATTTTAATTGAACACGCATTAGTATACAGCAAATTTACAGTTATAAATAAATCACGATTTTAGAAAATGGATCAGAACGGACGATACAATCGGATATGGATCTTCTCTGTCAAGACTTTGTCTCTGCCTGTGTGCAACATTATAATTAGTGGCGGTAATATGTAACAATGTATACATTTATTTATATTGTTTGTGAGATAGGGACACAGGAATCTACAAGTAGCTTGTTAACAATGTAGAGAGTGAAGAGGAGATAGTATTTGGCTCGGAAGAGGTTGGAACATCATAAAAAGAAGGTATGATTGAAATCGATTCGAGTACAAGAGATTAGTTGAACGTAATTCAAGCGTTCCACAGCGGCAGAGACCTGGATTGTTGATCCTTTATTTAATTCGATTTACAAGTGAAATGCCTCAAATATGTATTGTTTTGCTATAAGCAATATATTCATGTCCATATAGAATAGTTTCAAGCGTAGGAGATTATAATACATTATCATTGTTGTCTAAATAAGATACATCCCAAAAAATAACAGCAAACTTAATTGACTGCATCACAAGTGCCTAACATTGATTAAATAATACTGCACATATTCAGATGTTGCGCTGTTGCGTTGTTTCACTTTCCCAGGGCTTTCCAAAATAACGTTTTCACCAAAACTTTACAGCAACCCAATTCGAACAAACTCAACAAGGCAAAGATAACATAATAGTTATACAGACTTCAAAATGGAGAAGACATTTACAATTTTATAGTGGGACAGTGGCAAGCTAATCAAGTATCATGAGCATCAAAAAGGATCAAGGCAATATTGGCGATAACATGAATGTTATTTAGAAATATAACAAACAAGAGACAACCGATTTAAGTGGACCCCTTACACTAATGAATATGAAAATCGATCTTAATTTATGCAGCATCTATCAGACGATGCTGAAATCATTTTGTTAATATGCGTTTATGATTGGAAAGTAGAAAAAATATTTTTAGTAATCCACGTATACCTAAATTTTGGTTAACTGAAGTACATACGTTTATTCATCACTATATGTCATACAGTTCGTAATAATATGATGACTTTTTTGTTTGATAATAACTTTGATTTATCTAAACTGACCTTTGTCCTTTGATAAATTGCAAACGTCTTCTTTAAATACTTAAAACAGAGCCGTTTAATTCCAATTCAGTAATAACCATTTATTAATTACATTTTATAAATTTCCTCTATTATATAAGTGTTTCTTTAAGTGCACATGAGTCAAGGAAGAAGTAAGATTACATAAAGAGTCTAGACATTGTATCCGACATATCATCAACACGCTCCTATCCCGGAACTCCCTTTGACAGACCTGCTTTGCTGTCGCAAAAAGCGTCTTCATATCGTCTGAATAAAAATATCAGAGTTCTTAGTTTATAATTGTGTCGACTAAGTATTGATTCACCTACATAACAAACTACAGCTGAGTCGTCAACAGGTTATACCACAGCAGAGTATCTGGGTGAGCAATGCTGACTATCAGTGTCTTCGGCAATCGAATTCTTCAGACCCCCTAATTGCACGATAAGATAGCAAGAACAAACAAAAAATTATCACAGTTACCGAATTCCGCAAACTAAGTTAAACTCACTGACGCATGGTATAATTACTTATTATTCCCTACTTTATTATACAACTTTAATTTATAGTGTGATGTTGTTTTGATTACTGTTCAATCAAAACAATTAATTATATTATTTAAATCTATAAATATGGTATATGATGATACATGGTGGCATAATTATCGTGGGACATAACGAATAGAAGAAATACATACGAAGAAAAAACTCGGTCAGGAATATATCGATATACGTCATCCTCGCAGTGAAATTCATAAAAATACAGTAATGTTTTAACATGGACATAATGATGGCGATACATATTTTAACAAGTGTCATGTACAATATTCCTCAATACATGTAAACATTTAATGAAAACCATAACTTGTCTATAAATATTAAACTTGTCAAGTAAGCATGTTTTTCCCATTTGCTTCCCAAAATAACAACGTTATAGGAATATTTGAAAGCACTTTTCGATTTAAAACAACTACCATATTGAGTTTAAAATGCTTTCATTACATAATTATATTTCGTAACGTAACGCTAACACTGGGCAACCACATACGAATCGGCTGCCCAACTACTGGTATTCTATAAAACATTATGTACGATGTTGATAAAACACTTATCGATGCTCATTAAAACAGCGCGAGACATAGCCACAACTATGTACATATGTTCTTTAACATGAGGAAACATAGGGTTTTCAGAAATTTAAGCCAACAACTCTTCTGTTATATCATATATTTTTTTACCGCGGTTTTCTCTTTCTCGCGGTACATAAATGCGATTATAATATTGAAAAATAATGGGCGGTACATGTATATAAGTTCAAAATCACCGATATCAATATCAAAGGTTCCTACGCGGTTCTATCTTCAACACGTGCCATTGTATGTGTTATATCAAGGGACAACACATTAATAGCACATTGTGCAGATTCATAATATGCAAGTCAACATACGTACAATTGAAAATTTTAATATTAATCGATGTGTAAACAATTACAGAGAAAAAAAATATCACATTCGAACAAGTCAATAAGATTAAAAAATATATTTAAGTAAGTTCCTGTTTGCATAGGCTTATCCATGCTGATTAAGTATCACGTAGATAGGTTTATGTTTACAACATTTACAAATGTATACGAATTATTCTTATTTCTACAATATCATTTGTTAATTGTCAATACATCATCATCCTCTTTATTGAGAAAATAAATGAAATTACATCTTATTTAAAACTACATGTATGTAATTTAAATTCAAGAAATGCATTCCGACGTTCCCCATTTCACCAGTGATCGTCAATGTTGATCTGCCCCATCAAGTTCAATAGTAACAATATTGTTATAATATTGACCACTGATTTTGAATGCTTTGAAATCATCACTCTAATAATATTGTTTTCTGGATTGACAATTCTGTTTTTGCATATTTGCATTAATCGTTTCAATGTAAAAGCAAAACACTATCTGATAATCTTTTTCCGAGATTTCATCGGTACAGCGAAAAATTACATACTTTCGACCATTCGCATTGTGGCATATTCAAAATTGCGTGCACTGTTATTGCTTAACATGATATCCGGCGGTAAGTATTAAACTGTTCTCATCAGCACATTGCCAGCTTCAATATAGATGCATCAACTTCACAATGACATTTCAATATGTTTTTAAGAATTCACATTGACAAATGCAAATATATGTTCTCAGGTAATGATGTTTTCATGGATGTACTATGTTATTTGAAAATATTTTTTTTACAAAAGAAGAACAATACGCAGACTGATATCTACATTAAGCATACATATACATTAAAACAACTATTCAGTCAATTTACATAAATAACGCCACAAGACTATTTAAAAAATCAACAAAACTGCCATCAAGTTTCTCCTGAGGAAGGACACTAATAAGAATCGATGTAATACGTGTTTGTATCATTTGGACCGAACTATCAGCTTCCGAATTCACACCGTAAAACAAGCATTCAAGAAGTCTGATTTGGTACATCAGGTTCAAAATCTCCAGTTCAGTTTTCATCCTTGAATACCAAATCAAAGGCTCAGGGTGAGCGATAATGGCTCTCCTCATTTTCGGCAATCGTAGTATAATCCTGGGACCTTCAACTATCATGTCCGTTATAGTTGCTATCCATGTTCGCTGCTGGTCCTCTCTCAATCCACAGGCTGCCAAAAGGTTCCTTTCTGCGATCATATAATATGATAAATGCATAGTGTATATTGCCGTTCTTAGAACAATCAATCCTTCACGCAACCAACTAAATAAACATTTTGGATGACCCAATGAATGTTCGTTGTTTTCTGCCAGCCATAATACAATGTTTTTCACCGTATACGATGAAATTTCTTTATTTCTAGGTTTAAGTACATCTTTCACGATCATTTTTAAAATAACATATACTTTTATTTGTGCATCATTGAGGTTGCACATTAGTTCGATTTCACCGGTGTTAAAACAAAGACGCCATTCTACGTGCTTATTCTCACTACCTTTAAATGCAACAGGAGTAACAAACGCTCCCATGGATACGACTTTCTGAACTACACCCGGTGGAGGCCAATGCCGAGGTCTTGCAGCCCATCGATTCAGTATACTTGGACAGAGACACGGCAGGCAACATACGTTGTCTACTCGAACGATTCCTCCTATAATTGAAAATGGCAGTGACGGTCCGGCACGTTGATCGCGTGGTGCTAATCGTGTTAAATTATGTTGCTCAAATGCACTTAGGAATAAATCACTACTCAAAAGAGTACCCCCATATCCATCGTCAACTAGGGCATGGTCCAACATTGGCCGTTTCCGCTGAGCCCGTTTACTGAGTAGCAGTTTACAATGACCCGGGCTACACAAATGGAAATTTAATATAAATACGGTAATCTCCCTTGAAAGTGTAGCATGATTTACACAATCTTCTAAACACACGACGCGACTGATGACATATAGAAGGTCTGAATCTCCCTCATACAAATTTGTCAGACCCTCTCCTTTGCTACCCACAGTGATCATAGTGCACAGTCCACCATAAAATACATTCATCAGCCTATCCCTATTCCTGAAAGCATCTCTACGTGCCTGCCTGATGTGAGGTCCATATCCCAGCAAGTCCATAAGTCTACCGGTCTCCTCGGAAGCAATTACCCAATTACTCTGAATTGAAATTTAAACTGAAATTATGCACATAATAAAATGTAAAAAAATAATAATAATGCAGATAAATCGTCAAAATAAAAGGGCCACACATATCTTATTGTGATTGACGTTTCGCTGCGCTTATTTTTTTCCAGCTGAATTTGAATCTAACATGACACCAATACACGATACAAAAAACAAACGAAATATCTTAATTGTCGTATCGGGTCGATCTTTTCTATAACGTGCGTTAGTTGTGGTGCCCTGTAAACTAGATAGAAAGACAAAAGACGCTGAAACCCATAATAAGGACCATCGATACAAAATATTTAAGTGGCATGAAGTCGTTCTGGTACTTATTAATATATTTCCCTTAGTGCGTTTAGTTGCGCTGTCACGTTAGAAGAACGTCAATACGCCGTCACGCCAGAATGATGTGATACGTCGATACGATAAATCAGGTATTTGTCGTTTTGGCGCCCTTCAATTGCATGGCAGAAACCAGCTCCAAAACGAAATGTAATGCCTTGTTAATGCGTTGTTTATTAGAAACATTCTCAGTAAATGCTCTAATACGGTATATTTGGAATATAGCTTATACTGATTATAATACTATTGTGTACTATTTTTCTATCCGAACATACGGAAAGGGTCGATTGAAAACGAATGTTGACGCAATTGACACCATCATAGATTAGCATAGGGGGTGATTAAGCTTGCTTGAAACAGTTTTCTGCACAATCTTACTCATAGCTTTCATAGCATGAACCTATTTTGAGTTGGGAAGAATTGTGTAAAGGTATTAATATACACTGTATCTATGGTACTTCTTATATAGTATATGGTTATTGTATATTGTCTGGTATAAAAGATGTTCTACTATGGATGCTGACGACGAAGATTTGCCCGTACTTATCTGAATGATAATTGCAATGACAAATTAAACAGCGGTGAAGAAATAACAATCGTTGTAAGTAAAGTTTCCCTGCATTTTAATAAATGATAAAGATAACTACATGGTTACTTCGTGCAATCTCGTACCATTTAAGTAAGGCGGATATTGTCTTCCCAGAAGAATGCATATATTGTATGTAGATGTACAGTCGGTAAATATACAGGCTCACAAAGATACAGGATGCTGCAAAAAGGCAATTGCAGAAAGCCGTTTTTTGTAATCATGATGCTTAACTGTATATCGTATACTTTAAAATCGTTATAACATGTATAAATGCGACATGTTTTAAACACGATGTTTTAAGTAGTAACCTATAAATCATTCAAGATCGACACTACTTACTGGAGTGCAACGACTGGAAAAACTGCTTTGCTTTGGCTCTGGTGCAGACTCTGATTCCTCGCGTCCAATACCCCCTTCTGCCATCTCTGTATAGCATTGACTATTACTATAAAAACAAAAAAATGCGTTTCTTTAGATGCAGTATTTGAAAAGTGTGCTCTACTGAATTTCAATTTTTAATTAATTTCAAATACTGCCGACTAAAATCTAAACTACACAATTAATATGTTACACATTTCTTACCCAATCAATTAAACCTTTTCCTTTATGTTTTTCTGTGGTGAAAGGTGAATTATATGTTATCGAAAAACTATAATTGACTGATTCAAATAGAGAACAATAAAAGTAAAAATCATCGATAACTGTCACTGTTTTATTTTGAAATTACGTTTGTTACTGCGACATTAGTTCAGCGAAATTCGACAGTTTAAAACAATAAAATTAAACAGGAGTTAAAACCATTTTAATACACAAAATTGTGTTGGTGTTTGTAAGATATCGATATTTATTCTCGAGTTATAATAGAAAATAAAACATGGCTGCAAAACTCGTGAAAATATTCATTTCTTTGATTACTCGTGAATTAAAACTGATTATATCCCGAAACCATTAAATATCTGCTATAACGTTCGCAATTCAAGTACTGTTATAACAATATATACTGCCTTAAAATGCATGTCTTATAATATATTGCTAATATGTAGGCGATGAAATAATATCTTTTATTTTAACAAGAGGGCCCAAGTGTTTTTCGAAGACGATTATTGATTATTATAATGATTTTAATAATTGTTCTTCAACAACTTGGTGGGGCATAAATGATGAACTCTTATGGTTTGAAATTGAGCAAGATGTTGATGTTGGTGTAGTTAAATTGGGGAACTTTGTTGATTTTTTATGAGAAGGCGGTACATTTTAACATAATATTAAACAGCAATAAAAATCAATTTACACCACTCTTGAAAACAAGTATTGCTCTTAAGAAGTGTAATATATTCGTTTCACTGCTTGCAACATCAGATTTTATTATTTACATTGAATAACGCAGGACAATTTGTTTTTATAAAAAAAAACGCTATCAATCCAAACACAATTCAATGTATATGAATGCTAGGTTATTTGGTATAATATCAGCACGCATGAACTACTTACTGGTATCAAACATGAGTAGGAATTAATCAACGGATTAATACGACAAAATTGAGGAACAATGATCACATATTATTATTATTCTCTCTTCCGACAATGTGAATGAACTGCCTGGCACGGTGTAAACTATACAGGCTTTATATATAACATAATTGCCAAGTGAAAATAAGCAGCCCTTATGCAACTTTGCTAAACTATAACTAAGAGTTGTGAAACCGAAGAATAGTATACACAAGTAAAAAATTATTAACATTATAGTAATTAGTATAGTAAAACTTCATAGAATAACAAAGAGCATAGCAATATCACGAAAATGTACAAAAACTTATTCAATATTTGGCTATACATGTTAGTAGAGTTATAAATGGATCAGAATTATAGTGCGATGATCAATGGGAATGTTAAGACACAGTTCCTGGACTTTGTAGTCAATTTTGGTTCGTTCCTAGAGATGATGTAAGGTGAACATCTATGACTACTTTTTATTTATTACTGACCAATTGTGTGTGTGAATGAATTTGGTTCTATCAATAGAAAGCTCCAGGTTTATAGCAAACATCATACCTAAATTGTTAATAAGCCCCAGTAGAAGGGATCAACGTCCACAAATAGTGAACTGATAGTTAATTTAACAACCTGTAATTTAAATCCATTATAAATTTCATTTTGTTTTATAAAAAACGACCCAAACAATTTGCTGTTGCTAAAATCAATACATTGAGGAAAATCCAACAGAAGCCGAAGCCCTTTACAACCGTTCAAAACTTATATTGCATGTTTAAATTGTTTATCTAGTGTTATTTTATTCTAGCATATTAATTTTAGAACCATGTATAAAACGTATATATCTTAATGTTTCCCTCGTATCTCTGACCATTTAACATTCGTCTCATGCTCATAGCCAAAGTGGCAGGGTTGAGATTTGCAGCATATGTGTTTCTTCATTTCCACACTTGTAACTCTTCGTGCAATTAAATAGTGGGAAGCGCTTTAAGGTGAGACGCCTATTTTAATGAACTATTTATTAAAAGTGTTGTGCAGATTGTGTGTTTGCCTTTATCTGACTAGTATAAACGACTAAGTTAGTCATGGGATCGTCGTACTGTTCCTTAACGCAATCTTACTAAATCATGACTTAGAAAACCATGGGGTCGACTGGGTAAGTTGTTGTAATGAATTAACATAGCGTTGGCATTATCTAGTAGGTTCTGTGCACGGCATTCCTCACTCCTGGAAACGACGTATTAAAGGGGCCGTCCAACAGATTGGTAAATTGACAAAATTAAAAAAAGTTGTTTCATATTCGCAAATTTTCGCGTTTGTTATGATATTTTTGAGGAAATAGTAATACTGACCATTTACAATGCTCTTAAATATCCATTATATGCATCTTTTGACGATTTGAAAACCTCAAAATCATAAAGCGTCGTTCGACGCGAAACGATTGAATAATTTGGAAAGTTCTGTTATTGTCGCTATATTTTGTAAAACTACGAGGATTGCTTATATATGGTATAAAATACGGCTATCGTACATACTTGTCAGGATGGCCGAGCGGTCTAATTGGTTTTTACTCCAGGACCCCGATGGTCACTGGTTCGAGCCCTGATGAGGTTTACTTTTTTTTCCCTTTTTAAATTGTATTCTTGTTTTTTAACTGCAGATTTTTAGGTCAAATGTTTGAATTTATCAATATAGAGCATTTAATGACATGCTTCAATACATGCCAAAATCTAGTGGACAGTCCCTTTAAGTTAGAAAGTCGTGGGATAGCCTGCGTTAGCTGTAGAAAAGACTTCATAAGTCGTGGTTACACAAAATACTACTTCGTTTGTTGTAAAAATAATCATTATTTAATTCAATAATCATAACATCATGTTCTTGCACTATAACTTAACACGTTTAAAAATACAAGCAATTACTGAATGTGGACTGGTGCTTTAATTGAATTCTAAACATGTCATAAGTGCTCGTATGCACTTGAAGAATTTCAACTGCACACATAAGAATTACATTCCCGAACGTAATACGTTTGCGAGCGCACGTAATAAGAGAAACACATTTTAGATTTAACCTCCAAGCCATGCACCGATAACATGTGTGCGTTTGCAGTGTCTCCCTTTATCACAAACAGATCGTTATTGCTCGCAGCGGTTTGTACAAACGGCCTTGACAATAAAACAAACAAAAAGATCAGGCAGTAACCTGTTATTCTCTATGTTTTGCTCGGTAACAGCTCTTTGTTGAAATAAAATTGTACACGGATCAGCACAACTATTATTTCTTACAGTAAAAGTCAGACCAAACAATAAGGAATGGTTTATGGGAACTAGCATCACTGATCAAATGTTTAGTATAATCCACTCGTTTATTGATGTATATATATACCCATCCAGCTGCACATGGATTAAAAGCACCGGGTTTTTTTTTCTTTCGGGGAGTTAGCACTATGATACAACTAGAGTTTATACCGCACTGTCTTATGTATGAATTACTGATCACCCTACGGTTATATAGTAATTCCATGTTTAACAATAGCATAAACATTTTCCTTTAAGTCGTGGAGAAAATGTCATATTCAAAATTAACAATATCGCATTTTGCTGCTGACAAACCTGAAAACCTAAACATACACAATTTCATTATAAGACAACATAATACTATAAAAAGGGTTTATACCCTGAGCTTATCTTTAACCATTTTCTGTGAGAGAAAGCCTTCTTCCGAGTCTCGACTAAGATCGCTACTGATAACAAACTAACAGAGCTTACAATAACTTGCTACATTTTGGCCCGACTCATGGCTCACTAGCATGCATAGACAACGTTAATGATTTACTAGAATGCTAACGCAAGGCTAATCACGAAATATCATGCAAACAGTGTTACAAAAACGTATATAACAGCTATGTAGCATGCGTAAACGACCTGGCGGCATAATGAGTTCTAACAAGAACTTTAATTACAAACGTTAATTGAAGCTATATAGAAAACTAAAATACTAATAATATTGTATTCAACGGTTATTTTAATTCATTCTCGGACAATTTAGATTCGACAAACGCATTATTTGTTGTATTTTATTAAATAATAAATATATGACTAATCTTCCTTTGCTGTACAATACATAATTCATTAAAGTTTGTTCTTAAAATCAGTAATGCAGGAATACTAAAACACAAAAGATACCAAAAAAAACTAGCATACACAAAATCGTCTTATAATATCAAAAGCACACAATAGGTCAAATGACAATGATATTGATTTATTTGCTCGTACATAAAATTAATAATCATATGCTACTACTTATACTTTTACTATTATTATTATTATTAACCAGTATAACAAGATAATGTGTATCGCGCTTTCAGGCTACACTATTTATTTTTGTGTTTTTATGATACACCAAATAGAATATTGGTACTTACCAATAATTAATCAATCATTTTCTCCAAAATACTTTTAACTAATGGTAAATGATAACTAAATCTCACAACCACTCGAAACGAGAAGTAACCTCTACCATTCGCAAATGAATGTTTTCTACTTGTAAATTAATTTATTAAATTCCTTTGCTCTAAAAAGGAAGCATTGGAAAACACTAACATAGGCTATTTAAGAGTTTTCAAATCAAGGTTTGAATGCAACATGATATTGATTATTGTATTATAATCAATACCATTTGAACGATTGAACACTTCGTCAATGCGTAATTCTACTCTAAAATCAGATATTATGTCGCTCTGCCGATATCGACTTTTTGTTAAGTTTGCTAAAATCGATTACGACCTCCGGTGATATAGCCTAATTTCGTACATTACCATCAGTATTTGCGAAACTTCGGTCAATACCGATGCGGATTACCTTATGAAGCTCAATTGGTTATTATCGGCTCGGTCACTACATAAAAGTACCCCGGTACTCTTAAGTATACAACAATGTACCCCCGGGTACGACAAATATGCTTAAAGGCACCCGGCCTATAAGGACTGTACCCGAGTTGTATTCCCGCCAAAAAATCCGATGTAGAAATTCGCTACCGAATACGAAACACAATTCTCTTTGAACGAAACCTGCTTCAACATGCTTTTTGAGTTTCGATAATATAGAGGCCTTTTCAGAGAATAGTGATAAATATGAACATAAATAATTTGAAAAAATAAGCCGACAACGACGAATTTAGCGTTAGTATTCCCGGGTACGTTTTAGTATATTTTCCGTACCCGGGGTACATTAAAGTAAAATTAAGAGTATCCGAGCCGACAATGACCAATCAAGCCCTAAGATCACTCAAATGCTATTATCTGAAGGTAATGTGATACCCTGTTCTTACCATAATGTTTAAAAGTCTCAGTGTGGTACAGGTAGGACGTTCATATTTTTCTTCTAAAGGTCCCGGGATTTGTAGTTTGTACACCATTATCATTGTTTACCATCCTAAAGAAGACAGAACAAAGCAACAGGGATAGGATACATATAATACCTGTTAAGTTTTGAATACAAACAAGTTTATTATTTTCGGCACAGCAATCAAGGCTCCTGGTTAAGGGTTTCTAAGCCTCGCTAAGCTCACTGATAAGTAAAAGGAAATATTATAAGAGGGTACATAGCCGTTTTTATAAAGCCTTAAAAACCAGTTTTATTACAGATGCGTTGTATTAGGACATGTACATTATTCCTAAAAAATAGATTAATACTTAAAAACTGTGCAAGTGTCTTGATGCTGTTAACCACAAAGCAAATTCTCTGTAAATCAGCGGTATGACTTATATAGGGGGCCTCCGACTTCCGCCTCAATACACCAGCTAAGTAGCATTCAACCCTGTTTTTCCTTTTTTCATTCCTATTGCATTGATCTTTTTGCAAAAAGTAATCTAAATTGGGGGAAAATGCTACCGACAAAAAATAAATTGCATAACAACATAGACCATGCGCAAAAAGTTGTTTACAGAATGTCCAGGTTCAGCTTAAAAGGTCAAAGTAAACCGTTTGCATTTTCGAGTTTCATAAATAATGATAAACATTACTAGAATGACGGATTGTTTTAAATTGTGCGGTTTACCATTACTTAATCTAATTATTTTGTTTGCCTCTCAGTTTAATCTTCAAAGGAAATTGGTTATTGTATATTGTCTGGTTAAAAATATTTTATACTATGGATGCCGACGATGAAGTTTTGCCCCAACTAACCTGGATGCTAATTGCAATGACAAATTTAACGGTGGTGAAGAAATTATAATGGTTTTAAGTTAAGTTTCACTCCATTTTTATAAATGATAAGGATTATTATATGGTAAATACATACAATCTCATGAAGTTAATGTCAGGCGGATATATAGTCTCGCAGAGGAATGTCCACCTTATATTGTATGAATATGTAGGTTAAGATATAGGATCACAAAAAGGTACAGCATGCTGCAAAAAGGGGCATTGCAGAAAGCCATATTTTGTTTTAAGGATGCTTAACTGTATAACGTATACTATGACATGGTTATAAAAGCTGCATGTTTTAAACACGATGTTTTAAGTAGTTACCTTGCAATCATTCAAGATAGACACTACTTACTGGAGTGTAACGACTTGATGGACTTCTTTGCCGTGTGTCCGGGGCAGACGCTGACTCAACGCGTCCTGTACTACCTTTCGCCATCTCTGTATAGCATAAACTGTAACCATTAAAAAAACCACAAGCAAATGCGTTAATTTAGTTGCTGGAGTAGTCACTTTTGGCCTGTTCTTAGAGATGATGTAAAATAAAAAAATGACTGTGAACCATCTATCCCTAATTGTATATCGTGTACTGTCCTGAACTGCAGAAATGAATATTTTAATATACATTTAAACACTCGATGGTGACATGTGCAACACTTCCGACGTGTCCAATGGAAAGTGTCCAAATGTAACAACGGGAATTAACGAATGCAAAGAAATATAACGAATACAAACGGAATCAACCGATGTCTGAGGTTTTTGACCGCTAATTGTGGCATGCGTAATTTAATAAGGAACTGACCAGCCAATTAAAGGGACTGTCCACTAGATAAAGCGTCGCGCGACGCGAAACGATATTTTGGGAACCTACGAGGATTGCTTATATAGCTAAAAAATACATCCGCCTTAAACATGAGCGTCCGTGGTCGAGTGGTCTAAACAGGTAGCTTTTTACTCTAGGACTCCAGGAATCCGGGGGTCAGTGGTTCGAGCCCTGTTGAGGGTTACTTTTTTTCCTTTTTTTTAAATTGTTTTCTAGTTTTTTTACTGGAGATTTTTAGTTCAAATGTTTAAATTTATCAATATAAAGCATTTAAAGCATTTAATGACAAGCTTCAATACATGCCAAAATCTAGTGGACAGTCCCTTTAAAGATAATTTAAACACGGGATGGCACAGACTAATTGACGTTTTAACCTAAGGGTAAGGAAATCTTATCTGAAAACTAATAAGTGACTGACCACGTTTTAACATTGTATGCTGTTTAAATATTTTAGCGAACTTGGTTATAACGTTTAAACAATGATATCCAACAATTATTTACTTTAACATAATCATTCCTAATCAATCTGGATAATTGTATCGTTACTTGACACAGGATACACACTGCAAATAGAATATTGGTACTTACCATTAATTGATCAAACATTTTCTCCAAAAGATTTGTCATTAATTGAAAATCATAACGTAATTTCGCAACCAATCGAACCTATTCGTTACTTCTTCCATTCGCAAAAGATTTCTTTATGCTCGTTTAAAATTTAATGAAATCATCTGCGCTCAAAAGGCAGTATTGGAAAACACTTACATAGACTATTTAAAAGTTTACCAAGATTTGAAAGCAACATGATATTGAGTATTGTATTAAAATCAATACCAATCCAACAATCGACAACTTCGTCAATATGCAAGTATACGCTTAAATCAGAGGTTATATTGATCTACCAAAATAGATTCTCTGTCAAGTTTGATGTAAAGGATTAAGACCGTCGTTAAATATCGCCTTACTTCGAACATAGCCGTCACCCCGATCGTTTTCCGATTATGTCCGTATAACTACGTAACTTCGGTCAATATTGATTTGACATACTTAATGAAGACCACTCAAAGTTTATTTCCTGAACGTGAGTTAGTTAATTAGAGTAAGTCTCTCTAATGATTCTCCCATTTGAACAGTTTGCCATTATATTTTTGTTTCCAAATATTAATTGTATTTTTAATGGGGCATTTACAATCATTCAGCGGTTGTAGCTGTAACATAGTCGTTGATACACGATACAATATACCAGTCCATTTCAGTTTTCTTTCCGATTTATTTGTGCTTATTAAATTCTAACACAACGTTTTCCAATGTTCGTAAAATACAATATAACAGCGGCGGCCTGACGGCCCCGCTACAACAAGAAATTGTGATCTATCTGTACAGTAGTATCACGTGTACTAAGACGCAGAGTGTGTCTTCTAACAAAAAACATCACATATATAGTCTGAGCTCCTATCATCAAACACACATTTCTGTATTCAATATTTGGTTGGTCAATATAACTCTGCATTGGCACATGCTTATTGTTTGTTTGGCTAATTCGCTTTTTTTGTTGATTAACTCACATATTAAAAGTTTTCATAGATTGCATAAGGGTGTGTTTTGGTGTTGATTATCATATAATTCTAGAGGCAAGTAAATTGCACTCTGATAATTAACCAACCCTGCGTCCATTAGTTATACTAATTTGGCTTCTGTTTTGTATAAAAGCTTTCAAGGAGCATGCTTGCTTGATGAACAAGACATACTATTGCAATATATTAACATTAGGCTTGCAAATGTCCACCCCGGCAACTAATCATTCTAGCATATGTTATTATTCATTTCGTTGATTTGCCTAATAGCATGTTAATGCGTTTTCCAATGTATAAATTTTTGGAATTTCCCTTTGATGTGTTACAAAATATAATAATCAAAATTCTCGTATTTCATTTATACTATTATATTCTTCCTTATCTAACATCTGTTAATTATTTCTTAAATCCAAGTATTCCATTTCTATAATTATAGCTGTTATGATAAAAGAGTTATTATTAATCTTCCAAAAAATCAATTGTTTGATTTAAACAATTATGACCCAAATATTCGTTACGTTTCATAGCAAAGTGACATGGAAGAAAACAAGCCCAAAAGCATAAAGATACATTAAATGGTTTATTTGCAACAACTGATACATAGATAACATCTTTAATCCATTTACATGTACACAAGACAACTCGATGATGACTGTTTTGGTAATTGTATTGATACGAACCATAATATTTATTGCTAAGAAAGCGACAGTATTAAATTATAAGCATGGGTGTAAACACAAAACATTGCGCGAATTAAATATGCTCACAAACACATATGTTATACTCAGAACTAATTCATATTTCATAGAAACAATATCTGGTTTTTAATAGCAACCTTTCTGTAAAAACAAGAATGTTCATAATCAAGCGTTTTGTGATAACGATATAAACATCTATCGGCTAATGTAAATATATAGAAGAAACGTGTGAAATACTCCAATTGTACAAAATACTTAATTAGTCGGATTTTTTGTTTCATCAAGAACAATTACTAGGCGTCTATAGCTAAATTAATAACTGTCACAGACCATGTCTTTTCTCGGACTTAAATATAAACTTCGGGGCTATTTATTATATGTTTATGCATTTCTTATCCATATCATAGAGCAGGTAAACCGTCTACCACTAAGCATAGAATGTTACTACAATCTTACACAGTATACATATAATGGTAGTCTTTACAATAACCTGCTTTTAAACTCGACATAAAGAGACAGACAGATTGGACAAGGGACATCAAATATGACTTAATATACACATGGAACTATATATATAGAAATAAAGAAGGTCAATATAATATAAAGGCTTATCACAAATTGAAATATCACATCTCGTAATATCGAGTGCGCATAGTAAGGCATGTATTGTATCACAGAATGTATTAACTTAAATAGCATATATCACAAATAAAATAAAATATTAAAATATCACAAATACAATCTTTATATAGGCGTTCAACCAAATTATTAATTCAAGCGAAATATTGTAAATTGTACTAAATAAGCCCCATATTATAGTTGTTCAAATAAAAAATCAATAACATAATACATATGTTTGTATATTCTACAACGAGTGTGGTTGTAATACGACTTCAATGTAAAGCACACTTATATCACACGGCATGACACAAATATGTTAAGTAATCGAACATTTAATTTAATCTTCATACATTCGAAATGGCTCAGGCAGAATGAATGCCTGTTTGCCTGTAGCAATCACATATTTTACAGCACTGATAAGTCGTTCAGTCAGTAAATCATGTATGCAAAACCAAAACGTGTAACAAATTATAGAAAACAAAAACATATGAAGAAACATTATTACGTTTAACCATAATTATGTTGATCAACCATTATGGAATGATTCAGAAAACTAACAGAACAAAGACGACTTACATTTTAGTTTATATTATAATTTATAACATACATAATCCCAACTCTTAATATAGTACCACACTTTAAGTACAACTCCTTCATTTTATCAAATGACTGACGAATTAAGATTCTCACATCGTGAGTTACATCTTCTATTAGAGGTTACAGAACCAAAACATGAAAATGTATGCAATATTCCAGTAATAACATCACAGTGACGTCATATCCGGTAATTAATGTGTCACTTGACTTTCTCGGAACTCTCTGTCACGTGATCGAATTTCTTCTGCAAGATCGCCACGCCCACTCTTGAGTAACGCGTTTGAAAGAAACGATACCTGAAAAAAAGACCATTTGCGTCTATTAATTATATTGTCAATGTCGTTTTGCAATGTGACATTTAGCTGTAAAAGTTATGACGGCCCTCTTTGCGACGAACTTGTTTAAGATTATGAGTTGAACATATTATTTTACATGTTATTAAAAATGCATGTAGATCTTATATCCAATGTGTAACGCACATAACGAAACAACTACGTCTTTAATGTATTCAAGCTGTGTTTTTATTATTAAAACGTGTATAAAATGAACACAGGGCTTCCATCCACGTTTTCAAAGTTGTTTCGAGTATTTTGTATGTATCTAGTATAATTTGTATTGCATGTATGCAGGATGCCAATAGTTCCCCCCCCCACACACACACACTCCAAGTATGTTTATTCATGTATACGTCGTAAACACCGGCATACTTTTGCATAGTGGTGTATGCATGTACCGTAACGCTTGTCCCCTCCCCTATACCTTTCCTAACCCCTCCCTTCACCATATGTTGTTTACGCCCCACCCTCCCCCATACCTCGCCTCTCCCTCCCCATACCTAGCCCCTCCCTCCCCCATACCTTGTCCACGGCTTTCGGCGTCTTTTTCAGCCACGTCATTAGCATATCGTGCCTCGCGTCGCATTCAGTGCAGTCGCCATTTTGGAGATTGCGCAATATGGCCTGGACACGAGGCTTGCTCACGTTTAAATAACCCGCCACCTAAAAACGAGTAGCTCCATTAGTTCAAATGTTTACGGAATTCGTCGATGGTCCCGATAAATAGTTAGTAAAAAATAAATGATACAATGATATAAATGTTCACTGATTACAATATGGACTTTGCCGATCGTCCCGATAAATAGTTAATGATAAATATAGGTAACAAAGGTATAAATATTGACTGGTTACAATTGTTCACTCATCTTTTATTGTGACACCACACAATCTGAAATTTTATAAATATTGACTGGTTACGGTTTCTGTCCCTCCCTAATTATGAATGATAAAAATGCAAGAATAAAAAACGCATCTTTAAAATATTTATTTTACATTCACTTTTCTACCCTCTATGAAAATAAATTATCATAACCGAAAGTTGTAAATATTGACTGGTGATCGTTTTAAATCCTTCTCTGAGCTTGAAACATAACAAACAAACCAAATTTAACATATGAGCCTCGTTCTGTGAAAACTGGGCGTAATGCTTGAGCGTAAAGTGTCGTCCCAGATTAGGCTAATCAAGGACGACACTTTCCGCTTTTATTGTATTTTTTGTTTAAAGAAATTCTCTTCTAAGCGAAAATCCAGTTCAGGCGGAAAGTGTCGTCCCAGATTAGCCTGTGCGGACTGCACTGGCTAATTCGGAACGACATTTTTCGCACATGCATTTAGCCCCCTTTCACAGAGCGCGACTCATATCAACTGAGTACCGTTTTCCACTCCTCGCCAAGTTCCTCAGCCACAAATCTGCAGAGTTCTTCATTCACTGGATCCGAGGTGTTATGGATGGTGACAGGTGCGCGAATCACCGCCGAGTTCTGTTCCACGTGGTACTAATAATAGAAACACTGGCATGTAAATTTCCATGACTACATCGAAATTACTGTGTTGTTGATGATATCATCATCGTCACAATAGGTATATTGATTACTGTCGAATTCAAACGTTCCGATATTATGAATATCGATATATTACCGTAAAAATATTGTAGGTCTGCTTACAGTGTATTACTGAATGCATTCTGTTGGCGAGACCGAAATAAAGTGCATTTGAAATATTGATTGCGAGATAACTCTTTTTTTTAAATATTGATGGCGATATCACACTTTTTTACTTTAGGAATATTGATGGCGTGCTTATACATAATTATCTTAGGGATTTGTACGCGAGGCTCATACTGTATTACCTTAGTCACATGAATGGCCTGTTTACACAGTATTACCCCAGGGGAATTGAAGGCGAGCTTATACCATGTATCCTTAGGGCGAGCTTGAACTATATTAGCTAAGAGGTAATGATGGTTCAAACAGTGTTACCTCAGATATATTGGTGGAAAGTTCATACTATATTACATAAGGAATATTGATGGCGCGCATACACTATATTACATAAGGAGTATTGATGGCGATTTCACACAGTATAACCTTAGAGAAATGGACAGTCTACACGGCATTACATAAGGAATATTGATGGCGAGCAGACACAATATAACCTTAGAGAAATGGACAGTCTACACGGCATTGCATAAGGAATATTGAAAGCGAGAAGACACAATATAACCTTAGGGAAATGACGAGTTTACACTATCTTACATAAGGAATATTGATCGCAATTTCACACAGTACTACCTTGGTGAAATTGAATGTGAGCTCAGACCATGTAACCTTCGGGGTATTGATGGTTTGTTCATACAGTATTACACTAGAGATTTTCATGGTGAGCTTACAGAGTATGCCCCTAGGGATATTGAAGGCAAGCTTAAACTTAATAAGCTAAGAGGTACTGATGGCTAGTTCAAAAAGTCTTACCTCAGAGATATTGATTGAGAGCTGACACTATATTACATGAGGATTTAATGGTGAGCGCACACCATAATACCTTAGGGATATTGATGGCGAGCGCACACTATATTACGTAAGGAATATTGATGAAAAGTTCAATCTGTATTACATAAGGAATATTAATGGCGACCGAACACTATATTACCTTAGGGATATTGATGGCGAGCGCACACTATATTACCTTAGGGATATTGATGGCGAGCGCACACTATATTACCTTAGGGATATTGATAGCGAGCGCACACTATATTACATTAGGGATATTAATGGCGAGTTCACACTATATCAAATAAGGAATATTAATAGCAAGCGAACACATTTATTACCTTAGGGATTTTATGGCGAGCGCACACTATATTACCTTAGGGATATTGATGGCGAGCGCACACTATATTACATCAGGGCTATTGATGGCGAGTTAACGCTTTATTACATAAGGAACTTTAATAACGAGCGAACACTATATACCTTAGGGATATTGATGGAGAGTTCACGCTTTATTACATAAGGAACTTTAATGGCGAGCGAACACTGTATACCTTAGGGATATTGATGGCGAGCGCACATTGTATTACCTTGGGGATATTGATGGCGAGTTCACACTATATTACATAAAGAAACTTTAATTGCGAGCGAACACTATATTACCTTAGGGATATTGATGGCGAGCGCACACTATATTACCTTAGGGATATTGATGGCGAGCGCACACTATATTATCTTACGGATATTGATGGCGAGTTCACGCTATATTACAAAATGAACTTTAATGGCGAGCGAACACTACCTTAGGGATATTGATGGCGAGTTCACGCTTTATTACAAAGGAACTTTAATGGCGAGCGAACACTACCTTAGGGATATTGATGGCGAGTTCACACTATATTAGATAAGGAACTTTAATGACGAGCGAACACTATATACCTTAGGAATATTGATAGCGAGTTCACACTATATTACATAAGGAACTTTAATTGCGAGCGAACACTATTTTACCTTAGGGATATTGATGACGAGTTCACACTATATTACATAAGGAACTTTAATATTTAGCAAACACTTTATAACTTAGGAATATTGATGGCGAGTTCACGCTATATTACATAAGGAACTTTAATGACGAGCAACCACTATATACCTTAGGGATATTGATGGCGAGTTCATACTTTGTTAGATAAGGAACTTTAATGACGAGCGAACACTATATACCTTAGGAATATTGATGGCGAGTTCACACTATATTACATTAGGAACTTTAATTGCGAGCGAACACTTTTTTACGTTAGGGATATTGATGGCGAGTTCACACTATATTACATAAGGAACTTTAATTGCGAGCGAACACTATATACCTCAGGAATATTGATGGCGAGTTAACGCTATATTACATAAGGAACTTTAATGACGAGCAAACACTATATACCTTAGGGATATTGATGGCGAGTTCACACTATATTACATAAGGAACTTTAATTGCGAGCGAACACTATATTATCTTAGGGATATTGATGGCGAGCGCACACTATATTACATAAGGAACTTTAATTGCGAGCGAACACTATATTACCTTAGGGATATTGATGGCGAGCGCACACTATATTATCTTACGTATATTGATGGCGAGTTCACGCTATATTACATATGGAACTTTAATTGCGAGCGAAAACTATATTACCTTAGGGATATTGATGGCGAGCGCACACTATATTATCTTACGAATATTGATGGCGAGTTCACGCTATATTACATAAGGAACTTTAATGGCGAGCGAACACTATATTACCTTAGGGATATTGATGGCGAGTTCACACTATATAAGGAATTTAAATGGCGAGCGCGCACCATTTTACCTGAGGGATATTGCAGGAGAGTTCGATCTAGATCACATAAGGAATATTAATTGTGAGCGCACACTATATTACTTTAGGGATATTGATGGCGAGTTCACACAGCAGGTCTCGCTTGTTCTCGTACGGCGGTTCTTCGTTCTCCTCGCTAGAATCCCGTTGTTTCCGTCTTGTCGTCGCCGTCTTTACTTTGTAGTTCCGGTAGACCTACGGGAGGCAATCCAAATTAGACAGTTTGAGTTAAATAAAATACCTGCACATTGGAGCATATGCAATATAACAAAGACACACAATAAAAAGTCTATTATTTCGAACAATCATATTGACGTATTTACCACAAATTCCATAAAATAAACTATATCCTAGATCGACACGGTTAATGTGTTTACTTAATTTATATAAGTTTAGTTTTCTCGTCCCTAGCAAAAGCTCAAATGTCCAGTTCATTAAATCCTATCTTGGCCACGCCCCTGTAAACAATAATTCCCACCCACCTCTACAACGCCCCTGTAGACGGGGAAGTTCCTCTGCAGGTACTTGTCAACTTCGCAGGCGTGAAACTCGGTCTCACTGTCCATATTCGAGTTGTAGACGAACTGTATGTCCTCCGAGTCCCGGCTCTTAATGTTGCCACGGAAACCGACCTCTATGACGTCACCTTCGTTTATGCTCAGTGCCTTTAGAAAATTGAAAATACTTTACAGATTTGAATGTTAAGATAATGCATGTTACATGGCATCAGATAACCTGGTACTGATTGTTCTCAAGTCTGTTTTAAACGGATTAGCTTGAGCTCACGTTTTATATCGCAATTAAGAGTGCAACGTTATCAATTTCAAATTTGCAAGCTTTAAATTTAAATAAAATGTGTGAAATTAACAGGTAAATACGTTAAGTAAATCACCACAACTGATAAATGGTAATGCGAATCAATGAAGTAACCGACCTGATAAAGTCGTTCTAAAAGACAAAATGTGTTATTTTAGAAATGTATGTGTGTACATATATAACAGTCTGCAGAACATTGATAATCAACATTCAATTCACATATGTAAATCTCAAAACATTTAAAGCAGATGTTGCAAAAGCGGAATAGATAGTGTTTCCGCCATGCGATCGCTAGGTTCCTGGTTCGATCCCCGCAAAGCATTTTCAGGTTCTTTTTAAATACACAATGTACATGTTTTTCCAAAGAAACGGACTCGATCGATAAATGCGTTCGATGTATTCTGGCTACAATAATTATGATAAAATTGAATCATAATAATAAAGTTATATTATAACCTCGTTCTTGGAAAGCCGGCTTAATGCATGCGCGTAAAGTGTCGACTAAGATTAGCCTCTGGAGTCCGCACAGGCTCATCGGGGACGAAACTTTTCGTCTTTACTGGATTTTTGGTTATGACGGGACATCCTTCAAACAAAAATTCAATAAAAGCGGAAAGATTCGTCATTGTTAAGCCTGTGCGGACTGCACAGGCTAATCTGGGACGACACTTTATGCACAAGCATTAAACCCATTTTTCCCGGAGCTAGGATCAAATGTTCTGGCACTCACGATGCTGGGGTCGGGCCCGTCATCATAGCCCTCCTGTGAGAGTTTCTTCAGCGTCTTCTCTGTGCGACTCGTAGGTACCACGGACATCACCGTGTCGAGCGGGTCGTTACTCCTGATTGAGAATCATAGCACGTGATTAATTGAGCCTCTTTCATAGAAAACGGTGCATAATGCATATGAGCAAAGTGTCGTCTCATATTAGCCTATGCAGTCTGAACAGGCTTATCAGAAACGACACTTTCCGCCTAAACTGGATTTCCACTAAGAAGAGACTGCTGTTAAAAGAAAAATACCAAACAAGCGGGAAAGTCGTCCTTAATGAGCTTATGGGGACGGCACAGGCTAATCTGAGACGACATTTTACGCACATGCATACGCCCAGTTTTCCAAGAACGCGGCCCAATTGAATCGCATACAGCAAAACATTATCGTGAACAGATTTCATCTCAAAATCATTTAATTCATTTCAGACATGTTATTTCAGAGAATGTTTATGTCGAATTAAATGCTTGATAGATATGCTGTCGAAACAACAAATATGCGGCGTTTCTGTTGATATTCTTTAGTATAACTAAACAATAGAATTTGCATTTAACATCCATAAAACATCCATGACCACCAAAATAAATGAGCCTCGCTCTGTGGATAGGAGGTTTAATGCATATGCGTTAAGGTGTCGTCCCAGATTTGCCTGTGGAGTTCGCACAGGCTAATCGGGGACGACACTTTCCGCTTTTATTGTATTTTGCGTTTAAAGGAAGACTCTTATTGACGAAAAACGAAGTTAAGGCCGAAAGTGTTGTCCGTGATTAGCCTGTGCGGACTGCACAGGCTTATATGTGACGACACTTTACGCACATGCATTTAACCCCCTTTTCACAAAGCGAGGCTCAAATTCTAAACAAAACTCGAATATAATGGTAAAACAATGATGTATGCGACAACAGTCTCTCATACTTCTGTTTCAGAATGACTTGGACGAACTTCTGCGACAGGAAGCTGGACACCTCGGTTGCCATGGAGCCCACTTCTTCCTCCTTCACGTTCGTCTTGGTACGCAGCACCATGAACCTGGCGGTGTCAATACAGTTATCAAATAGCCTCGGTCTGGGAAAAAAGGGCTTAATGCATGTGCATACAGTGTCGTCCCAGATTAGCCTGCGCAGTCCTCACAGGCTGATTATGGACGACACTTTCCGCTTTTACGGATTTTTTCTTCTAAACGAAAATCCAGATAAGGCGGAAATAGTCGTCCCTGATTAGCTTGTGCGGACTGCAGGGGCTAATCATTGACGACACTTCACATACATGCATTACGTCCAGTTTTCCCAGAATGAAACTTCAATGTTTATGAATACGGGAAAACGTGTATGTTCATAGACACACTAAAAGTCGACTCATCACCTGGACAATGACGGTATTGCCCCTTTAATTTATGCAAATACGGTGTTGTTGGATCAGAAAAACACACTAATTTATTGATATCATTGTGTGTGTCCATTTCGATTTTTGTTGAACATATACTAATTACAAATACTGCGTTTGTTATCGCATTTGTTGTACAATGAGAACAGTACAATATAAGTTGATACATGTCAAGAAAATTGTTATCGTTCAAGCACTCTAAAACAGTACAATTGAGCCTCGCCCTGGGAAAACAGGGCTTAATGCATATGCGTTAAGTGTCGCCACAGATGCGCCTGTGCAGTCCACACATGCTCATCAGGGACAAGATTTTCCGCTTTAAATATTTTTTCTTTTAAAGGACGTATCTTCTAAACAAAAAATCAGGTATAAACGGAACGTGTCGTCCCTGATTAGTCTGTGCGGACTGCATAGGCTAATATGGGACGACACTTTACGCACATGCATTAAACCCCGTTTTCCCAGACCGAGGCTCAATTTCAAGAGTGAAGTTATCTTAGTCTGCGGTCAAAGAACAGTTTGGTGAATACGTGAGACCCCCTAGAGGCTCCTCACTTTTCCAGGGGCCTATCCAGGTCGAACTGCAGCAGGTCCAGTTTCACCTGCATGATGTTCACGTTCTCCACGGGCGTCCACTTGTTGCCGTTGGAACTGATCAAGTACAGGTTGTCATTCTCGTCATCTGAAAGTGCAAAAAAACATTATAAGATCAGAATTGTATTTGCATCGTAAGAGTAATAGCAGGTTTGGACTTTCAAACAATTCAAGTCAAGAAAAACGTTTATGACAATTGATGAACTATATACAGCTATGGTGAATTTGCAGAAGTGGGAAATATGTTTTACAGCTAAAATAGATTGGACTAAACAACCGTTATGTGACAAGAACTAAATGAACATAATTTCACCCGATAGTTCGAAATATTAGGTCGTGTATATAAGGGAATATAAGGGTATATCAGTGACGCCAACTTCCGCTTTTATGATATTTATCGTTTATAGAAAGTCTCTTCTTAGCAAAAATCCCGTTTAGGCGGAAAGTGTCGCCCCTGATTAGCCTGTGCGAACTGCACAGGCTTATCTGGGACGACACTTTACGCACATGTATTTAACCCCCTTTTCAAATTCCACGTTTCACAGAACGCGGTTCGTTTATCAACAAAAGCTTTTATACAGTGCACATTATTTACCTTTGTATGTGTACACTCGTTAATTGCGTAGAAGTGCTTGTACTACTTGGGTTGAATTCAACCCAATGAAGGCTTAAGAATCTCACTTATTCACATTCGGGGAAACAAATTATCCGCTGCCTTACAGTATCACATCAATACCTGTGTTCATTGCGTAGTCTCCCACGTGTCACTTTGCGGCTATTTACATTTGTCATCGTGTGATAACCTTCGTTAATGGCGTAGTTGCCCATATATCACTTTATTGGTTTCGGCTATGAACAATTGTCATCATTTGATCTGTGGAAAATGGCATGAATGCATGTGCTTAAAGTGTTATCCAAGATTAGCCTGTGCAGTCCGCACAGGCTGATAAGGGACGATACTTTACCGCCTAAACTGGATTTTCGCTTAGAAGAAACATTTTTTTAAACTAAAAATCACATAAAAGCGGAAAGTGTCGTTCCTGATTATCCCAAGCTCATCTGGGACGACACTGTACGCACATGCATTAAGCCTAGTTTTCCCAGAACGAGGCTAAATTGTCATCCTATGATTACCTTCGTTCATGGCGTAGTCCCCCATGTACCACTTGTTGGGTTTCGGCTCCTCCTTCTGGTTCTCGGCGGCCGCTATCTGCTCCTGCATCTTCTGCAGCTTGGACTTCTGCTTCTCTTTCTCCAGAGCCTCGATCTCGTGTGGTAGGAGAATGGGCGCCTAAAAGAAACACGTGTGCGCATGCGCGAATATATTAAGAAAAATACCGCGCGCAATTAATAATTGTGCGCATGTGCGAATATATGCAGAAAAATATCGCGCGCAATTATTAAGTATGCGCAAGTGTGATTATACGAAGCAAAATAGCGCTCGCAATGACTGGTGTTTCAATGACCAAATTTGAAGAAAAAGACGATTGCTATAAACATATGTGCGCATGTGTGAAAATGAACATATTTCCTCGATTTCCTGATAAGGAAGCATTGTTCTCATATATGTGAATTTTGAACCACTAGAGTTTAAGTGGTGTAGGGAATGCGCCAATGTATACCAGCGTTAAGTATAAACGCATGGACGGTTTTGAAACCTAGCTTACTCGGAAAGAAGATATTAATTATTCGATCTCGTGTGGAAGTAGAATTGGGTCTGACCGAAAACACGTTTGTCTATTTTTATCTAGTTCGTTTGGGAATGCAGTCATATAGTTTACATATGCGCAAACCGGAATTCCTGGCAGCAGGTTACATGTCGTAAATTTGATAATATGCAACCATGGAGTGTCTGATGTATAGAAAATATTTTGAACATTGATAAAAAACATGACTATGAAACAGAAGAGAGTCTTTGTCGTTAGAAAGCAAAATCTGTACATGTATTCGTTATATTATTATAGCAATTTTTCAACGTGTAAATGCAAGTTGAAAGTATAAAATGAAAGATAACGAGGCCATTCTTTACCAAGGGAGCTTACTCTTGTTGAGACTATACTTTAAAAAGGGGGCTTACTCGTGTTGGGTTCTTCATTTTCTCTTCCTTGGCCTTCCTCATCGCAGCAATTTTCTTAGCCTTGGTGGGATTTGGAGGGCACGGAACAGTCACCTTTAAAGGACAACAATGATAGTAAAAAAA
>VMBQ01001068.1:64068-211653 GCA_007657795.1 Dreissena rostriformis | reverse complement strand
GATGATGATGATGATGATGATGATGATGATGATGATGATGATGATGATGATGATGATGATGATGATGATGATGATAATGATGATAATGATGAGGATGATGATGATGATGATGATGATGATGATGATGATGATGATGATGATGATGAGGATGAGGATGAGGATGAGGATGATGATGATGATGATGATGATGATGATGATGATGATGATGATGATGATGATGATGATGATGATGATGATGATGATGATGATGATGATGATGACCAATAGCGATCATTATACCATACCATATTCTTAATTGCATCAAATATATACAATGTTTAGAGCAAACAATTAAAAGAACAAATATACAGTGGGTAAGACATACAATTAACAACAATGGTTAAAGAGGATAGATAGTACATGTACAAACAATGATGTGTAAAATGATACTAACAATTGTAATAATTCTTGTTTAATCACTCTGCAGTGTTCTGATCTTATTTGCAAAAAATATGAATGTTGCTAAATTA
The DNA here is from genome assembly GCA_007657795.1 of Dreissena rostriformis. Taxonomy (NCBI): domain Eukaryota; kingdom Metazoa; phylum Mollusca; class Bivalvia; order Myida; family Dreissenidae; genus Dreissena; species Dreissena rostriformis. Next base: position 211,144 of record VMBQ01001068.1, on the reverse strand, counting down.
TTCAGTACAATTTTTTATTCTGAATTTATGAGTGCGATACATTTGTTTACAGTAGGCCATCGGCAAAAATAAGCTTTGAAGATTTTTTTTCTGAGATCCTTGTATTTTGGGCAAACTAACAGAAAGTGATATTCCGATTTTACCGCGTTCATATTGCAGATATTGCAAAGCCGTTCATTTTGCGGAGTATTTGAATATTGCCCAGTTTCTATAGCAAGCTGAAGTGATGACGTTCGCAATTGAGAAAGTGAGCAAATTCAAATTGTTCAAATATTTGGAACAGTTTATGTAATGAGAACGAGGCGTGTTGTGCAAGTATTTTTTGTGTTCTGAGGAAATTCCCATTCTGAAATAAAACAAAACCGAGATATTTAAAAGAATCAACGAATTCTGTCTTTGTGTTATAAATAGATCTATCAATACTGCGTGACCTTCCATTTTCGAATACCATGGCTTTTGTCTTGGATACATTTATTTTTAAGCCCCATAAGTAACAGTAATTATCGACTTCGTTTAACATAAGTTGTAGACATTCTGGTGATTTGGCAAACAATATCATGTTATCAGCGTATAGTATTAGAAAAAGCCTAATATTTTCAAGGGTTATAATTCCGGGTCTGTCTGAAGTTATATTGTCAATCAAATCATTGAGAAAAAAACATTGCTAATAGAGGAGAGCTCGGGTCTCCTTGTTTTACGCCCGTGTTATAACTAAAGAAGGGGGAGAACTCTGCATTAAATTTTACACACAGATTGACCGCATTGTACATAGCTTTCAGGGACTCGATAAAGTGATTGCTCTCTTTTTCTTTCATCAATTTGTGCCACAGGAACTCATGGCCTATGCGGTCAAAAACATGTTGGTAGTCTATAAAGACGCAATACAGTTTTTCTTTTTCACTCAACGTTTTTGTTATAATTGATTGCAAAATAAAAATACAGACGGATATTGATTTTCCTTTTTGGAATCCAAACTGATTTGGGGTGATTTTATGATTGTTATTTGATCATTCTTTTAACCTATTCAATAGTATTTGTGAATAATTTTTTGCAATGATGTTGGTAAGAGTTATTCCTCTATAATTTTTTAATCGTTTGCATCCCCTTGTTTATATATCGGACTGATAATTCCCTTTTCCCATGCCTGTGGATATTCATGCGTTTTGAATACTCGATTGTAAATATGTTTAACAAATGGTATGATTATATCGGCAGTGTGTTTAAATAGCATTGTTCTCAGCCCTTTTCTGCCTCATTAATGATATCCCTTTCAGAATCAGTCAACATGGATGCAACTCACCGTGACTGGTGCATCGAATGAGGTTGACTCGAACTGCATGACCACGATAGGGCTGGACGACAACAGCCCCTTGCACTTGGTGGACCGCGACTTGAGGTCCGTCACTGAACTAGAGTCCACCGGCAGGACCTGGCAATGAACGTGCATTGAACAATGCTTACATAAGGAATTAGAATTTTGTTTATTTATATGTCTTGTTTATTTATAGTATACATATTTTATTACATCTTTTTTGTACATAAACGTTTCTATATTTTCTCTTAATCAACTAGGTGGTAGCTTCACAGTTAGGATAATAAAAGTCTTATCGTTACTGAATAAAACAAATCTATGCTGTTTTGTTTGCAAATTCTTTTTTTTCTGATTATATATACATGTAGCGAGGATGTCTAATTGTTCTAGTATGATAACTGTTTGGACTGTATACAATTTAATCACAACATTGAATTCATTTTTAACATAACACTTTAATTATTTTCTTGATCGTATTTTATTTTTTATTTAACCACAAGTTTCGTTATCTTCCAAAATAAGCAGTTTTTACTTTTACACTTAAAATTTAGTTATTTCCTTATTGCTGGTCTAAAAGCAACTGTTCCTAAGATCCTTATAAACTGGGAATTTCTAAAGTATCTGGTGTCAGTTTATTTCAAAAGAGATACAAAATTGACATGTTCTCTGATTACAATAAAGACATTGCTTGCATTGTAAACAGCTAACCCCATGTGAACTAATTAATAAAGCCATTAACCCAAGTTGTTTAACCCCACCATGATGTCTGGTAAATTACTTGTGAATTACTAGTATTTCGCGACAATAAATACATTCTACCAGAAGTGGGGTGTTCACACGTTAACCTAAATATGTGAACGACATGTATATATAAACCAATATCTTTATTTATTTATCAGACGACACTTGTTGATACCCTTTTTTTTACCTCCATCATGATATGGTCCTTTCCCGTGATGCAACCCTTTGGAATCGTCATACAAATCCTTTGATCGAAGGATGACGTAACTTTCCCGCCTTTTTTCGAAATCGTTGAGTAGTCTCGTTTGAGACGACTAAACACCGCGACGCGCTCAAGACTATTCACTTCCGCCACCGCGAATTTTACGTCTTTGTAATTTTCCAGGGTTTCCTCCTTTGTTTCCAAACACACCCATTTGCCTCCCTTTTCCGCCTTCACGATGTATTCCCTCGCAGTGTGTCCATGGAAGCTCTGTTTACCGGCGTGAACCGGAATATACAACGCGATATTGTCCTGAAAGTAAACACAGGAATCACAATCGTTGTGTCTTTGATTATCAGCGAATATACAACAATTGTGTGTTATAATTCGCATAAAGACCTTAGGGGCGCTCATGTCTGGAACGATTTTGCGCCCTGTTTTTGTATGTGTTTTTTTTCGAGTAATATTTTGATTTTGAATTAATAATAAGATGAAATACTTTATCAAAGAAATATAACCAAATATAAGCGTTGCTAAATGACATTCAAGAACATGGTCTCTGATAATAATAACCTTTAACATCGCATTCTCATCCTGCCCTTGCAGCCGTAAAATATGGCTGATCAACTCCTCGTTTTCGCTGAACGGTACCGGGTTTTCCAGCTGGTCCAGTGACGTCACAGTGACGTCATTTTTGTTGAACTTGTTCGGCTGACCTCTGACAACGCACCCGAGCTCTGCTCCATTCTCGATCATGTACCTTTGTGTGAAAAGCGCAGGATTACATTAAAAGAACTAAAAGCATACGGAAAGGGAAATTTGTCCACTGAAAAAAAAGTGAATTTTAGTTAATTGTTGCGAACATTAATACGGCATACTGGCTTAATATGTGAGCTGTTCATAATTGCAGTTTAGATTTGGAAATCTTTAACATGAATATTCTCTAATTACATATCAAAAAGTAGATAAAAAGACTTCAAAAACATATTACAGTAATCCTAATCGGCAGAATCTGAAAAATCCGACTTTATCACCGCATTCTTGTTATAGACATCCGACACGTGACCTACTCGAACATTGGCCAGGCCTCCCAGGCGGGCGGCTTGTCGCTGCCGTGCTCCCGGCGCCTCCACTCCTCCTCCTTCCGGCGCTTCTCTTCCTCCTCCTGCAGGCGGCGTTGCTCCATCTGGAGGCGCTCTTCCTCCTGCCTCTTCTTATCTGTCTCCTTCCTCCTTTCCTCGACCTAGGAGGAAATAGACAAGGATATTATTAAATAAGTTCAACGAGATTTATTCTTAAGTTCTAAGTCCTGCGGTAATGCTCAATGTGTAGAGTCTCTTTTCTACCATTCCTGATAAATGGTTGTAAATGGAAAGTAATTAAGAACGTTTATGGTAATGAACGAGATTTGTATTAATGAATTTTTAAAAACAATTGTGTTCTTTACTCAACCACAAAACCTCTAAATAAATATTACTGTATTGCAAAAAAGAGATTATTCATAAAAAAAGAGTTTTTATACTTGCACATTGGTACTTGGATGAAATGTTGTTTTGCCCCGATGAAGCAATGGAGACAATGAATCAGTATGGTTTTCTCCGTTTAACTATATGTTTTTGATAATAAATGGGTCGGGATTTTTTTTTAACGAGATAAAGAAAGTTTATAGTTGTGTTGTTGTACCAAATTTTAATGGAGGGATGATTTTGAAATTGCTGATTATGTTTTGCCTTCTTCCTCTTTTTCTGGTCAACGAATACAAACATGATGATGAAATGGACGTAGAATACAAACATGATGATGAAATGGACGTAGAATACAAACATGATGATGAAATGGACGTAGAAACGGCGGTGCTCAAATGGAAGTTACTTTTATATTGTTTTTTCGCAACCCTATTTCTTGTACCAAATGGTCATGATGGGGGTCAAGACGATCTAATTCCTCCTTCTTCCTTTTCTAAACCAGATGGGATATAAGAATATAAATATATATGATTTATTAAAATTAATTAGAGAAATTGTGTCGCTTCTTGAATAAGTGTGGTGTATACTGATGATATAAAGAAACTGACCATCGACAACAGTATTTGATTTGTACTATTAGTTGTGATACTACGAAAATGTGTTGTATTAGGTTAAATAAAATATTTGCATATAATATGAAGATACTGAATTATTCAAAAGGTCCCTGTTGAGTTGAAGATACTATGTCTGCTCAGTGATCAGGGTTCGATCCCCACTCTGAAAGTATTGTAATAATCTTCTGACTAGACACCAATTACTGGTTCTCCCCAGGACTCGGACTCGATTGCGTCTTAAAAAGCATTAGAGTTTCAATACAATCGAGTTCAAACATATGAGACTCGCTGTGTGAAAGGTTGGTTTAATGCATGTGCGTAAAGTGCAGTCTCAGATTAGCCTGTGCAGTCCGCACAGGCTAATCAGGGACGACACGTTCCGCTGTTATTGTATTTTTGTATTGTAAAGGAAGACTCTTCTTGACGAAAATCCAGTTTAGGCGGAAAGTGTCGTCCCTGATTAGCCTATGCAAACTGCACAGGCTAATCTTGGACGACACTTTACGCACATGCATTGAACCACATTTTCTCAGAGCGCGACTCATATAGGTGCTTGCTATTTATTTATAACCACCCACCTTTGCGCGGAACGCTATCTCCTCTTGGATATTTTTCGCTTCCTGTTTAGCGCGTTCGGCCGCGAGTTGCGCTTCGACCGCACTGCTCTCAGTTTCCGCCGATAATCGGAGAGCCTCGGCGAGTTCCGCGTTAGCTTGAGCCACCTGGGCGTTCAACCGAGCAAGCTTCTCTCGCAACTCCTTCTCCTCGATGCTCACGTTGGAGTCGTCGTCTGAAGCGGAAACAGAAATAATGTGAGGATGGAATTTACGGAAATAGCTCGGGGTCTTCGGTAACCTTCGTTGATGCTCGTATTTTTTCCGTAATGAAATAAAACGACAATGCAAAAAAATGGTCGCAACAACAAAGCAGCAAATGCGACAGCGCCAAGAACCCTAATGACCACCTCCACACAAAAAATACCTATAAATTAACAACAAATAAATCATTATAAATATTACAAATAACAAGGAAGCACATAAATATAGATCAAACGAAGATGTAGAAACAGAAGGAGAGTTACACCGAATAAAGTTTTACATACAATAAAACGATATACGGAAAGCTGCTTCATAGTTAACGATCAAACAGTATTAGACATATCAGCAAACTAGAAGATGTGAATGAACGCCAATTATAACCAATAAATGAAACTCACAATAAATCATGCTTACAATAGTGGTACCCCATACTGATTTTCCGGTGTCTCGGTGCAGGATGCACGGCCATGTTGTTAAGCGATAATTGCAACATTTTTGGAGTATTTTTTTTCTGTTGACGTTATTAAAGTTACAACGAACAACTGATTAAAAAAAAATCCTTTCAGTAGTTTTAGTTTTGTTCTTATTAATATTTGTATGCGCTGTACTCAGATATGGTCATCCTTTAACGTTAAGCACTATAGCAAGGAGAGATCCAATAATAAGTAATTTACATATAAGAACCGAATAAAATAAGTTATTTAGCTAAGCCAATAAATAATAGTGGTAACATTAAGCTTATTAAAACACTATATCCGTATTCACTCACGGCAAAATTATACAATATTTTAACGTTCAATATTAAATTAATGTAAATGCCAATTTTTATAGATATGCAACCCGTTTCAGTCTCAAACGCTTAGAAGTCTAGATTTATAATGCAAAAAGTTGGGACTTTATAACCAAAACAAGATTCTTATCTATAATCGACCTGTTTATTGCCGCTAACGCGCACTTACGTCACGTACTTTGTTTCAAGGCTGACCGATATAAATCACGTTCGGAGTGCCGTGCTGTAAACATCTTGTGAAATAAACAAGCCCTTATCGGTCAAACTTACAAAAGCAATGTTTGTTTTGTGACACAGATATATTTTTGATTCATGGTTAGGGATTTAACGTATCAAATTGCTTCCAAAGTCAACAATTTGTGTTGAGATCAATGACCTTGGGCTCAGATAAACGTTTACAAAACTACCTAAGTGTTTACAACCAACCACGTTTTTTTTTTTTTTATCGAGTGCACCGGGATTGTCTCCCATATGGCCATCGCCCCCAGAAAGACGTGTTAGTTGGTTACGGGGGATAGTGCAAGATACAGGAGACACCCCGTTCCAGAGGTGAACCTGGGTCTTTTTAGTGCCCGGTGTATAGCACCTAGTACACTGCACCTCGGTTTTACGTCTCATGCGAAAGACGAGTAAGTAGGTTAGGTGCAGCGGGGGATCGAACCAGCGATCTCTGGATTGTGAAGCCAGTGTGTTACCACTAGACCACGGATCCTCTACAACCAACCACGTAACTTAAATCTGTTAGCCATCTCCAGACGTTCAATTTATATGTTCAATAGTGGTGCTGTTACCAAAGCAGTGGTTGTTATGGTGATGTTGATGGTAGTGGTGGTGGTGATGATGGTAGAAGTAGTAGTAGTGGAAGTAGTAGAAGACGTATTACTACTAGTAGAAATAGTAGAAGTAGTACTACTTGTAGCAGCAGAAGCAGTAGGAGAAGCAACAGTAGCACTAGAAGAAGTGGTATTAGTAGTTGTAGTAGTAGCAGTTGAAAGAATATTCTTTGTGTATTTAATTCTTATGACTTGCAACGGCAAACTGTAAAACTTGGAACCTATTTTACTAACAAAATATGGCTTCTTTCGGTTTTAAAACAAAACAAAAGAATTATATGGGGTTTCATATCGATGGTGCATGATATATAAACACAATGCACGTTCATACATAGACTTTAAATTATAGACTAAGCATCGATATTAAATCAATGTTACGCTGGTCAGACTTGAGTTAATTTACAAAAGATGAATTACGGGAACTGGAAGTTGTGTTTACAATTCTGATTAGGGTCGATTCAAATATACTCGGATGAAACTCTCGTCACGCGATCAAACAACAATTGTGGCCTATTGTACATCGTATGCTGATTCGAGACATTTCCTGGTATGATTCGATGCATTTTACTTTTTCGATTTGAAAATACGCTTTCTTCACGAAGTTTAAAATTGTTCGCTTTCAAAAACTTAAGATACGGGGTTAGCTTAAGTTATTTCAGCTTAAAGCGTCGAAATGCTTTATTATTATGTGTCACAAGAGGAAAATATGTTAATTGGCAAATAAAACGACAATGCGAACATTATGGAGCTTAGTGACTCATAATATCCCTTGATTGATCGCGACCAATGTTGTAGACTAAGTTTCACAATCTTCCAACTATTTGGAAACCTCTGTTTTTGCTGTGGTGTCTCTTTTTAAATAAGTATTAAAAGCATGTTCACAAATGCTCACCATATTATAACTTCGTTAATTGATGAGACATACATGATACATGTTCCCTAAGTAAGGAAATATGAGTCGCGTTCTGAGAAAACATGGCTTAATGCATGTGCGTAAAGTGTCGTCCAAGAATAGCCCATGCAATCTGCATAGGCTAATCAGGGACGACACTTTCCGCCTAAATTGGATTTTTGCTAAGAAGAGACTTCATTTAATTCAAGTAAACGAAAAATGACATAAAAGCGGAAAGAGTTGTCCCTGGTTAGCCTGTGCGGACTGCACAGGCTAATCTGGGACGACACTTTACGCACATGCATTATGCCCAGTTTTCTCAGAACACGACTCAAAGGATCAACGCTGAACATAGGTACCAACTATAATGGCCTGCCCGATTTTGCATTGAAGGGAAGTAACTGAAGAAGGTCTCCCGTTAGTTCGATTATAAAACGATTTGATTAACATTTGTGAATTGAAATGAGACCAATGTTTTGCTTTGCTGTGATAATGTTCGAGGCTGAGTGTTTGCATTGTTTATCAGAAGATAAATGTTAGAATAAGAGTCAGCTCCGTCCGCACAGGCTAATCGGGGACAACACTTTCCGATGTTATGGCATTGTTCGTTAAAATAAAGTCTCTTATTTTCAAAAATCCAGTTGAGGCGGAAAGTGTTGTCCCTGATAAGCCTATGCAGATTGCACAGGCTATGCTTGGACGACACTTTACGCACATGCATTAAGCCCTGTTTTCCCAACGCGAGGTCCATAATTATGTTTGTAATGATTACAGTCTTATCAGTTATCACATTTGGACTGTTACCCTTAAAGCGTTTAAACAATGCATATTTCTCTAGATATATTCAAAACTTTAATAAATGTTGAAATAACACGTATTTTCTGTTGGCAAAAATCATGGTTAAACTTTCAAATAAGCGATGCAAAAAAGGCTTGATACAAAACGAAGAATTGAAAAATAAACTCTTATTTCAACGGAAAATAATGCCGGGCAACTCTTTGTCGTTCTGATGCGTTACGTTGTTAAATTCATGCTGTTCAGAACCCCAAATGGCTGTTTAACCCTTTCAGTGCTGGAACCGAATTTTGAAGGCCTTTGCAAACAGTTTGGATCCAGATGAGACGCCACAGAACGTGCCATCTCATCAGGATCCAAACAGTTTGGATCCAGATGAGACGCCACAGAACGTGGCATCTCATCAGGATCCAAACTGTTTGCTATTCTGATAGTGGTCTTTGAAAAAAAGTGAATAAAAATGATGATTTTAGAAATTCAGCAAACGACATTTTAGCAGACGACAAATTTCCCAGCATGCAAAGGGTTAATCGTCGATACACTACGAAAAAGCGAAACGTATTTCTCGTCTAGTATTTACTTACGTACGCACTGTGGTATATCCACATAAGTCGGCGAGCATCGAACATCAAAAGACACACGCCCTATTCAAGAGCGTTTTATACAAACCACCCAAAATTTAAAAAAGAATTTTTTTTTCAAATCCACACACAAAAGCTTGAACGTCATTAAAATGCAACTTGTCTTTCCAAAAATTCGACTTTGAAATGAATATTGCGTTCAATAGGGAAGTACATAAAAGCAAATGACATCCGCCGTTTCATCCCTACTTCATCTGTGAGCAGTTTTCAATTTGTCGAAATCTACTTACTAAAAGATAAAAATCACAATTTCATTAATCCGCCATAATGGTATGCAAATATTTTGTTCAATTAAAATATTTAAACAGACCATCAAAAATCAATTACAATCACTTGGACGATGACGAATTTCGATTTAAAAATTGATTTAATTAAGTATACCGAAACACCACACGAACATGAAAGTAAATTTACTGAAAAGCTAGTGTCTTTTGAGTGGACGGAAAGTGCAAACATTCTGACCGTTTGTTCAATATTCTATAACCCCTAATATTTCAATATTTCAAGTAGTTATACAAATCAGGTTTGCAATTAACTCATGACATCGAATATTTCTCAAAAGAAGACTGGCGACTCATTAAATTTGATGCCACGCGCACATGACTTGTTTAAAACAATAATAAAATAATACTCGGTCATTACCCAATTTGTCATTATAAACAATAATGTAATTTCAAACGAAAGTTTGCAACAAATAACGTATAGAAAGGCATGCAGAAATAGTTAAGTTGTACTGTGTTATACAAATTCACAATCTATAAAGCACTTGTTTCGTCGCTCATGGTTACTTCCAGAAGTGGGTTTGTTTCTTGTTTGCTGCTATTTCATGTATTCGGATTTTATGCATTTTTCTGTACATTTAAAAGTTATATTTTTACCATAATTATAAAACTCTGATGAATAAGTTTAACTGATTTCCTTCTTCATAGGTGATTTTTAGGACGTCAAGTTTGGTCTACGTAAATATAATTGTGGGTTCTAGTATAGTACATAGACAATTTTAGATGTAAATGTTGGGTCTTGTGCATTTACGATCAGTATTAAAAAGTCTTTTGTATAACCACTTAGCCTATTGCCACAATTTTGAATATGTTAACTGAAGGCGTTTATATGATTGATAAAAACAAGTATTTGGCGGGAAAAAAAAACACAAACAAAACCAACAATTGTTTGGTCTAGGGAATCGTGACCTTGTAAACTCCAGTAGCATACATTTTACGTTTGAACTGTGTCCTTTATTTGTGTTTTGTTTTGCCCGTGCTAATATTTTCGATAGCACAATATAACTTAAATGGGGCACTCTCTGGTCTACTGTTTTTTTTTTAAAGAACAAAAATAATCGCTTGGACGCTAGTTTCAATGTTTCAAACAGATTATTTGCGAGCTGTATCATCTATAAAATAAGAATCGCTCTGGGAAAACTGTTGTTAATGCTTGTGCGTGCAGTGCGCACAGGCTAATCAGGGACGTCACTTTCCGCCTAAACTGGATTTTCGCGAACATTGCGAAGAAAATACTTCATTGGAACGAAAATAACAATAAAAGCGAAAAGTGTCGTCTCTCATTAGCCTGTGCGGACTGCACATGCCGATCTGGGACGACATTTTACACACATGCATTAATTCCAGTTTCCCCAGACGCTCAAATAACGACAGTTTTACCGAATCGTTAAACAGGGTACCAGTCTTATGGCCGCTCACCATCTATCACTACTTCAAAAGCACTCGAAAGATTAACACGTGGACTATTTTTATCATTACATATTCATAACTTACACGGTTTCGGGTGGAGTGGCCTGTTTACGACATATCTATGGGTTAGAGAACGGATTATGGCATTCTGTAAGCACAAACGACCTCTCAACTAGTTTGGACAGATTTACTACATTCTTTTAAGTACAAACACCGCAGCCATGGAAACGTGGTGCTGTCGAGCATATACTGAATATTTGACAACCTCATCCCCTGATATTTAAAGGCACATACTGTTTCAATTAAGCAGTCATTTAAAGCACTTAGTTTTTTTGTGTTTGTATGAAGTATGTTTATTTGTTAAGTAAACAATGACACATTTAAAACACAATTTGTGTTATTTCTTTGATAACAAAACGAATCGGCTCGGCTCGAACCGACTTATCCCTCCCTGTGAGTGTCTGACCGACCGACCGATTGAATATTAGGTGTTCATAAGGATAATTTACTGTTTTATAACTATTTGTTAGTTGCTTATTGATAAATGTACCCACAGAATCAGTGATTTATTATCTGTCTGGTCTAGTGATAAATGATACGTTTTACTTTTTAAGGCTGTAAATGCATTTCATTTGATCTATTATTCGATTGATTCATTACATTTATAATTTATTTATTGGTATTTATTTATGCATTTTTGTTGAATAATTCCATTAAAAACTACTCAGAAGACCGTAGTGTGTCGCCAAAGAAGGACCTTTACATAGTCCGTGAGTCGTGTAATATCTTAGACATATATTTATTTCAATCACCATAAAAGTCTAACAGGATCAAAGACCACACGCCTTCAAAAGATAATTTGATCGCATTTAAATTGCGTGAAAATACACGCATAATTGAAAGTAAAATTTAAAATTAGAATTCGCCGATTAGTTTTGTAAAAAATCCAAAGCCTGATTTAAATTGTACGTATCTATACGATCAGGATTTCTAAAGTCACATGACACCCGATTAAATTGAATCCGTTAAATTTTTATGATAGAAGTCTACGTTAGAATATTAATCAAAAAGATGTGTGTAATAAATGCTGCGCCACATTTTGGGAACTTTTTCTTACAGTTGTTTATGTTAGCCCATTTTTCTCGAACCTTTAATTTTCTCTGCTTTAAAATCATAATCATGATCATCATGATCATGATCGTCGTCGTCGTTGTCACCACCACCACCACCACCACAATCATCATCATCATTATCATCATCATCGTTAGTGCTGCAACAATATACCGGTATATCGGTATATATCGCAATACGCAATCCGCATATTGTATTGCGATACGATTTTCATCATACCGGTACAAAAATTCTACAAAAAATCATCCACATTTCGCCCAGAAAAGCCATCCGAAATAATGATATCAAAGTAAACAAAACAAATCGGTGTTTAGAAAAAATAAATGTGTTACGTTAAACTAGCATTCTTAAAAGTCTAGTATACGGAGTAGCGTTGTTACATGGGAGTCCGCAAGATCTGCTTTTGCGTGTCATACTGTTATATTTAAGATGAAGCTTATGTAAATACTATATAAAAAACACAATTAATTACATAATAAAAATGTAAATTAATGTTATTATAAACAGAAGTAATAATGATCCAAAACAAATTACGCAACAGTATTCTGATAAGTTACACGACCGGCTTTTAAACATCCACAATTCTCTTTCGGGTTATTAATCTTCTTGTCGGCTTTTGTAATAGTTCTCTAAATGGCAGACGAAACGAACGCCGAGTTTGACTTTATAGACAATTCCAAGGGAAAAAGTGTTGTTTTGGGCATATTTAAGTCTTAAAAGGAAGAGAGAAACTAATGAGATCGAGGAAGGGGTAGGATATTGTAAGCGGTGTTAGGATGGTGTCAAATGTTGTGGCGGAACATCCAATTTGTTCTCGCACTTGAGCCGCACCACAAAATTTTGTAAACTGGGCAATACATATGCTTTAACAGTAATGACTTGGTCATATTGTACTTGTAGCATATTTATAATAAATTAATGTTAATATCACAGAGATTTATTGTATACACTATACAGTATACAGCACACAATTGCGCAGCATTTTAAATATTTAATGGGAATATCCAATGGACAAAATGACAATACTAAACTTTCATTTATAACAAAATTCTTTGTATGGCCAAAATAAGAGTTAATTGTGTTTATAATGCATTTTGTAAAAAAGGCTAGAATTGCCAATAGGATATAACGAGAACCTAAACATACAATACAAAGGTTATGTTCATGTAATTAAGTTGGTTTTGGTGATTAGCTGGCGAGTTATAATTCTTGTACAAGTAAGCAATATATTGCAATATATTGCAATACGGGTTTTTGAACTGACAATATATTGCAATACGGTTTTTGGCGTATTGTTGCAGCACTAATCATCGTCATCATCAACATCATCATCGTCATCATCAACAACATCGCCGCAGAAACAACACTATCAACATATACAATACGTGTTAATTTCCCTGCACATATGTTTTTACAAATATTAATTTATATTAACGAAGCGGTCTGTAAAGGGATGAATGCGTATGTTTAGTACATAATAAATGTGAACAGATAGGATGCTGAGTTACCGGCTAGAATACACGTAATTAATTTATACTAATATATTGAATGTTTGTTTAATTATATTATAGTCAATGTTTATGTAATTATATTATATGGAATGTTTATTTAATCGGCAAAAGGTTAGAGGCGGGCTAAACAGGCGACTTTTTAATATACACAATTTTCTTTTTGTTGTTATTTATCAACAACGCAGTACGAAATCGAGTCAATACGCGTGGGAATGTAATACTAATATTTGACAGGAGATTTACAAATACAACGGATAAATTCTGCAAACATGTTAACTGCGTATTTGTGATTCTAAATCTCGCTTTCTCATTAAATTACATATCGCTCTAGCATTTTAAGTACCTGTTCAAATATTTGACAATTTAGTGACAAATATTATTTAATAATAACAACGGTGTTGTTGTAACCAAATATAACTTAGCAAACAGTAAGTTCTATGAATTGACTACCCAACTTTGACACATGCAATTATGTTTTGTAAAAGATAAATATCTAGAATTCAATTTCGCTTTTCTGTACATGTCGCTCGCATTATTGAAAAAGACTCTGAAAGTGGGTGAAACGCGACGCCCACCGTTCATTGGGGGCACAGAAATCAATTAACGAAGGTCAAAATGTAGCTGACCTATGGGTTATTGATATACCGGGGAGTGATTGGTTTTAGACAAAGACGCACTTAAGTGATTAAAATACCGCTAGTTTATACTAGCAAACAGAGGTTCGCCTGTCTCAAAACCTCAGGGTTCTTGGCATCGGTGAACAGTTGCGTATATAAGCGTCACTTTAATACTTGTATAACTGTATGCTGTCTGGTAGGCGCTGTGGTTGGTACATGCGCTTCTAACCTAGGCGACCCGGGTTAAATCCCCAGTCCCGGCGCATGTGAGTTGGGTTGGTGGTCACCATACCGGACAGGTGGTGTTTTCTCCGGGTACTCCGGCGTCCCCAACAGCACAAGACCATACAAAAATTGAATACATTTCCGTAAAAACTAAGGATGGGAACGAATATTCAAAATATTCGAAAATTGGCCGAATATTCGATTCCAATGTTCAAATTCGAATATTGAATGTTTATGCAAAGAAACTCCCAAATAAAACTTTCAAGTGCAAATTCGCATTTTTTGTTCAGTGCAGACAACTTTCGAGTAGCAGTCATTGTTGTGATATGTGTCGCGTTCTCAGAAAACTGGGCATGTGCGTAAATTTTCGTCCCATTTTAGCCTTTAGCCATTTTAGTCCGCACAGGCTAATCAGGGACCACACTTTCCGCTTTTATGACATTTTTCGTTTAAATGAAGTCTCTTCTTAGCAAAAATATAATTTAAGCGGAAAATGTCGTCCCTGATAAGCCTGTTCGGACTGCACAGGCTAATCTGGGACGACACTTTACGCACATGCATTATGCACAGTTTTCTCAGAACGCGACTGATATCATCTGCAAATCGTAGGAATTACTTAATAAATCGTGGGTACTATTAAGAGGAGTTACGACGAAACTCACTCGTGGAAACGAATAACTGTTTTAAAAAGTCGTGGGGTTGACTAAGTTAGTCTTGGAAACGACTACATAAGTCGTGATAAAAAACATCACTACTTCATCCGAATCTCTGGAAAAACTTAGTAAATTACAACTGTTGTTTCCGAACATGTACATTACTTACTGTATTTGTTAATAACTAACGTTTTCGGTGCTATTAACATAATTTTCGTGAATTATAAAGACGGAGTAAAGAAGGAAAGGAGCGCGATACAGATTCTATTGGGTTCCAATAGGGTTAAACGAATGAGGGACAATAGGGAGATGTATGTGTAATACAGACTTTTTTGGATAATGGGTGAATACTTAGTTAGGGAAGATGGAACTGAAGCGCATATACAGATTTTCGAGGACCATACACGAGACTATGAATTACTTATTTACCAAACACTTGAATTAATCAAATACAGCAACACAAATGTACAGGTATGCTAATGGCGTTTCCATTAACATAGTGAGTGCTCGTTTATAACAGTTCAACATTTAATATCCTCTGAAATGTTTTTCTCATCGCTACCCATTAACGGCGAACGAAAACACTCAATAGGAAACCATCCATTTAATAGAAAGTATACAAACATCGCTCTCGAGGTTGCCGGGCACAGAACGTCCAATTGTACAAGAATTCAGTTTGTGTTCACTGTTTATTGCAATTGCAAGCAGATATTTTAAATCGTGTTTGTAAAGTAAATGCACACTGAAAACGATTTTTTTTTGTCAGAAATGCATTTATTATTGTTAATGTTCGAAAGCGCTGGGTGCGGATGGACTAAATACTTTACTGTAAGCTTGATTCGAACATACAATTGTCATACTTACGAGCTGGACTTGACAATATGCTCCGAATTTATGTTCATGCATCGTATATAAACAAATCGACATTTTCAATATTCAATTTAATTCAGACATATAACACGTTATAGAAAAAAAGCCTACAGTAACTAGACAATTAATTATTATCAAATCGTTATTTTTACCCCGGTCAAGATCTTGTAGTATCTTTGAGCATAAGTCAATAGCAGACGTACAAATAATTTAAATGTAATCGATTTGTTTTATATGAGATGCGTTCTAGGGAAACTGGGCTTAATGCATTTGCGTTTAGTGTGGCCTTGACACTTTCTGCTTTTATGGACTTGTTCGTTTT
Organism: Dreissena rostriformis; assembly: GCA_007657795.1. Lineage (NCBI taxonomy): Eukaryota > Metazoa > Mollusca > Bivalvia > Myida > Dreissenidae > Dreissena > Dreissena rostriformis. The sequence goes on along the minus strand of VMBQ01001068.1, from coordinate 195,020 downwards.
AAGGAAAGTCTCTTTTTTAACGAAAATCCAATCTACTGCACATCTGGGAAGTCATTATACGCACATGCATTAAGCCCAGGTTTTTTTTCCAGAACGAGGCTCATATCTTTGTAAGTCTAAGGCCAAAAAAAAAATAGGTCCGTTTCCGGTCGCCCGACCGTGTCTCCAGAATCGGCGCCGACCCTCAACTTTTTATTGGGGTCGCCAAAAAAAAATANACCCCAAAAAAAAAAAAAAAAAAAAAAAAAATCCTACCTACCGACCCTGTTTTTTTCCCAAGGAGACCGGAAACGGACCTATTTTTTTTTGGCCTAAGTATATGGCTTGCTCATTGACTTACAACCTGTTCAAAGGTTTATTAACTACCTCACGTCTTCTATAATATGAACATTCCTCGAAAAAATCCAACGTTCTGCGTTTCGCATGCTCATGATTTAAAGAAAGTATGCATGTATATATTAATACCCTATTTAACTTTGGGCATTTTGGATGCGGTGTCCGCCTTGTTCCCGCAGAAGGTCGCGATTTACATCCCTACTCTGGGATCGTGTGAATTGTCTCGACAGAAACCAGGTTATGATTCTAACCAGGAAAGAGACTCGAAAGAATGTAAAGAAGCATCGTGCTTTATTCGCAATCATATGTAGTTGCAACGAAAAGAATTAAACTACAACGCGAATACACATTATTCTTTAGATATATTCCTTTTCTCGTCCGCAACATACACAAAGTATTCTGCTGTGCATGAGGACCGATTTATGTTATTTAAACGAACAATAGGATATCGAAAATATTGATTTAACAGTGTAGTACCATGGAAACAAATAACAACAACATTTGATATGCGTAGTAGAAAGTCGCCATAAGCATTCACGTTATTCAAATTGTTATAATTTCAGTTTAAACCCATATATTTGTCCCTTATACAATAGTTATATGTTTATAAGAAACGAACATGATAAATGAGTCATAACAAAAAACCTTCTCATGGAAATATGAGTCGCGTTTTGAGGAAACTGGGCTTAATGCATACATGTGCGTAATGTGTCGACCCAAAAGCCAGTGCAGTCCGCACAGGCTTATCAGGGACGACACTTTCCGCTGTTATGACATTATGCGTTTAACGGAAGTCTCTTATTAGCAAAATCCAGTCAAGCTGGAAATTGTCGTCCCTGATTAGCCTGTGCGGACTGCACAAGCTAATCTTGGACGACACTTTACGCACATGGATTATGCCCAGTTTTCTCAGTACGCGACTCATATAATGAAACTTAAATTTGGATTAAAATTACATAACCGTTAAAAGGGGAAACATCAAAAAGCCCGCGTTACTTTTATCCTAGAATATTCGTAAATTATGTGTCAATCATTCACATAATGTAGATTGTGACAATATACACGCTCACATTGGAAAGCCATTTTGGTCTAGTGTTAAGTGGCAAATATTAGCATGTATGTCGATGCGACATCGGGGGCAATCCGGTTTACCTATCAATGAGTGTTTCCTTAAAGAACATTGTCGTAATAGCCCGAGAGTACGTGTATGCAGATCGATCGTTTATTATTGTCACACTTCTATCAAATTTACAATGCGAAAATCCTTTTTTCTGCTCAAAAGAGAGAAAAAAATCACGGTAGTTAAATATATTTTACATAATTTCATAATTTTATATAACATATCTTGGTATTTTACTTATTTAAGGTATTTCCGTATGTTTGCCTGAGGCAGGAACGTGATTGCTGACTTTGTTGTCCATTGTTATTCATTCTTACTGATATGTGAATATAATATTGTGATTAAGACGTACTAAGAAATCAAAATGGATAATTGAAAAAAATACTGTAAAAAGGAAACTTACCAACTCGAATAGCGTTGGATTTCTTCTGCACGTTTTCCTGTATCCGCCTCTTGACTTCATGCATGCGCCCTCGGAGATCCTCCAGGTGGCGCTGTGACGTAATCGTCTGCTGCTTGTATTCCTCAATTTTCCCAGTGACGTCATTCACCAACGTCACCAGTTCCTCGACCGGATACTCGTCCGTCACGTTCGTGTATTTATGGGACGAGAAAACGTCACTGAAATTGTCAACGACGTCGTTGAACTTCGCCAACGTAAACACTTCCGGTTTGGGACTCGAAGGCGGCGTTTCCGGTTTTGAGAACTTCACTTCCGTTTCCGGTCTTGTGAATCGCGTGCGCCTGTTTGCGACAGAAGCAACGTCATTGGTTGGGCTTTCCTCATTATCGTCCGCATTTTTTTCGGATGAGTCGCCATTTTTTATTTCTTCATTGGATTCATTTTGTTTTCCATCCACTCCATTTGGTGAAACAATTTTGTCGTCATTTGTTTCTTTCTGTTCTTTTATCTGCTCGACAGCAGAGATCTTTCCACCAGGCTTCGTCTCCTGGCTTTTTGACCCTCGCCTATTTTCCTTATTATTGGCGGAAGGTCCGGGATTTGAACTTGTAGGCTTGGCTCTTTGACCGGGCCTACCCTTTGATGCACTTCCTTTAGGCTGACGGACCGGCTTCACATGTTCGTGAGGATCCGTGTTGGCGTTAGAAGGCATTTTAACGTCAAATGTTTAATTTAAACACCGCTTTTAAATAAAATAATTGTAAACTGTAATTTTCAATTTCTTAGTAATCCGCCAATGATCATTCGATTGAACGAACAGCTTGTAAAAGCAATATCACTTGTTCGCAATCCTTGCACTTGAGCAGGAAAATACACCACACGATAACAAAAGAGCTATAAATTAAAATGTAACTATAGTACTGGAAACATCTATCTTTAATTTTCTTGCGGAATTCGACGACTTTGATGTGATTTATTAACTTTCTCGTGAGCTTGCAAATAATCCAGATGCACACGGATCAAAGACCGATATCTATCTGCTCTGTCAAATAAATCACCTCCACTTTCAATTTTAAGATGCCTTGTTTACCATTCACTATTATACTAGGTACACAGTAACTCCGTCGAGACACCTCCCTCATGAAACAGACCTGGCAGGTAATAAACCCGTCGAAAACACCTGAAATTTACAAATGCGATTACAGATGGGGATTTCCTGTCTTTATTTATTTTAATTTCTTTTTTTAATTTTTTTTTAAATAATGTATGAGAGTGTTTAAAAGCTTTATCATGTATGCCACAAAAATAGACCAATGCTGTTCACTTAACATATTTACAACGTGTCGTCAAAGTGTATCAGCTGAATTGAAAATTGAAGAGGAGTCTGACGATTAAAGATTACAATGATAATAACAGTGATGATTTGGATAATCGTTCTGATCGCTTTGAAAATATTGTTGGGGATTTTGATTTAACAAAAGTGTTCGTGTGAGTGATGCTAATGAAGATGCTGATGGTCATGATGGTCATGACAATGATGATTATGATGATAAGGATAATGATGGTGATTATGATGATTATGATGATAATGATGATTAGGATGATTAGGATAATTATGATGATAATTATGATAATTATGATAATGATGATAATGATGATTATGATGATGGTGATAATGGTGCTTCTGCTGCTGCTGTTACTACTGCTGTTGCTGATGATGATGATGATATATCTATGTTGTAAAAGAAATATGTTAAGAAAGGTATCATTTTTTTACATAATGAAAAATAACTGACCATTAGGGACAAGGCGATTATCAAATGTCTACACTGTTTTAGAATTATACACAATAAAATACCCTTATAAAATGCAACATTAATTCGTGTGTATGCTGACACTTAACGCATATTGAATTACCCGGTTTTCCAAGAGCGCGGCTCATATATTACAGATAACACTTGATTACGAAACTTGAATTACGATGTTCCTTATTTTATTGGTCTATTGTTCTTTTAGAACTAAACTTGATATATTATTTTATTGAATCGTTTCTCTTCAGTTACAATTTCACTTAAGTTTACACAAACTGTTCGCTGGTTTCCAGACTTTTGTTAAGTTGCTTAAAGAACCCTTCACATATTTGACGAGCTGTAAATTCTGATGATATCATTTAAATAAACGTTTACATTCGACGCAATAAAATGCATAAAGTCGTACATACATACACCAGCATTCAGATGATGAAAATAAGACTGATGATGATAATGATGATGGTTATGATAATAATTTTGATGATGATTATGATTATGATACAACGTATGTATTATTAGTAGTATGATGAATATGATGATTATGATTATTATATTTTTTTTTTTATTTTTTTTTTATTTTTTTTGAATTTGTTATGAAACTGCATACGACGTTCATTGAAATATTAAAACAGAGTTGCAGTAAACTGATAAAAAAAAAATAACTGTTAAATTCATTTAATAAAAAAAAAACTTACCGATGACAAAATGCGTAAAACAAAGCACTTGAGTATACCTTTCTGTTTCGTTTTACTTATAAATCCACGTAAACAATACACTGGGATTAAACCGATCCCGTATTATATAAAATTAACGCACTAAATACACCATATAGGCAGCGCGATTAATCTCGGCTGGAGTTCAAACGTACATTTGCAATCGCAGATTACAAATTTTAGTGCATCGTTTAAAACACAAGGTGATTTAATCCAAGATAAAATATATAATATATTGCTCGAATAACGGGTTCGCGTTTTGCGCTATATATCAACGCTCTGTTTAGGTATTGAAGAGTCACTCTAGAATGTTTACAAAACAACTATAAAACGATCCGCTTAAAGAGTGTGCCCAGTGAGAAAATGTCGATCGGATTTATATTTTTCTTAAAGAGGAATAGCGACAAAAGGTTGATGGCATATGTGTTCTTTGTGTTTTTTTAATCTTTACTGCTCTAAAGAAAGTTTCTAAATATTTACCAAGTACAACTGAACACATTTCGCAGTCCGCGCAGGCTAATCAGGGACGACACTTTCCGCTCTCATTAATTTTTTTATTGAAAGGAAGTCTCTTCTAAAAGAAACTCCAGTTCAGGCGGGAAGTTTCGTAACTGATTAGCCTGTGCGAACTGGACAAGCTTATCTGGGACGACATTTTACGCACATGTATTAAACCTGGTTTTCCCAGGGCAAGGTTTATCTCTGTAGTCTTGTTCTATGTAAGTGATTTTCTATTGTCAGAATGCTAAACATATTAAACAGAACTTATTTTCCTTTTGTGTTCTCTTAAAAAAATAACTGAATAATAACTCTATACAATTTCACAGGACATCAGTGTGGTTGTACATAGATACACGTCTATATATAAAACAAACAAGGCATGTTTATTACCCACTCAAAACGTCGAACAATCGTTTTAATAAACAATCGCACGTGCACATTACAATGCAAGGATTGGCAAGCAATACAGATGACCTAGATAATCCAATCTTTCGTCGACAAGTTCATGGTCCATCTCAAATCTTATCTTCAATAGCGACACTATTATCTTGGACAGGCTCTGACAGAGACAGTTGCAGCTCGCCAAGTGTGTGTGTATGTTTGTAATGCATGTCACAAATGAAGTATGTTTACTTCACGTACGCCAGTGTGCTTAAAGAGACAATCAGACGTCTGAGCCGCGATTTTAATGATTGTTTTACAAATACGCTCGCACTTTGCAATATGACCCGAGTCATACGAAAATAGGTATTATGTCATATGCGGTCAGCGTAGCTACAGATCAGCGAGCGCACCACAGCAGACTGGTCCGGAGCTGTCTTGTCCGATAATGATACCACGAAGCCGTGCTAGACTTTATAGCGGACAGAGAAACTATTAACCAGACGGCGCTTAATGCGAGGCTGGCCTGGAGCTACGTTTGTCGCATTAGACCCATTATCACATTGTCAAAATATGTGTTTTTATTTTTTTCTGTTCACCCTCCGAAAACGTATCAGTCAGTTGTCGCTAAACATGCATGTTTCACAAATTCGAATCGCCGTATCCTTGAAAGGAAGAGTTCTTTCGATCGTTAAACCTGATTGTGAATATGTCTTACAGTCTACTGTCAATACAAGCGCATTTTATGACCGTCACAAAGCTTGTAAGTTGACAATAATACTGCTTTAGCTGCCGCTGTAAAAACCCCAGTGTCAATTGAACCAGGTCTATTAAACGTGATGAAAATGCAGTCCCTATATATGAATGCGGCACGGGATATTGCTAATTGTATTGTTAACGGTCCTTATATGTGTCGTGTTCTGAGAAAACTGGGCATAATGCATGTGCGTAAAGTGTCGTCCCGGATTAGCCTGTGCAGTGCGCACAGGCTAATCAGGGACAACACTTTCCGCAAAAATTAGATTTTTGCTAAGAAGAGACTTCATTTAAACGAAAAATGTCATAAAAGCGGAAAGTGTCGTCTCTGATTAGCCTGTGCGGACTGCACAGGCTAATCCGGGACGACACTTTACGCACATGCATTGTGCCCAGTTTTCTCAGAACACGACAGATATATGCACATTTTATCGTTTATTTCGTTCACGATACTCTTCAAATGGTGTTAAAATTACAACCACCTTACCGAGCCAGTGTATTATCAGTAGTTCATGTTATAGAAATACTAAAAGAAGTAGTGGTAATAATAGTTGGGATAGTTATAGCAGTAGTTGTAGTAGTACTAACAGGAGCAATATTAATAGCAGTTATATTAGGAGCTTTGACTGCGTCTAAATGTATTGTACACATTGTTAGTTTTTACGTTTTATTGCAAAACGTTTGTATCAACAATGTTTTTTTCATTCCAATTCGTTGGACATGGCATGTACACCAGATACGACATAGCACTGGTTTTAGTAACCGAACCAATCTATTTGGACTATTGGCACTTAATGTGTAAAGGTGATTGTCTAACATAATTGTCATTTGCTTGGTTAGAGATCAAAACAACACAAGCGTTAAACGTTCCGATATTTGATCAGTCTCGCCTTTCGATCCAAAAGTATAAGTTGAACTTTTCAAGGTCCACATTAACTTAAAGGCAATGGACAGGAATTGTTTTGTAAGTTTTCTGTTTTCAAATAGACAGTTAGTTTTAAAAGACAAACTTGTTTTTGTTTCTTTATAAACTGTGCGTATTTGTGGTATGGTATTGTTGTAAAGGCCTTTTAATGAATATGTCTTAACACTTAATGATGATAATTTGTTGTTTTGAAATGTATATGTATATTTAAACTTATTAAATATGTATATACGCCCTCCTAATACTGTGTTGGCGATATTATATTCTGTACCGCACAGCCGAATGAGTACTTAAGCAAACTACTTATAGGCTTATCGGGATTTATAGTATGTAAACCCTTTGCATGCTGGGTAATTTGTCGTCTGCTAAAATGTCGTCTGCTGAATTTCCAAAATTAGCATTTTCTTCGATTTTTTTCAAAGAATACTATCAAAATAGCAAACAGTTTGGATCCTGATGAGACGCCACGTTCTGTGGCGTCTCATCTGGATCCAAACTGTTTGCAAAAACCTTCAAAATCCGGTTCCAGCACTCAAAGGGTAAAGTTTTATGTGAAGGTCTACTGAGAAACGTGCGTGATGCCTAATGAATAAGTATTTCTTTACACAAAACTATAAGACAGAAGTTCCGAATTTAAAAACATTAATTCAGAATTCAATGACAATAACATTTTTTTTCTAAATACATACCCGTTTAAGTATCAGTACATGTTTTTTCATTTTCTCTTTCTTTTCAATTACTNTTTACAACGCCATTTGCCATAGAGAAACCGTGTTAGTTAGTAGTTCTTCTTTGTGTTGAAAAGCGCGGAAGTGAAAATCACGTGAGATTGGCGCTCACGTGACCCAAAGCGTGCATACGTCACAGGTTAAAAATAGTCTTGAGGATTCCGTTATGTACATGATTAGGTTTCGTATTGTTGATGCTTTTGGCATTTTTGGCACAATTTTTGCGAAAATCAGTATTGAAGAGTTTAGCTTTAGAATGTATCTGACGAATACTGATCAATTCTAGTCAGTTGAGAAAACCAAATTGTTGTGAGAAATATCAACTCGGCCGGCTTTAAAGATGAACAGATCATCCACAATGTCGAAAAGTATCTGCCGTGTTCTAATTTCTGGTTTTGTTACTATTCGTTATTGATCACTAAAATAACAAATAGGATGCGTTTGATTATTTTTTTTATATATATACTGCATGCGTTGCAAGGCGCTTTGTACATTCTAAAGCATATATTTTATCTTATCCGATGCCCGAATCCACTTATTTGACAAGGAAAACACGTAGTATTTGCCATACTGCTGCATGTTAATATTGACTCTGTGATAAACAGAATATTTGCTGCTATTAAATTCGTATTCGCAGGTCGTAACAGATTTTACCTGATAACGCGTATTTACTCGACAAACAAATGGGAGAGAACACAACTATGCATGCAACGCATTTACTCGAAAGAAAGAAATTTATTACAAGGGACAAACTATTAGAGTGGAATAAAACTACTTTTATAAAACGAGATTCGCTGATTTTATTCTGAAGACAAAAACACAATAAATGGTGTAAATCTGTGCAATCAACAACGCAAAACAGAAGCACCGACCATGAGATAATCCTCATCCTCATCATCGTTTTCATGATGTTCTCCTTCATTATATATATTATTATTCGAACATTCATAAAAATGAAACAGCCATGACCTTCTAATGATAACACACAGCTTTCTGTAAACTTTCTATTAAAAACAAGTACCTATTTATAAATCGCTTTCACTTAAGTTCTTAATTGCAGTAAGTATTGAGTTCTGAAATACACTTTATATGTTTTCATTACGAAATAATGTTTTTACAGTGTGATTATTTGCCTTATTGTGTGGTACGATTACAATTTAAGATTGACCGATTAAGTAAATACAAAAACCACTGAAACGCACTTACTCAAGTTCAATTGTAGAACATTGTGGTCATAAATACATATTTTCATAAATAATTAACCAAAAGTATATATAACCTATATATTTGATCAGTAGTACAACAAATACATACGGTGTTTTGACCGTTTTTCGAACTTTATGAATCATGACATAGCGAAAAGCCCTATTTGCGTATCGCGAAGAAGTATTACTTAACCCATTTATGCCTAGCGTCTAGAAAAAAGGCCTTGGCAAACAGCGTAGACCCAGATAAGACGCCGCATCATGCGGCGTCTCATCAGGGTCTGCGCTGTTTGCTTAAAGGAATTTCTGTAAGAAAAATTCTTAATATAGAAATAAATATACTAGACATTCCTTATTTTGGATATAAATTGATTCAATTTAGAAGGATGGGAGAGTCCACTATAAATAAATGGGTTAAACATGGCTCGCCTTATCGACTCACAGAGACCGTCGTATTTAACATCAGATGGTAAATATCGGTCTCGTAATGGGAAAACGGAGCTAAATGAATGCGCGTGAAGTGTCGTCCAAGGTAAGCCTGTGCGGACAACACTTTCCGCCTAAAATGGACTTCCTTTAGACGAAAAATTACATAAAAGCGGAAAGTGTCGTCCCTGATTATCTTGTTCGGACTGCACTCTTTACGCAAATGCATTGTTTCCAGAACGAGGCTCATGTAAATTGCGATGCAAGTTTTAAACAATAATCATAGCTAAGATATAACCTGTCTGATTGGTAAATTTCAATAACTGTATTCATGTTTGATTGCCTTTCAATAGTTCACATGCCCTTTATTTTGGGAATATTTTGTATCACAAATGCGAATTATAGTCATGATATAAAACAGTAGTCGTTACATCTCGCTGGAAACTGCATGCGTAGGTTTTCTATCTTTAAATGCATATGATCCTCGCTCTGAGAAAACGGGGTTTAATGCATGTGCGTTAAGTGTTGTTCCGGATTAGCATCCCGTCCCTAATTGACCTGTGCGGACTTGAAATTACATGCTAATCCCTGTCGAAATTTTCGCACATGCATCAAATCTCGTTTTCCCAGAGCGGGGCAAATTTGTTTTGTAAAATAAGAAATAATTACAGCTAGCATTTGAATCTGTTTGAGATTACATAACAACAGTGCCTATATGATAACACAGGAAAAGTAAGCATTATAATAATTGCAGAGTTATTTATCTACATTCATATGATCTCATTCATTTTCCAACTTGACACGTCCCAAACTTCCGTTTTTAAGTAACAAATTTACAAATCAAAATAGTTACGAAATCCGAGCAATTAAACATTTTCACATAATGTTGTAAAATCGTGTTGTACGACGTCATTTTGGTTTTTAATGTGTTATTGATCTATCGGGCTAGTAAAAATAAGAAAAGTATAAAAATATAAATACACATTTTGATCATCAATAATTAGAAAATAACACGGTCATCACGTGATTTTAGCAGTCAATAATGGTTTTTAAATAAATGTCAAACAGTTTACTTACTTTAGAATATAGATATCACTCATTCAAGCGATCGTTTTTAAATAGTATATATCTCGTTCATGATTATACATCGTGTATATTGTATTCACCCAATCTGATGCAAAACAATCGCAGCGGATTATGGAATTGAATTTAAGAACATATAAGATGCATGTAATTGACTATTTCTTGCGTAATATGACTAATTCTTGCGTAAAGATTACATTTTTATTTCAAATTATACTTCAACTGCATGTAACATATATATATATTCTTGCGTAGATCTATATATTTTAATTGAATTCGCAATACCGACATATGTATGAATTCATCGGTTATTATCGTCTGCTCCAAACGATGATGAATCGATTTCTCTTCCAATAAACCGGAAGAGAGATACAGAAGTCATGGTGAGCTTGATTTGTGCAGACAAAAGACTGTGCTTGATTTATTTATATGCAGCATCCGGTTTTCGAAATGTTGCAAAAAATCGAACAATATCTAGATAATTGCCATGCAATTATCATATCGATTTTGCTTGTTATTGTTTGATTTTACAATTACAATCAGCGCCTAGTATCCACGAATTTCAATACATTCACTTTAAATTTGTTTGTTCGATACGTGGTTACGATGGGGGTATGAAATCACATATTCAAGTTTCTTGACTATAAGAGCAGAAAAAAGACGACCTTAAACTTTTGTGTACGACGGTTAAATTACATTCACCTCTGTGTTGGGCTCGGAAAGAAGTCCGTCCCAAGTCATGCAAATTTAAGTCACATCATCATTACATTCAAAATGGCGACACCCATACAAATGAATATTTCACGTAATGCGTTGCCCGAATTACTAAGACAGTGAATCTTGGACTCCAGAATACCAGTGCAAACCAGGTAAAGGATATCATAATTTTAAATAATGCGTGTACTTGTTTTTATTTAAGACATATCTGACTTTGTGCGTTTCATAAATCAATACCACCCGATACATCTTAACGAAACGATGTATATGTAAATAGTATTGGGTCATACAAATTTAATTTTATGTTTAGCGCCCACTTGACTTTTTGAAATTAAAACAATGCACAAATACTCAAACAAAGAGTATATTAAAAGTATGTTTCTGTTCAAATCTTTTTATCATGACAATGTACATACCAGGTTTACTTACGGTGTATTTATCCCTATGCTGGGCTGCACCATAGTCATCATCTTCGTGTATATACGGATAATGTTCAAGTCTACATACTCAAATATTGTAATTTTAAATGACACTCACTTGTCCTTCTAAATATTGGTAAAGAGACTCTACTACTAAGTACTATTCACTATAGTCAGACTACACAACAATTACTATCGCCATCATAACAGATTCGATCCCATTCAAGATCTAACCAGGCATTTAAAGCAGTACAGTCAAGTTACCATTACCGGATCAGTAGCGCAATAAAGTTGTTCTGGTGAAAAGCAATAAATGTTTTGAGACTTCTTTTACACCTGTTTGATAAAATATTACCTTTGCTTACTGTTTCAGCGCATAGTCTTATTTTTAAACGCAGGCAAAATGTTTTTGTGATACTTTTGTTTCGCCTCAGAATTGATGCATTAACGGATCAGTTGTAGCCATAACGGATCACGTGATTGAAACCACTCAGGAGGGCATCTAACACGCTATTTGAACTGTCGAAACATGAACTGTGTTGTTTACAATGACCAAGTTACATTGCCAGTTATAAATTATATTCATTTTTTTTTGTTATTAATTGTTTTCTATATGTGATCTTGTATCTACACTTTACGCATGGTGTTCTTGTGTGAATTATCTGTTGAAAATCCTAAATAGATCGAAAAGATATGGGCATCTTATAAACCATGTAAATTGTTTGAATCATATCTAATCATCGATATTGAACATGGAGCATAAATAAAACATTAAGATTGAGATCATTTATTGAAAGAATCAACAAGATTTGCATATATTTTAATATTATATATTATCAATACGCATATTATCACGCTTGATCCGTTATTGCCCTAATTCTTCATTTCATTTAAGGTGTTGCACAATCTTAAACACGAATCAAAACTGAAAAAGACTTTTGCAAGCAGAAAGACTACGAAATGGCCTTTAAAATAATGCGTTTACTTCTTACTTTCCAACAGATTTATAGCATGTGGGCGCGAATAATGTTCAACCCCGATTTGGAAACGAGACGGAAGTCAACATAGTCGTATATACATGTCAGCAAAACGTACCGAAATCTTTGACAAAGAGTAGCTCCGATTACGACTCAATCAATGCGTTTAAAAGAACAGGCCTTGAAGATGCTGTGTGCAAAGAATCATCTAAAAATATCTACTATTTATCGAGAAAAGCGGTCTTGAACATCAAAGTGATCCGCTATGGGTAATGATCCGGTAATGGTAACTTGACTGTACATGGAAAACAATGCTCTGACGTATACAACTAGCAAAATTACAATACGGTCTCCTTTATTGTTCGATAATACAACAAAGCTTTCCGTTCCTTCTCTCTTAATACGCGTTTACCATCACAGTACTGCAATATGTCACGTAATTTGTAAGTTCGTTTATATTAGCAAACTGAGCGGAATGATTCAAACTGCGTATATGGACATGCAAAAAGAAGCGGTGTATTTTATCTGGAAGCACTTACACGGATGTATTTGACCTAAATAAACGTAGAATGTAAAGTGGGATCATAACTAAGGTACGTTTGCTATTAATAAATATTTAATTTATACCGTCCTTCTTTGTGCACAATAAAATTTACATATTATGTATTCAGTATGATGACATACACGTGTGGTTGAAAGAATTGTAAATTAACCAAAAGCAAACACACTGGGGGCCAAAGAAGTATGTCGAAAGGCTGTTCGCATTAAAGTCATGTGCATTTACGGTACGCACTGAAAAACGACCCATGTTATGTTAACATTTGGACAATATTTTGCAATTTATTTTGTTACATAAACGAGTTAAATTAACACCGACATATTCGATGTTTTGTAAAATGTCTAGTGTCGATAGTTTTTTTTTGCTCAGAATTTCAAATTCGAGTCTTTACTTTATACCGAATCAATATTCGTTCAATCATTTGTCTTAGTAAGAAGTTAGTTTAAGGCGGAACATGCATTTTAAATTGGATTTACTTACACGTACGTGTACTTACATGTACATTTCTTACAGGGAGTTCATACGGTTCTAAACGAAAGTTATGGCGTACCATTTGGGTCAAAAGTCAACAAGACCTACTAGGTTAAAAGAAAAATGTACGTCGACGTACAATATGTACGTCGACGTACACAAATTGTACTTCGACGTACAAATAGGAAATGTACGTCGACGAAAAAAAAATTGTACTTCGGCGTACATATTTGTACTTCGACGTACACATTTTCTGAACAGCCAATCAAAACACTCGTCTCTTGAGCGGCTTTTCCTTCAGACTTATTCATAATAAATGTTAAAAAAAACTTTTAATTGAGGACAAAACGGATAAAATATCAAAATTGAAAAAAAAAAAACACAAAGAATTAAAAATAAGTATCTACTTGACGGTATTTATTCTAAAATCGTTTTAAGTAATTCATATTATTAAGTCCTACCCCTAGGAACGGTCTAGTCCATTTCCGGTTTCCGAAAAATATGGCGGACGTCGAAGGTTTTCGAGAAGAAGCAACTCGCATTATTCACTCTTTATGTAGAAATTTAATGACGCAAGATACAGATGCAAATTTGTGTGAAGCTAGTCTAATCACTTTGACAGCATTAAGTCGGAATGCACGACGTATGTGTACCCGTTATCCCGTTTTTGAACGGTTGTGTGAGATTTTAACATTTTTATGAATAAGTCTGAAGGAAAAGCGGCTTAAGAGACGAGTGTTTTGATTCGAAAGGTAGGAACTTCCGGCAGCACTTGTCCGACCATGATGTTATTACGGATGTCAAGAAAAAAAAACGCTAATGACCCACAATTTAAAGATACATGCATGGTTCGAACAAAGCTATAACACATGTAGTGAGAGTGAAACGCCTGGACTGTTAATCGTCATTTTTGCACCGAAATGCGAAGGAAGGGGACTCACTTCTGGACATAATAGTGATAATCAATGAGACATGGCTGCCTAATTTCAATCATGAAACGAAAGCTCTGTGAGCTGTCTGGAAGGCACCATTGACCCCACACCCAAAATGGACCGCGTTCAGCGAAACACTGGTAACGAGATGGTCATCCTTTAAAGGAGCCGCGTTCTGGGAAAACTGTTCTTACTATATGTGCTTGAAGTGTAGTCACGGATAAGCCTGTGCAGCCATCACAGGCTTATAAGGGACGGCACTCTACGCTTTTAAGGTATTTTTCGTTTAAAGGAAGTATCCTCTAAGTTAAAATCCAGTAAATGCAGAGAGTCGTCTCTGATAAGCCTGTGCGGACTGCAGAGGCTAATCTTGGACGAAAATTCACGCAAGTGCATTTAGCCCAGTTTTTCCAGAACGAGGCGCGAATACATATTCAGGGGATGACCCTTCAGCATCGAGTCAAACAAAGGCGGACGGTAGATGCTTATTTTTACGACATTACGGTAATTGTTTCAGATTACACGATTGGCAGTAAGACGAATTCTGTCACAATTGGACACAAACTGATTCAGAAGAACAAACTCTTAATAGGGTATAAAGAAATGAGAAGTTGGTTTCGCGGTGACTATTCTCGATGTTAATGACAAACAACGTTCAAATTACGTAATATTGACTGACTCTTTTATTTTTAAATGTTGGTTCTTTTAGGCAAACGTGTTTTTCTATATTATTTTCTATAAACGATACTAATTTAACGAAATTAATGTAAAATTTAATTTTATTGTCATTACAATTA
This sequence comes from Dreissena rostriformis, assembly GCA_007657795.1. Classification (NCBI taxonomy): domain Eukaryota; kingdom Metazoa; phylum Mollusca; class Bivalvia; order Myida; family Dreissenidae; genus Dreissena; species Dreissena rostriformis. The sequence continues at coordinate 179,760 of VMBQ01001068.1, read as the reverse complement.
CCAAGATTACCACTTAACACGAATATGCAGAAGAAACTTCGTATCCTTACAATTCATGTTCGTTTATGAGCCAGTAACACCACTGTCAAGTTTAGCTATTGAAATATTAAATGCATAATTCTAAGTTAGCTTAAACTTAAGACATGTTTTTTGAGTTAATCCGGGGAAACCTGACTCAAGAGTATAAGCTTATTCACTGTCCTCATTAAAATACAAACAAGGGAAACGTCAGAGGCACAATAACATGACGTCATTGTAGTGCTCGCGTATGGTATTTCTGAATGGATGATTGGGTACAGACTCGTGCAGGATGAGGTAAGTTCGTTACATAGCTTGCACCAACGTAAGGGATCGATAACGATCCATGAGATTTAAATTTCCGAAACAGTCGAATGTATTCACTTTAGCGACATGTCTTAACTCTTACTTAAGAATATTTCTGAACTAATAACAACTTAATGATGAAAACTTGTTGTTTCTTTATTAATTAGTAATGACCGATAGTTTAAAAAAAATCGTTAATTAAACTTGTAAGAGTAATTTTGATTGCAATAAATCTTTTGAAAACTGTTTACGAAAGTGCTCCTAACCATTGGGTTCATTCAACGACGACCTGCGAGAAAAGTAAATTATTGGAAGGAAGAAACTCGCCTCTAGACAATCATGATTAATTAACGGTGTTCCAGAAGTAATTGCAATGATTGTCATCTAAAATAAATAAAAGAAAAAGCTCGGAATCATTCCAGAACTGTGCGGATTTTATTTCTACTAGGAGTGGGTAACGTCCATAGGGGAGGTAACCGCTGCGATGAATAAGGCTGCACTGTGGAGCAGCGGTTACTTCCCTTGTCGAGTTATTATTTTATTTTAATTAATAGGTTTGTTCAAGACGATGTTGCAGTAATTAAGATATTTTAGAGTTATCGTGTTTCATCGATCATGAATATCACGTTCGGATGCGTATCAATCAATCACGCCTGAGTTGTGACACAGTAACGTATCAAAACGTCTGAGCATCGATTTTCATATCGTTGAGTCTCGCTCTGGTAAAACGGGGGTTAATGTATGTACGTTTTGTGTCGTCCCATATAAGCCTGCGCAGTCCTAATCCGGAGTTCTGCTAAGAAGAGACTAAACAGGCTAATATGGGATCACACTCTACGAATATGCTTTAAGCACCGTTTTCCCAGAACGATGATAATTTAATAAATACTCGTGAAATTATCATGAGAACTTAAATTTACTATGCTGAGCACAGGGGCAGTTCGTTCCCTGTATTGTATTAGAGTTGTGACACGATTATAGTTTTGTGCAATGTCTTTATGAATCTCAGAAAATATCAGGCTAGAAAATTGGTTAGTAATGCACACGGATTTACACAATAAGTATATAAGTCCACGTTCAACCTAACAGGTCACGGAGCATGTTGCAAATGGTTTAGATCGATGACCGATCACATTAAAAGATGCAGGTCGTAGTTTTTAATTCAAACGTGAAATAAATTAAAGCAAATACGTATCACTCATTTTACATTGATATAACACCGTGCAAAACGTTTATTCACAATATAGTATAGCATTTAGAATGATGTTAAAACTTTTCAGAAATATCGCTACATTCTTTCATAAATAATGAATATGTTATACTATCAGTGCACCTGTTACCGTCAACTGATTACAACATTGTTAAGCAATCAGCACTACAGAGCAACAAATATTGTTATCCCGCACCCATCTCCCGACTCATACACCGAGGAAACTTGTAAAGCCGCTCTTCGCGTTACAATTCCTTCCCATCATCCGTCGGTATTTGTCGCCTGTTTACACACGCACTCACAAACACCACGTCGGTAGAACTCAGTCTTCGCTCGCAGCATTTCTGCTTTGAGCTCCGTCAGCTGTCGCTCCTGGTCGCGGCGCAACCGGAAGCTCTCCTGCTCCTCAAGCAGGCGCTGCCTGATAAGCCCCGCCTCCAACTGCAGCTTCTCCACTTCCGCGCGCAATCGTTTGCGTTCCCAGTGCACCAAAAAGTTTGGAGAATTCTGCAAAGGAACTACTTTTTTCTTCATTTTGTCCACTGCACGTATGCCACCACCATAAACAACGTTTCGTCGTTTATTTATTGAATCATTTCTCATACTGTCTATATTCGTAGCAGGGCTGTGTAATGTATAATTGTAATCACGTGATCTCAGTTTAAAGTCCGTGACGTCACAATTTATTAGCGCTGGTGGCAGGTGCTGAACATCGCCGACACCATTTTCGACGGACGCTGTGTCGGAGGGATGTTTAAACTTAATCTGACTTAGAGTCGGAACACAGGATACTTGTTCATGTTGTAATTTTGAACCGGAGGTATAAGCTTCGGTCTCCGGCTCGGATTTTATGCGTTTGGCGGCGGTTACGTTATCTTCGCTGTCTTCCGTTCGTTTGTTATTTGTGGTACGACTAATAGGTGTGCTTTGCATACAGTCGTAACCTGAACAAAAAGAATATCTTGTTGACATGTTCTTATGAAGTAATTCAAAGAATGGACATTAAAATGATATTAAAAATAAATAAATAACCACATCGTAAATTTAGGCAATAGAACAACTAATACTAAGTTTACGAGAAAAATGAATATGATTAAGTATTTCAAATCAATTTATTGTAATGCTGTTAAATGAGGATAAAGAAGTATATTACCAAGAAATAACATAAAAAGAAGATGATGAAGAAGATGATGAATTTTCGAGGGTGATGTAGAAAACAAAACATAATAATCATGATAATAATTTAATTTTGATGAGAATGCTGCTGGTGGTGACGGTGTTGGTGTCGATGAAAGAGATTACCAATAAGGCAGAGTAGGCAACTGCCTATGGGACCCACGACGTTTAGGACCGTGACGAAAGAATGTATTTACTTACTTAACCTAATGACTTGATTAAGTCAATTATTTTCAATCAATTATTATATTCGATTAAAGGCTTGAAATTGTCTTACCAAGTGGCAATCATTAATTATTTGCAAAACCGTATTGTTTTGGTTGTTATTTCTTTTTCAAGATGTTCATTAGACGGGCTCAGACTGGCCACTGGACCGACTAGAGGCCTGGGTGTGGGCCCCAACAGTTACACTGCCTATGGGCCTCCACGGTGCTAATCCGGCACTGTTGGTGTCGAGGATAATGATGACGAGGATGATAGCATATACACCTTGAGGGCCATGTACTCACCGCTTGAAGAAGTTTCGGAGCCGATATCGTCCCCATGTTTGGTTCCATCGAGAGATTTGTCCAGATCAACACCTATTGGAATGTTGAAAAATATTATAATATTGTGTTAATGGCCACATAACCTTATGCAGATGAATAACGTACATTCTTATCGAAATTATATCTTGGTTGTTTATTGTAGCTGTAGTTCGTTTTGCTTTTGGGTTTGTGTTGTTCTCCCTGTAGTTTGTTTGTGTTTTATAAAGGTTTGCGTTGTTTTCGTTGTAGTGGTTATGTTGCGGTTCCTGCAGTTGTGTGAGTCTTGTTGTTGGTCACGTTGTTTAAGTAGTTTTTTGTGTCGTATGTAGTTCACCTAATCGGTATCGTGTTGTAAATCTGGAGTTGCAACTAAATTAGGAGTTTTTCCATTGTAGTAAACATCGTTATGTTAAACTAACGAGAGCGCCGATGGCGTTGAAAGCTTAGTTGCAAGATACAGGGAAGTTGCTGCTGAAGTAAATGTTAACAATTTGTGACATCACGAATCGCCCCCTTGTTGGTTCATGCTACCAAAATGTTCTATTTTTAGAAACGGGAATTCCAAATCTTGACGAATGTGAATGGTTACAAAATGACATACCTATGAAAATAAATACGTTGAATAACATTATTTCACGCATAACATTATACAACCATCCGTTTTCTTGTCCGACTTGATACATTTACAGCTTTCCATTTAATATTTTACAGACACAACACTCGTCCAGAATTCGCGCGAATCCATTAAATTCGATGCCACATTTAAACCGTTAGCTCTACTCGTAACGTTAATTTCTGGCTCAAAATAAATCATTTTAATTTCAATTAACACATCTCTATGACTTTCAAACTCTACTTCATCAAATCCATAGAAAGGCAGGTCAGAATCCATGTCATAAATCAGAAAACATTCATCGTACTCCGCAAGTTTTTACACATTTTCAAAGCATAGAAGTGCTTTATGCCACAAATCCTGTTCAGAATATGTAAATTTCTATATATAATTAACCAATAAAAATTTACATATCCTTAAACCAGGGCCTAATGAATTCAGTTATGTAAACAGTTGACCTCTCACAAGACAGTAAACAAAGGAAATAGAAAGTAGGTGTGAGGTCACTATCAACAAGAAAAGAATTGTTTTACGAACGAAATTTGTTTTAGTTTCTTAGAAGTTTTTTTTACGTAAAACGGTCTTAGAAAAATTCACTGAAACGGTGTCAGCAATATTCTTGGAAGAAAACGTTAGAAAACGTTTCTAAATAAAAAATTGTAAGAATTACCATATACTATATTAAATAGATATTTCGTCTGATTTTTGATCAGGTAAGGCTTCATAATGGTCAACCGTTCCATGTCGGTTTTCGAAATGTAGCTCTAACATAAGCATAGTTGCAACGCAACTATGCTAAAAACTACATTAAACCAATTACAACAATTAACGTTTTGTTTTCTCAGCTTCGATTGTTCACTAAAATGCTCTAACAATTGGTATTATCTGTTTGCTAAAACAAGAAAAATATGTGTGTTAATCTGTAGTCTAAGCCATATAGACCTGCTCGTTACAGCGGTATATATAGCTGCTACGTAAGGGCTATCAATACCGGGGTTCAGGATCACGTGACTTCTTGTGATTGACAATTAAACGTTAAGGGATGTAAACACACCGGTAAGTGGGCTTTTTTTTTCAAATAACTTTTTAAAACTTTTTTTTCTTAAAATGTCAACTAATGCATAAAAGACAGTTTTTTTATGCTGCTCAAGGCAATTTGACATGCATCAGAATTACGGTATTTAATAAGCCTGTGTTCTTGGGCAAACATTCGATATGTGCAGCATATTTGAAAACTTTCATGCTGCACGCAACGTGAAATTTTGTCACCGATTTCAGACTATTCAAGGAATTAATCTTAAATCTTATCGGCACAAACTTGTATGCACTTAAGATTGTTTGAAAATGTATTTCAATGACTTGAGATATTTGCAAACATACAGTGTTAACATTCTGTCCAGCCCCTGTGTAAACCCCATGTGAACCCCGTTGATCATGCATCCTGAATCCATAAGCCCCTGGTCCGATTTGTAGTAGTAGAAGTTTACTTATCATTCACCCAATCGTTATTATTATCACATCAACACGTCTTGTCGACATACCGTCATGACTGGATGACGTCACACTGTCCATGCGTGATGACGTCACTCCCGGGTGCAGGTAAACGCGCGCCAGCTCCTGCGGCTGATTCTGCAGGTGGTTGATCACGAGCTGTATGTGTTGGGACGGGGATCGAGACTGGAAGCTGGGGTCGTCGAGAAAACGCCGCGCTAAAAGGGAAAAGAACGACGGTTAATGTACATTAGGGGGAGTCAGTTAGCAAAGACGATTCTGTTTTAACGCATGTGCGTAAAGTGTCATCCTAGATTAGCCTGTGCAGTCGGCACAAGCTAATCAGGGACGACACTTTCCGTTGATATGGAATTGTTCGTTTAAAGGAGTCTCTTCTTAACGAAAATCTGGTTTAAGCGTAGTAAAGTGTAGTCTCTAATAAGCATGTTCTGGCTGCACATGCTGATCTTGGACGAAACTTTACGAAAATGCATTTGCCCTGTTTTCCCAGAACGCGGCTCATATAGTCCTTCATGTTTATACCTGCCATCCTTATGTTTTCAAATGCTTTCTTCAGCTGCTCCGAAGTTCGAGTTTCGTCCGCTTTCCTGTAACAAAAATTATTATTATTAATATTATCGGCTTTATTATAATTGTAAAAGTTTACTGGACTAACTACATAAATTTATTTTTTTACCAATTCGAAGATACCCACCTTGTATCGATATTGGCTTTTTTTGAAAATAAACATCTTTAAACTTATAATAACCCGACTTAAGATGGACTAAAGCAATTACACAAAACAAAGACTTACATTACACAGCACTACAATTTGTTTCAGCTGTAACACAATAAGCGTAAAACGGCTAACAACACATTTGACTCACGAAAAACTCTTCAACTTGTAACTCACTCATTAAACTTCGCTGTAACCTGCAGCCAAGCAACCTTTCGGTGCGAAGACAGACGACCGCCTGACATTTTAGAGGGGTATAACTCCGCCTCACGGGCGAGTACCAACGAAACCGCCAACATCTTGTCGTGTTCCGACCAGTTAGTTCCCCTGTTTGTGATTCTGACGCGACGTCTATGCTTTCCGTAATCACTGATGTTGTGAAAATCATCGAAAAAAGTCCCGCGCGATTCAGGACTATTTTCTGATCGATGAAAGTCAACGGAACTAGTGTCAAAATGGTCGACGCTTTTCTCGCTGTCGCTGTGAATACCGTGGTCGGATCCAAGCATCGACCGCATTACGGCTCCATCGACTTTTGCCGGATTATTTTGCGGAAGAATTATCGGTAGGTTTCCTTCTGTGTCAGCCGCCATTGCTTACGTGATATTTTTTTTTATATGTTTCTGGAAAAGGGTAACTAATTTTATAATATATTGAACAAGCCATGCAATAAATTTTACAGGAATGGTGTCACCTACGTTTATATGTAAAAAGTTAACATGTATGATGGATTTTCAAGACAAGCCTTACATTAACAATGCCAATTGAAGGTTTGCAAAGTGATTATTCCAATTATAATAGTGCAGTGTTTCATACTGTGCGCTGCAATCAAAATACAACGTACGTAAAGTTGAAGGGCATTTAACTGCACTATGAATATAAAAATATTTAAAATAGACATCTGAATACCACAAACGTGTAGGTAGAGTAAAATTGTTTGCATTTCCATGAGTGAGTTTCCTCAAACGTATTATACATACACTGTCATGACGAAAATACTGTTCAAACAATGTTTGGTATATCAAATGCGTGTATATAAAAGAGAAATAATAACCTCATCACATAGGTATTAATTGAAGATGTAGCACTGTTATGTTGCGTATGCTGCGTTTAAATGATGCGCACATACATGTTCTCGTTGCGTTTGTTTCAACCATTTGGGCTTTATTTCTTAAAGATTCGATTTTGCATCTACACGAATGCTTGTTAACTAGTTTGTATGATTACTTGTAATACCACTTAAAATATCATAACCCAGTGGACTACTTATTAACCTTGCAAGTTTAAGTTTCAAGGTACAATAACACTAAAAATCACGTGAAGTACTTCAGATTCAATTATTTAAAGTAAAATAATGACAATTTATCGTAAAGATTGGATCCACAAATTTGTAGAAGAAAAATTCGTTTTATAACATTAACGAAGTTTACTGATTGTACATTTCACTAATTTTAGTAAAACCCACGATGCCATATACAGTGTAGCGTTTATCTTTCTATTGTATCTTTGCTTAATAATTGTTTGGTTGATCTTAACAAGTAAACGATAATATTTATGATAAAATAAGCCACGTTCTGGGAAAACTAGGCTTAATACATGTGCGTAAAGTGGACTGCACAGGCTAATCTGTGATTACATTTTACGCAAATGCATTAAGCCTAGTTTTCCAAGAGCGAGACTCAAATATTCTGGCAGAAGCAGAATATAGTATGAATCTTTATTCCCGATACACGTTTACATGTTTCATAAAGAGCAATTAATGATTATAGGGTCGCTCTATAATAAAATAACAAATGAACTTAATGTGTGAATATTACAATAACAAAATAGTAGAACATTATTTCACTTACCGCTATAGATTATCACAAATATTTCAAATCTAACCGTAGAACTGCATAGCACGTTATTCTAACTTAAAAACATCACGCATTTCTACTTCGCTAAAGTTCGTCTATCGCGGCGGCTTATATCTCTAAACCCATGCAGAATTAAGACCCTAGTATTCAGACAAGCTTACCGTAAGCTGCAAAGAATAGCTCGCCCGGGAAGTTAGCTTGCTGGAGCGAAGGCCAGGATTAAATAGATCAATAGCGAACTAGGTCAGACGTGGAGTAAACTGAGCGCGCGCTGAACTTTAAAGCGTCGTCTGCATAATCCGTAGCTTAGATTGTTGCGGTCTGGATCAGCAGACGATTTATTGTATAAATCAATTTTACGGAGGATTCCGGAGATAGTCGATGTATCACGATTGAGATTGTTGCGATCTACACATGGTAAGTAGACATCGCCCCCAATCACCGATATGTGATTGCTTAGTCAAAAATTATTTTGTTAAATTTCGTGAATAATTGGACGTGTTAAACACTCAAAAGGTCGGTTCAAATATTATTATTAACCATTAACAAGAACATAAGAAAGAAACGTTCTCAAACTTATGAGTTGCAGTGTAGCATCCATTCAAGTGGACTGCCGAGTTGAGTAAAATGAGCCTCGCTCTTGGAAAACCGGGCTTAAAACATGTGCGTAAAGTGTCGTCCACAGGCAAATCAGCGACGAAACTTCATGTTTTTATTGTGTATTTTTGGTTTCAAGGAAGTCCCTTCTCAGCGAAAATGTAGTTGAGTTGGAAAGTGTCGTCCGTGATAAGCATGTGAGGACTTCACAGGCTAATATGGGCCTACAATTTCCGCACATGTGTTAAACCCTGTTTTTCAAGATCGATGCTTTAATAAGGGATAGCTTGCTATCAGATTCATAGTCACCGACAGTAAAATTCGAGACCGGCTACTGAGATCGGCGTAAGACTTAACATTTAAAGTTATTTGTTTCCCCTAATCCGACCGACTCAAATTTTAAAGGATATCATAATTGATAGGATATTGACATCAAAGTGTCAGACAAAATTTGTTTTCTTTTTCATAACATAATTTAGATATTCGATGATTGAAAATATGTGTTTATACTATATATATTTATTTTTTATTTATATTATCTAAAATACTTTTGTCTGAAAAATGAAATTGCAATAAATATTTTTAGAGTAAAGACGCAATTATTGGTCAAACGTGCTGATAATTTACCGCGAACAAATGAATAACATAATTTAAAGGGACATTATAAATGCGATTTATAATTGATTAACTNATTAATAGCTAATCATAAAGCAAGGTAGCTGAAGGAAAATTATATACTATTATATTGTGTTGTGTATTATCGTCTGAGCCATATATTAATACTTAAGACCCGAAGCACGGGCGACGACACGTTACATTAGTTAAATCTAAACATAATGTTGTTCGGGCTATTGGTTCATAGCCCCCTATAAATTTAAATTAAAAGTCTTCACGACTGCATTCTGTGAAAGTTTAATAATTAATTAATAAAAAACATTTGTCGCATGTATATTTATTTGAGCTATACATGCCACTAATAAACATATTTAGACAAATGTGTTGGTAGGTTCTTTAAAGCATATTAATACAAACAATGACTTGAGCGTTTGGAAAACATGCACACGGGAAGTAATTACTTTTATCAAATTTCTGTTGCAAACAGTGACCTAATAAAGCAGTGACCGTATACACTAAGTGATATCCGCCGGTAGATCACATGGCCGTGATATTACGTCATTACGCATTCCTTCGCGCCGATTAACATGTTCTAGTATTTGATCTTTGAAATTAATTGAATTGCGACGCCTGAAGGGTTTCACGGGATGAAATGAGTGGGGTGATCAAATTAATTCGAAAACCGATTATTTCTGTGCATTTGCTGATAACCAAAGTTCTCGCAGAGATTTTGATAAGCATGACATTATTTCAATGTGTACTATTTTTAGACGTCCGGCCAAGTTCTGTCGTGTTCTAACGTTTATATTACGATTTCTCTTGATTTTTCAAAATGAGAGTCTACCATAATTTCGGCCGACACTAATCGGACAAATTCACGATAAAAAATGGTTTTCAAACAGTATGTGTTCTAATTTGTTATCGCATTAAAACAAACTCCCATTTTCTAATACTCTTTTTCCAACATTATCGCCTCCTTGGAGGTATCGTGGAACTTCATTCAAGCAGAACAATATAATAATAATATATCACCTGACTTGTATTGTAACTCACCAGCTTGAGAGTAAAATTCGAGACCGGCTACTGAGATCGGCGTTAGACTTAACATTTAAAGTTATTTGTTTCCCCTAATCCGACCGACTCAAATTTAAAAGGCTATCATAAACTTTTAGTGTCCATGTTGAGTTTTCGATCATTTATGATAAAATATATTCGCAAAATTATCTTTTAAATATTATGTCAAAAACGTTTCGACGTGACTTGCAATATTTCTGTCATTTGATATAAACCTTAAACAAGTGGGAAATAATGTCTACCGGTTTATAGTAAAATCAAGTGAACAAACAATACAATGTAAAGCCGACCTTCCTTCCCAATATTTTTTTAGATTTTAGTTGTTAGCGAACTCAGGCGCTGGTTAAGGTTCCCGTAACTTTGACCATTCCAAGGCCAAGGCGGGGATTCATGTTTTAATCATTTTATGTATATAGTAGTGTTCTGTTATAAAAGTAGTTGATAAAAACAAGAATTTCTATCCTGATAGAGTTTCTGGAGTCCACAGTTTTCTATATGGAATGCGGATGCTGAGTTCAATCAAACTTTTAAGAGCTTGTAATTTAGAACTTATCCAAATAGCTTCGGTCTGGGAAAACTGGGCTTAATGCATGTGCGTGAAGTGTCATCTCAGATTAGCATGTGCAGTCCGTACATGCTAATCAAGGACGACACTTAACGCCTTTATGGAATTTTTCGTTTAAAGACTTATTAAAAACAAAATCCAGTTAAGACGGAAAGTGTCGTTCCTGATTTGCCTGTGCGGACAAGTCATATTTGTAAAGTTGAGTATATGGGCTTTAACAATTCAATGACTTTCCTATAACCCCTTCATAAAGTTAATGCATGTTCGAATGTATTTTTACTGTATAAATTTCTTAGACCCTAAATGACTTTTTAAATCGACTTATAAAAGATAAAATCTTTCCTAGGAATGACATGCATAATTTTTAACCATACTGTTTAAAGAAATAAAACCGTTTTGAACTTTACGTTTCCCTTTCAATTTAGAAAGACGGACATATTAAGGCTGGTTGATACAACCTGCCGTTGATAGGATATTGACACCAAGTGTCAGACAAAGATTAATATAGATAACGTCGAAAATCACATTCGATGATTGAAAATATGTGTTTGTACTATATATATTTATTTTTTATTTATATTATCTAAAATACTTTTGTCTGAATAATGAAATTGCAATCAATACTTTTAGAGTAAAGACGCAATTATTGGTCAAACGTGGTGATAATTTACCGCGAACAAATGAATAACATAATTTAAAGGGACATTATAAATGCGATTTATAATTGATTAACTAAAAGCTGGTAAGTCACGTGCGCACAAGTGAAAAAAGGGATGCTATGTTTACCCATCGACGAACTTCAAAAAGGGAGCCTTCAACTCTTCACAGAATAGTTTACATGTATAAAAAAATAGGAAGATAACTGTCATTTTTACATTCAAACAATACCCAAGGGAGTGAACCTAACTGATGAACAAGTAGTACTTTAAGCTAGTAGGTAGATCTATTTTAGATGACAGATTTTTTTCACTTCTGAACAAGCGCTTTTTCACATTAGATGAGATTGTTGTTTCCAAAATATTACATAATTTACGTTAAAGAACAGAACATAATTTTATTACACATAAACTTAACAGTTTCTAGTGTTAAACAAAATAAAAATGCAAAATACATGAATATATAGTAAGTGGATTTTGCATGTGAACAGGGCAATTGCCCGTGCGACTGCGTAGGCGGAACCACAAAGCACAATGAAGATAATGCTGTGAAAAAAAGAAAAGGCGCAAAGTGTCGTCACTAATAAGCCTGTGCGGATCGCACAGGCTAATCTTTGACGACACTTTACGCATATGCATTTAGTCCTGTTTTTCCAGAGCTAGGCTCGAAATATGTTATCTTTTGGGAAGAGGACTATGTATATACGTAATATCATAGCCTCATTAATACCTATGTAGGTCATGAGAGCAATGTTCTAACCTTTCCTATACAGAGGGGGTACCACGTGACAAACAAGATGGATACGTCAATTCCGAGACATGCATTTTGTGTGAGGTTCATTATAACTATGTAACGACTGATTACATTTTCTGAGTTGCATGACAATCTAATATCTTGTAAAATATGTCCAGGGAGCTTTATAATCATTTAACAATTTGAATACATCGATAAATAAAATGCGTTAACTTTTTTGTTCAATATTAGGTACACGAAGGCCACCTTAGTTAAATCTAAACATAATGTTGTTCGGGCTATTGGTTCATAGCCCCCTATAATTTTAAATTAAAAGTCTTCACGACTGCATTCTGTGAAAGTTTAATAAGAAATTAATAAAAACATTTGTCTCATGTATATTTATTTGACTATACATGCCACTAATAAACATATTAAGATATATGTGCTGGTAGGTTCTTTAAAGCATATTAATACAAAAAATGACTTGAACGTTTGGAAAACATACACACGGGAAGTAACCACTTTTATTCAGTTTCTGTTGCAAACAGTGAACTTATAAAGCAGTGACCGTGTAAACTAGTTGATATCCACCGGTAGATCACTTGGCCGTGATATACCGTCAGTACGCATTCCTTCGCGCCGATTAATATGTTCTAGTATTTGATCTTTGAAATTAATTGAATTGCGACTACTGAATGGTTTCACGGGATGAAAAGAGTGGGGAGATCAAATTAATTCGAAAACCGATTCTTTCTGTGCATTTGCTGATTACCAAAGTTCTCGCAGAGATTTTGATAAAAGTATGACATAATTTATTTCACGGTCTTTATTACGAGCGCATGTGATAGCTATGACGTGATAAATACCGCGTGCGCAGGTCATAGCTATCGCGTGCGCACGTTATGATTAAGAAAAATGATTAATGATTGGAAAATTATTGTGAACGACCTTACAACTCGTTGGAACGACATAGCCAACTCGTTGAAACGATTTAGTTACTCATGGGAATGAGATAAATAAATTGTATAACCAACCTATCAAAATGCAGCGTGTATCTCATGTTTCAAAATGGCTGACGAAATAGAGGCTAACATAATTCAGACTTAAATAAATCGATTCGCGCTTTTCAAAGATTATCAAACGATGAATTTTCTGATTTGTTATATACACAAACCATACAAAACATATAAACATAATTATTATTTAACTCCCTCCACAGTCAAATGGCAGGGTCAACTGATGCCTGGCAACGAGCTGGAAGACCCAGAGGAACTCAGCAAAGCGAGTATCGTCAATACAAGGAAGATAAGGCTAACCTCAGGTGGGTGATGCGACAATGCGCGGATCGCTACATGACCGAACTTGACAATAACCTAGAACACGATTCTGTGCATGATACTGTGAGTTTCTGGAAAACGGTTAATTCCAGGAAACATGGATCCGGAGCCAATCTTGGCGGCGGTATAAACTTTAATGGAACGACGTATAGAAGTCGCGAAGATATAGTTGACCAGTGGGCAAAGTATTTTACGGACTTATACACTCCATCCAACTTACATGACTTTGATGCTGAATGTGAGCACTATGTGAAACAGGAAGTTGATGAAACGTTTCGTGGCTTGTCTCCCGATCAAGACGTCACCGTATCTCCGGCATTGCTGGCCCAGTGTATTAAGACTTTATCGAAGGGGAAAGCATGTGGTCCCGATAATATATGGTAACGATATAATCGCTTACCCCTTATCTCGGTTGTATACTGTTATGTTACAGTCCGGACTAATCCCCGATAAAATGAAAGAAGGTGACATGATTACTTTGCAAAAAGGTGGACGAACAAGGCGAGATGAACCGAGCAACTATCGGGCCATAACATTATCTTCGACCTTGCAAAAGTGTACGAGATGGTCTTGCTTGACCGTTGTAAAGGCAATATAATGACCTCCATAAGGAGGTTACAAGGAGGGTTCCAAGACGGACTTTGATGCAATCTGACAAGTTTTTCTCTACGGGAATGCCTAAATTACTCTCCCGATCAAGACGTCACCGTATCTCCTGCATTGGTGGTCGAGTGTATTAAGACTTTATCGAAGAGGAAAGCATGTGGTCCCGATAATATCACCCACGAACACTTACTATATGGTAAAGATATAATCGCTTACCCCTTATCTCGGCTGTAAACTGTAATGATACGGTCCGGACTAATCCCCGATAGAATGAAAGAAGGCGACATGATTACTTTGCATAAAGGTGGACGAAAAAAAGGCGATATGAACCGAGCAACTATCGGGCCAATAATTATCGACCTTGCTAAAAGTGTACGAGATGGTCTTGCTTGACCGGTGTAAAGGCAATATAATGACCTCCATAAAGAGGTTACAAGGAGGGTTCCATAACGGACTTGGATGCATCATGACAAGTTTTTCTCTACGGGAATGCCTTCATTACTCTAGGAAGCACTCATCACCTGTGTACATGTGTTTTTTTGGATGCACGCCAAGCGTTTGACAGGGTGTGGCATGATGGCTTATTTTACAAGTTGTCCTCTCTCACTTCCGGTGATGACGCCAGTACGCCAGCCATCGACGCCAACTCGTTAGTTTTCGTGATATGTATCAGAATGCTACAAGCCGCGTGAGTTACCAGGGACTGCATTAGGACCACTTCCGGTACGCCAGGGAACCCGCCAGGGCGGAAAGGGCTCGCCGTTATTCTACCTCGTAATTATCAACGGTCTCATTTCAGAGCTGGAAGAGAGTGGGAATGGAGTGTGCCTATATGACATAAACTTGTCCGCACCAACTGTTGCCGATGATAGGTTATGGTGTCATACTCACGAGCTGGACTTGACAATATGCTCCGAATTAGCACCAGTTTCGCCAATAACTGGCGATTTTTATACAATAAAAACAAATGTTCCGTTGTGATACATAACAATACTAATTTGATCATTCAAAAATAGTTTTACCTCGGAACAGGAACTATTCCTGTGAATGACAGTTACATTCATCTTGGCATCGAATGTAACTCATGCTTGTCAACAAGAACTTCATTCAAGAAGCATGTTTTAAGCTCAGAGGGACGTAAACAAGCATAACTGCTAAAGGTATGGGGTCTGAGAGACTAAGCCCTATCACTATGAGTACGATATTCAATTCAACAGTGTTACCTAAGGCTATTTACGGCAGTGAGCTTTTGGAATTACAATTCATCAAGTAACCTATTGAAATTACAAATTACTCAAAACTTCTGCTTAAAACAAATGCAAGGATACCAGAAATGCATTTCTACGGAATGCGCTCTTATAAAAATAAATGCAATACCAAAAAAAAACATACTCGAGTGTCAAAACCTGAAATTACTAGGACAACTTTGCAGATTAAATCCACGGTAACTTACAAAAGATCTATTTAACAACAGACTTCTACGATTCCTTGATATAGAACGTCAATGTTTCGGCTTTATTCTTGATGTATTCATAATATTACAAAGATACATTCTTACCAACTATCTACATTCATATGTTGAACACATATGTTGAACCCTTCCAAAGGACAGTGGAAGCAAATCATTGAACGAAATATCGTAACGCGTATCAACAAAGACATGGTAAAACTTTTAAAAGCTAGAGACCATTGGGGCGTAACGGCGAATGTTATAGAAACTCACGGTTACTCTCCTTTATGGTTAATCGCAAAGGACAATAAGAAACTCTTAGCTTTGTGCAAAACCCTAATGAATGGCATCGGCTAATTAATATTGTCGTAGGGTGTAAATATAATTTTATTAGATAGATAGTACAGAAGTAGTAAAAGTTTAGTCACTAGCAGTATTAGTTAACCCCCCAATCTGTCCTTATTTATTGACAGTTAGCTCGATATACCCGCGCTTTTTATGATTGCAGCGGTATATGGTGAACGTGACCGTTTTGTTGAAAGTTATTTTTCAATGAAATTAGTTTAAACCAATTTCATTGCAAAATAAAGAAGGTGACTAAAGAAAATCCTTGCAAGGTAGCGTGATTCGAATCGTTCGCGGTCGTGCGTTAATTTAATTCGGAATATTGTAAAGGTTTACAGTATAAACCTGTAAAATTTACATATATTGCGGATAGAACAGTTTATCGAGTTTATCGATATCGGTTCGTTGCTGCTAGCGTTAAGAGCGCCCGTTTAAGTTTATGATTGGATAATTATTGACTAGTACTGATAGTTATTATAAATATCGCGTCAGCGCAGCAATTAAACTTTGACCCGGAACCGGATATCGATGTAACGGAAGTCGATTTACCGGAAATAAATTGCGCACTGTGACGTATTGTAACTGTAAGTGTGTTAAACTAGCTTTATCAAATTGTATTTGTGTTTTGTATTTGTTTTTATTATAGGAACACACTTTTGTTTGTGTTTATTGTACAATAACTACACTTATAGTTTGAATTAATTAATTAATTAATAATTATTATTCAAAATTTAAATACCATTTATTTATTCTGTTGAAAATAAAAATAAAATAATTAATTGTTTATTCAAATTGAAAATAAGCATTCAAATANTATATTTAAACTGAGTATCTAGAAATCTTCTAAACTGTACTGAGTCGTCGAACTAATCTATAACAGTGCTTCATTTATTTAAGTTTTTTTTTTTACAATAAAAGTTAGAACTGACAACTAATTTGGTATCAAGAAGTTCACGGATTTCGATTGAATTACCTCCCTTTTAAATTGTTTTCCTCATTACTTCAGTCAAATTGTTTATTATTATGCTCAAACACAATCAGTAACCTACCAATACATTTAAACAAATATTGTGTATTCTTTATTTATTTCTTGAAATAAATAGAATAAATAAGTATATAATTTTCATATGTAACTTTGACGTTAATGTTTACAATTTTCTACTACATTTTTGGCCGACGCTTTTAACTAAGTGTCTTTAAGGTTATAAATTCGTAGTACGTACTCAGTAATGCCTGTACTTGCCATAGCAATGGACTGATCTTCTGTAAATAATCACTGATTAAAAAAACAACGACTGTACATATTGCGCATGATAGTTTCTTAAGCAAGAGAAATCATGACTTGAAAATGTCGATTTGCATATACGATACATGACAATTATCAAACAAAGCGATTTACGAACGATTTATGGAAGAGGTTCACCCGAAAATCGTATCTGTAAAGTTTAATTAAAATACATGTACACTTTAATATCAACATGAAACATCACATAGTTAGTAATTGTGTGCGTGTTTTCAAATCGGGTTTCAACAAATAAGTCTATCTCTTAATGAGGCCCTGCCACGCCCGAGGCTGCATTATATGTCACCCGGAATTGATCCCATAATTTGTATTTAATAAACTTACTAGACGCACGAAAGTGTGGACGAATTTTGAATAGTATAGCTGTTATTTATTGTTATTTAGTTTTAATTCAAAGATATTACATTTTGATGTAGTCTTGTGCGATGGGGGAAACCGGAGTACCCGGAAGAAACCCCACCTATCTGGTAGAGTGACCACAAACCAAATTCACATGCTCCGGGAAAACGGATCGAACCCGGGTAGCCCAGGTGAGAAGCGCGTGCACCAACCACTCTGCTGAACGGACAGCTCTATCATAGATAATAGATGTGCAAATGGTTTTATACACACGCACACACCACTGCTAAATACTGAGGATCTAGAAATCTTCTGAACTGTACTGCGTCGTCGAACTTAATCCTAAACAGTGCTTAATTATTTTTTTTATGATAAAAGTTAGAGATGACAACTTCAAGAAAATAAATTTCAATGATTTCGATTCAAGCACAGTAATTATTTCCCGTATGAATGCTTTTCCCCAAGGCTTAAGTCAAATTGTTTAATATTATGCTTAAAACTCATATACCTATCAATACATTTGTTTTAAATAGTTTGTAATCTTAATTTATACCTTGAATAAATATAAGTGTCTTATATAAACAAATAAATTTCAATTGTTACGTATTTGACGTCACATGATTACTTTTTATTAAAAAAAAAATGCCGACACTTTTAACTAAAGTGTCCTTCAATTTATAATTTATTAGCAAGTAGTGGCAATAACTATTGAATCATTTTTTTATATAATCACTGATTAAAAAAAACGACTGTATTGTGCATGATTGTTTCTTTTGCAAGATAAATCGTGAGATTAATTCTTGAAAATGTCGATTTGTATATACGATACATGACAATTATCAAACAAAGCGATTTACGAACGATTTATAGAAGAGGTCAACCCGAGAATCGTTACTGTTAAGTCTTATAATAATGCATGTATAAATGAATATCAACATGAAACATCACATAGTTAGTTATTGTGTGCGTGTTTTCAAATCGGGTTTCAACAAATAAGTCTATCTCGTAATGTATGAGACCCTTCCACGCCCGAGGCTGCATTATGTGTCAACCGGAATGTATCTCATAATTTTTATTTAATTAACTTACTACACTCACGAAAGTGTGGACGCATTTTGAACAGTATAGCTGTTATTTATTGTTATTTAGTTTTAACGAAAATATATTAAATTTTGGTGTAGTCTTGTGCTATGGGGGAAAACGGAGTACCCGGTGGAAACGCCACCTGTCTGGTAGGGTGACCACCAACCAAACTCATATATGCGGCGGGAAAAATTATCGAGCCCGGGTCGCCAAGGTGAGAAGTGTGTGCACCAACTATTTCGCTAAAGGCTGAATATAGAAATCGTCTGAACTGTACTGAGTCATCGAACTAAATCTATAACAGTGCTTTATCGTTTTTTTGACGATAAAAGTTAGAGCTGACAACTTGAAAATAATGACATTTAAAGGATTTCGATTGAAGTAATTACCTCCCTTATTAATGTTTTTTCCCAAATATTTCAGTCAAATTGCTTAACATTATGCTTAAACACAATCAGTAACATACCAATACATTTAAACACATATTTTGTATTCTTAATTTTTTTCTGGAATAAATATAAATGGAATAAATATATAAATTAAATATGTAACGTCACGTGCTTACTTTTTTCTTTTAACAATTTTGGCCGACACTTTTAACTTCGTGTCCTTGAATTCATTTTTTCCTGCCTCTGTTGCAAACATTGACCAAATAAAGCAGCGTCGAATAAATTTTACTATCTCCGGTCAACAGGAAGTATTTCTACGCACGCTGTGACACATAGTTTAGTGTAACCTGTCCAATACTCTACACATGGGTGACGCATTATTGAGACGCATCGTGAATGTTATCGTTTTTATTACATATCATCCAACTTTGCATCTTCTTTAAAACATATTACAGAACCGGCTTTCCGTATTTTTATGTGCATTCACTTGATGACGCAATTTATGACATCATTTCTCTGACGAAATATATCTAGTTTAAGCCAAGACTTTGTGGATTTTAGGGACAAGAATTCGGACGTGGTTGTTTTACAACAGTAAAATATTTAATATTTTTAAGGCATTGAACGAATACAAAACGTATTTCGGATTGTGAGTTTGTCATGCATATTTGTTAATTTCGATAGGAATGAAATAACTCGCTCCGACAGGATAACGATTTCGTAAATCGTGTTTTACGTCAGAATGGTAAGCATTCGATACAAACGCCATGAAGAAATAGTGTGGTTAAAATACATTTCGATAACGGAATGGACGAACAGAAGTTTGAACATTTAAGTGCATATAGCTGTAACTGTATTGTTCTTAGAATTGGATTAAAGCTGTCATTGAGGTAAATAAAATTGAGGTTTTGTTTTGATTGTTGATTTTTTTTTTTAATTTATGATTAAAATAAAACTCAGTTTTTGTTTTGCTGTTGCACATTGTTATCAATTTCCAACATTTAAAATATCACATTCTCGATTTTTTTTTAAATAAAACACATTAAACATTTTTTTTCCTTCTCATTATTACAAAAGGAAAGTATTAAAAGACCAGTTTGTGGAAATATTTTTTACGTGACAAAATCGGTAGAAATTCGGTCGTAAGGAATGTTGTGTACAGAATACTTATTTTGTAATCTTAGTTAATCATTTTTCTTTGATAAAATGTGTTTGCGGCATTATTTTAAATAAAGCAGAATAAATCGAATTCGACCCGAAAAAGAAACAAATGGAGAACAAACAAGCAACGTAGCGCAGAGATCCCACCACGTCTCCGGAGAACGGCCAAGCGAAAGACAGACAGACAATATGAGTACGATGATAACTGTCTGTATTATGACGTTCCGACAGACAACCGTTATGTTAGTAGATCGAGTGAAATTGACTGAACGAAAACACTGATTAATAACAATGATGTGTGTGAAAACAATTATCTTTCTAACATTGGCTGTTTTTGGTCTTAATATACTGACATGGAACGTTATCGGTATTATGTCTAGCGCGGCGTACCTGTCAGAAATACTGCCCGGAGGCAAAATTGATATATGCGGTATATCTGAACATTGGTTACTGCCTAGTAATGTACATTTCATGGATATTATACTTAGAGACTATAGTCACCACACTGTTTGTAGTCATGTTGATAATTCATCATCCTCACGCGTGATAGGTAGAGGCGGTGTATCCATCTTGTGGAAAAAGAAATATGACAATATTATCTCATCGTTAACTATGAATGATGATAGAATAGCGGGTATACAAATGCAACTCTCCCCAGGGAAATACATATTTGTTATTCAAGTTTACCTCCCCTGTGTGAACCATCCAAATGAGAGATACTATGACAGTATAAAAAACTTGTATGGTGTTTTTAATACATATAGCGACCAAGGTGACACTATATTTCTGGGTGATTTCAATGCTGACGTTCAATCTCAAATTCACACGTATAGGCAGAGGTTACTGTACATATTTGTAAATGATTGTAATTTGTGTGCTATGAATATGCATAACTCCTGCATTGGTCCTAATAATACATATGTATCTTATGATGATAAATTTACGTCGTTGATTGACTATGTATTTGTACCTTGTGAGATATCTGATTGTGTATGTCAATGTGAAGTTGCTGATGATGCCTTTCTTAATGTTTCCAGACACAGACATATACTATGTTGTTTTGATTTTATAATTCATACTGATGAAAATGATGCTAGTAAGACATATTTTAATTAGAAATCTGCTAACAATGATCATGTAATGAAGTATTGTGGATCTCTGAATGAAGCTTTACATATTGATACAGCCGGCCAACAATCTTACGGCCGACCAGTTATACAACAGGCTGTGTGAAGTGATGAACACTTGTGCAAATGACTGTTTTCCAACTAGGCGATTCAGAGGACATTTGAAGCCGTTCTGGACGGATGCCCTTACCTCCCTCCACAGTCAAATGGCAGGGTCACGTGATGCCTGGCAACGAGCTGGAAGACCCAGAGGAACTCAGCGTAGCGCGTATCGTCAATACAAGGAAGATAAGGCTAACCTCAGGAGGGTGATGCGACAATGCGCGGATCGCTACATGACCGAACTTGACAATAAGCTAGAACACGATTCTGTGCATGATACTGTGAGTTTCTGGAAAACGGTTAATTCCAGGAAACATGGATCCGGAGCCAATCTTGGCGGCGGTATAAACTTTAATGGAACGACGTATAGAAGTCGCGAAGATATAGTTGACCAGTGGGCAAAGTATTTTACGGACTTATACACTCCATCCAACTTACATGACTTTGATGCTGAATGTGAGCACTATGTGAAACAGGAAGTTGATGAAACGTTTCGTGGCTTGTCTCCCGATCAAGACGTCACCGTATCTCCGGCATTGCTGGCCCAGTGTATTAAGACTTTATCGAAGGGGAAAGCATGTGGTCCCGATAATATATGGTAACGATATAATCGCTTACCCCTTATCTCGGTTGTATACTGTTATGTTACAGTCCGGACTAATCCCCGATAAAATGAAAGAAGGTGACATGATTACTTTGCAAAAAGGTGGACGAACAAGGCGAGATGAACCGAGCAACTATCGGGCCATAACATTATCTTCGACCTTGCAAAAGTGTACGAGATGGTCTTGCTTGACCGTTGTAAAGGCAATATAATGACCTCCATAAGGAGGTTACAAGGAGGGTTCCAAGACGGACTTTGATGCAATCTGACAAGTTTTTCTCTACGGGAATGCCTAAATTACTCTCCCGATCAAGACGTCACCGTATCTCCTGCATTGGTGGTCGAGTGTATTAAGACTTTATCGAAGAGGAAAGCATGTGGTCCCGATAATATCACCCACGAACACTTACTATATGGTAAAGATATAATCGCTTACCCCTTATCTCGGCTGTAAACTGTAATGATACGGTCCGGACTAATCCCCGATAGAATGAAAGAAGGCGACATGATTACTTTGCATAAAGGTGGACGAAAAAAAGGCGATATGAACCGAGCAACTATCGGGCCAATAATTATCGACCTTGCTAAAAGTGTACGAGATGGTCTTGCTTGACCGGTGTAAAGGCAATATAATGACCTCCATAAAGAGGTTACAAGGAGGGTTCCATAACGGACTTGGATGCATCATGACAAGTTTTTCTCTACGGGAATGCCTTCATTACTCTAGGAAGCACTCATCACCTGTGTACATGTGTTTTTTTGGATGCACGCCAAGCGTTTGACAGGGTGTGGCATGATGGCTTATTTTACAAGTTGTCCTCTCTCACTTCCGGTGATGACGCCAGTACGCCAGCCATCGACGCCAACTCGTTAGTTTTCGTGATATGTATCAGAATGCTACAAGCCGCGTGAGTTACCAGGGACTGCATTAGGACCACTTCCGGTACGCCAGGGAACCCGCCAGGGCGGAAAGGGCTCGCCGTTATTCTACCTCGTAATTATCAACGGTCTCATTTCAGAGCTGGAAGAGAGTGGGAATGGAGTGTGCCTATATGACATAAACTTGTCCGCACCAACTGTTGCCGATGATAGGTTATGGTGTCATACTCACGAGCTGGACTTGACAATATGCTCCGAATTAGCACCAGTTTCGCCAATAACTGGCGATTTTTATACAATAAAAACAAATGTTCCGTTGTGATACATAACAATACTAATTTGATCATTCAAAAATAGTTTTACCTCGGANTGGTTTTTTAGTTGAATCTAACATAGTTGAATGTAACCTATCTTCCCGCTTTTTCTGCACGAGCACCGCAGAACTCACACAGCCATTGAACAAGGCTGATCGATGTTTAATGCACATTAAATACTATCCATATTTGTAGGCTTTCATTTATAACCTACAGGTAAATACAATACTTTGCATATGTCATTTTTATGTTATCTGGATTTAACGTTTTAATCGTATTTTAGATATTTGTTATTTGGTATTTGAGTATTTGTGAAATGTCGCGCTCATCATACCGCCATTTCTATTGATTGTATTTCGTGTATTATTATTGTTATTATTCTAATTTTTCTTCTTCTTCTTATATATATATATAATAATAAAATATGTAAATAATAATATATAATATATATTATTATTTACATATTTGTTACAGGGATTTATTCCTATCCAAATCTATCAGACAAAAGATCCACGACTTGTTGTCTATTTATCCGAGAGCGCATAGGCGTAGCTAAGTCGGACGACAATATCAAATCAGTTCATGCAGATCTGCAAACTTTGTAACTTCAGAACGGGAAGCCTGATTATCCACAAGTTGTGTTATTGTACTGCTATTGAAGCCGAACGTGAGAAATTGTGGACACTTATACTTGAGAGTTGTGGGATTGAAGACTTTAAACGCTTCATCCAGATCAGTGCCTTTGAGCAATGTGTGAACATATTAAAGTTGGGCTCTGAAACATCTCAGAAGCATTTTTTACACCTTGGTATTGCCGTCTCAATTTGCAAATTGCTACATTAATACAGCGATGATGCTGCCAGTGAATAGAACAGGTCCAGATTTGTTTTATGTTATAAACGTGCGCATTGGTGTTTAATCGTGCGGCATTCTACTTGGTATTTCTATAACATTAGTGTATATTAAAATTGCTATGTTTATATGCTGTTCTTATCTGTGTTCTCAGGTCAATCGTCTTTCTATTGTTGTTTGTATACATGTACATGTATTAATATGCATATATAATGAATTATCTATTGTATATATTAATGATGTAAATATTTGTTGTATATGTGTTATGCTTTCCGTGAATGGAGGAAATAAAGAATCTATCTATCTAGCCTGTATTGGCAATAACCATTGAATGATTTTCTTAAAATAACCACTGATTAAAAAAAAACACGACCGTAATGTGCATGATTGTTTCTTTTGCAAGAGAAATCATGAGAGTAAATCTTGAAAATATCGGTTTGTATATACGATATATGAACATAATCAAACAAAGCGATTTATGGAAGAGGTCAACACGAGAATCGTACAGTACCTGTAAAGTTTCATAAAAAGTACCAGTACAATTTAATATCAACATGAAACGTCGCAAAGTATTTGTTTGCGTGTTTGCAAATCGGGTGTTTACAAATGTGGCTAGGCCTATCTCTTAAGCACAATAACAATATCTCGCATAATATTAGTTCTGGCTTCAATAACTTTAAATGTCGCTTTTTAAGATTTTTGACTGGCGCGACGTTATAGTTATGGAAAAAAACCCATTAGGTAAGTCAACCAGATATTCCCGAAAAGTTGACAGCTAACAAAGACCGGACCAAAACAGCTTTTAAATGCAGTTATTGGCTTAAATCATCCACTTGCTCGGAAAGATTGACATTTTTCACATTAAACTGATATATTCTTTTACAAAAAAACTATCGTAAACATTTATCTTTTCTGTTCTAATTTATCGAGAAAAACAGCGATGCGAGATACATTTTTTTAAATGAGAATCTCCCGAGATTGCACGGTCATATGACGTTATTTATATTTTAAATAACATACCATTTGCTCAAGTGTTTTCAATTCAGAATGACATTTCCCGGCATTTTAAATTATTCTTGCTTGTTTTGTAAACAAATTGTAGTGTAAATACAAACTCAAAGTAAAAAAGTATTTAAAATTACCTGATTCTCTCTGAAATCAGTCTTTTAATCCACCAGACGTAAGTTTGTTATTCACAAATAATAGATTTCAGAAAACGAAAGTAATGTTTACAATTTCGGCAAAAAATGTCAAGGTCGATCCGTAAGTATCCAAATGAAAACTCGTCACGTGACAAAGCGACAATGGCATAACAATTGTAAATTTCAGGCTGATGAGAGTTATTTTCATCTATTGTATGATGCATTTGAAATATTTGAACCTTAAAATATGCCCCGATGCAGAAATTTATATTTTTTCACCAATATATGTAGAAATGTATCCAAGAAAATGAACTGTCTTTGATTTATAGCGTGACATAAATATGTTACGACTCGGATTGACTTTCGATATGGCTTCAGCGTACAGGTCTGTCAATACTATATAAACTGTTCGCTGAAGTTTCTTTAGCTAGCATACTTTATCGTCGCTGTCGTTCGCAAACTCTTAGCGCCAAAATTTTCATTTTTTTCTTTCTTTTATTTCCGAATACATATATGAAGTCTGGCGCGTGTTTTGGGCTATATCTCGTAGATCTACGCCAATCAGAGCCCATGAATGTTTCAAATCTACGTTCTTTCATCCTGACAATTTGTGATGCGGCTTTAATTGCTACGTCATTTCACCTATAGGTACGTCATTTCGTACATTCGAATTGTCGTACCTCATTAAACAATGACAAAACTTTGCTGACGAAATATCGTAGCTACCATATCGTAGCTATCATTTCTGAATGTCAGTATAATTTACGCGTCTACGGCTTTTACCGTATTTTGCAGCTTCATTTGTTTGGTAGTTTTACAGAATTTCAATTTCTAAAACATCGTTATAAAAAAATGTGACGGTTTTTTCTCTCTCCTGAAAAGTTGGCATTTTGTAGCTACGAGGTTTGAGAACGACAACGCCGATATGCTGCTCCAGTAGTAGGTATCACTGAACATGTGTATATTTCGAATTTTACGAGGTATTTCCACGCCCGAGGCTACATTATGTGTGGACCCGGAGTGTGTCCCATCACTTGGGTTTATAGATCTGGATATTATTTCCAGTAATTTAGTTTTAACTGAAAAATATTCAATGTTGGTGTGGTCTTGTGCTTTGTGGGAAACCGGAGTACCCGGAAGAAACCCAACCTTTTCGGTAGGGTTACCACCAAACAAATTCACATGCGCTGGGTAAAATTTTCGAATCCGGGTAGCCCAGGTGAAAAGCGCGTGCACCAACCACTGCGCTAAATGGGCAGCTTTATCCAGTCCCTGATACCCGTTAGGCAGAGTAGGCAACTACTTATGGGCCACGCGACTTTTAGAGGCCCCATGACGGCATGAGACCGTGACGAAGTTTTTTGTGTGTAAAAACGTAAATATACTGTGATTGTTTTCTTAAATTCTTAATCTAATTATTATAATCTTCTATGGGCAAAACGGTTTTATAATTACATTTTATACCAATAAAAGGATATTGTCACAGTATGTCTTGCCAGCCTTTCTTAAGATTAACGTTAGAACTGACCACTTCGATATAAAGAATTTCAAGGATTGCGATTGAGTAACCTCCCTTATTAATGTTATTCCCCAAGACTTTATTTCAATTGCTTTATATTCTGCTTCAAAAAATCAATAACCTACCAATATATTAAAATAAATATTTTGTAAGCTTGATTTATACGTTGAATTAATATAAATGTATCAAATAAATACTGTAAATGTCCTTTTTAACATTATTGATGTCACGTGATTAGTTTTTGTAAAATTTTTGGCTGACACTTTTAACTATGTGTCCTACAATTCAAAACTTAGTTCTAGTATTAATTGCAATTATAATTACACGATTTTCTTTAAATGAACACTAATTTAAAAAAAACTGCTTTATTGTCTATGATTGTTTCTTTTGCAAGAGAAACAGTATCATGAGAGTTATTCTTGGAAATATCGATTTGTATGTACGATACATGAAGATATTCAAACACAGCGATTTATGAACGATTTATGGAAGAGGTCAACACAAGAATCGTACCTTTCTTTCCATTTATTTAGTTTTAACTGAAAGATATTCAATGGTGGTGTGGTCTTGTGCTATGGGAAAAACCGGAGTACCCGGAGGAGATCCCACCTTTTCGGTAGGGTTACCACCAAACAAACTCACATGCGCCGGGTAAAATTATCGAACCCGGGTAGCCCAGGTGAAAAGCGCGTGCACCAACCACTGCGCTAAATGGACAGCTCTATCCAGTCCCGAATACCCATTAGGCAGAGTAGGCAACTGCCTATGGGCCCCGCGACGTTTAGAGGACCCATGAGACCGTGCCGTTTTTGTTTTAAATACGTCAATATACTATGATTGTTTTCTTAAATTCTTAATCTTTTATGTGCATTACGGTTTCATAACGATATTTTAAACCAATGAAAGGACATTGTCACAGTTTATTTATTGCCAGCCTTGGTACTGATAGGCTAATTAAATTAGTGAAATCGACTGGGCACTGGGGTTCTAGTAGGCACTATGTACTAGGTGTCAGGGGCGTAGTCCCCCAAAGTTTCACTGCCTATGGACTTTTTTTTTATTAAGATCAAAGTTAGAACTGACAACTTCCATGTAAAGAATTTCAAAGATTTTGATTGAATTACCTCCCTTTTTAAAGTTATTCTCCAAGACTTAAGAAAAATTGCTTTATATTATGCTTAAAAGTAAAGCAATCAATAACCTAACATTACATTAAAACATATATTTTGTAATCTTGATGTATACGTTGAATAAATATAAATGTTACAAATAACATAATTTAAATGTATGACGTTACTTACCTGTTATCTCAAAAGCTACTTATCAAAAACAAAATTTTTGGCAGACACTTTTAACTAAGTGTCCTACAATAACCTGACATATTTACTTATATGAGTGTGTTTCTTGTTTTGTAATAAGATAACGTAAATATTAATGATTAAATGAACATCTTGTTATATTACTCACCATTTGAACAATCATCCGGCTTGTAAAATGATAAATATAATTTACGTTATCTTACGTTATCTTATTTGTTTTGTAATAAGATAACGTAAATTATATTTATCATTTTACAAGCCGGATGATTGTTCAAATGGTGAGTAATATAACAAGATGTACATTTAATAATCTATCAAAATAAAATACATTACTTTAAAAGAAATGTGTTTGTGCGATCTCATTGTTAAAATATAAAATAGTTGTTATATTGTTTGAAACATATAATGTCGTTATTTTATCGTTTAAAAACAATTTATATCAAAAGAATGAAAGGAAAGCAAGGTTATTCATTTATTTATTCGACAAATTATCTAGACTAACAAATACTGGTTTTATCTTCCCACCATATATGTTTCATTATGTTTAAATGCTAATACAGTGTCTATAGCGTGACGTCCCATCTGTGACTAACTAGTATTTATGCACATTAAGCCAACATTTGCTAATATACATCATGGATCAAGCGTGGGATCAGTTGTTTTTTTATTTCGTACCACTAAACACCACGTGGATTCCAGTTAAGTTAACTCATCTGGTTTCTACGTGAAAGCAAATTAATAGCTTTACAAACAATATAGACTCTATATTGCCAACATACAATATGGGACCGAGTAGTAATAATGTACGTAAACATAAAAGCACAAATGTGTTCACAGAAACAAATACCAGTAAAGCTTCAGATACTCGACGTATATGTGAATACGACATAAAATGTACCTAGGCTATTGACCAAGTTTCTGATCAATATCATTTTATGACCGTAGACCGTAGGTAGATCTATTTTAGATGAAAGATTTTTTTCACTTGTGAACAAGCGCTTTTTTTCACATTAGATGAGAATGTTGTTTCCAAAATATTACATAATTTACTTTAAAGAACAGAACATAATTTTATTACACATACACTTNACGTGAATGTGTGCCTTCAAACGGGACATATAACTTTTAAAACAATTAATCACAGTGTTGTTCACAATAAGTTATTTCATGACCTAAACAAACAGTTCTTATGATAATCTGAACTGTTTAAGTTGTTTCATGACCTATAAAACAGTTCTGATGGAAATGAGGATATAGTAAGGTATAAATATCATCCACTAATGAGTCTAAAAATTAAGTTGAAGTGCAATGCTCGTGCGAATCATTTTGCTTCGAACTATTCCCTTTTTTTATTACTTATTTTAACGATTCGTGTTAATCCAGTAACCTTCTCCCGTACATATCTCGAACATACACAGACTTGGAAATTGTTACGAATTGAATTTTAAAGGACAACAACCATAGTTTAACGAAACTGAAACATTCCAATTTAATGGAAGATTAAAGGGACTGTAAACCACGAATGACGAAAAAAGAAAAGTTCTAAAATACCGTTTTTTTTTTTCAATTATTAGTTTATATTGATTAAAATATCACGACTGGTATATAACATTACTTGAAAAAAAGTTGTTATTTTATTTTTACTTTATTGTTTTATTTATTTATTTTTACTGGGTATGTCTACCAGATAACTACCAGTTAACTATAAATAACGCAAGTAGATTGATCATCATCGTCACGTGTTAAACCCAGGAATGCAAATTGTGCATGCGTAGTGCATTGTATATAATTTATATATAAAATAATCAATCTACTTGCGTTATTTATAGTGTGTATATCGTTATGTCACCTATTTCCGCGATGTACTTTCGATTTCACATCGCGAAATTGTATTACCAAAAATACTGAAAATATGAACTTTTTTTAAGTAATGTGATATACCAGTCATGATATTTTAATCAATATAAACTAATAATTGTTAAAAAAAAATTCGGTATTTTAGAACTTTTCTTTTTTCGTCATTCGTGGTTTACAGTCCCTTTAAAGTGTGTTAATGCATTTCCACGCCATAATGCGATTAGAACCATCGTTTTCACCAAGTATTGAGCCGATAGTTAAACCGAATTTTCGCTCTTTGTGATCGAGTCGACATTTTTGTTCAAACCGGAAGTGACGACATCGTGGACCAATTACTTCGAATTGATAACAAAAGACTCGCAATCAGATATTGTCATTGTAAAATTCGACAAATAATAACGAACTGTTTTCATAGTACACACACCGGACAGCGTATTTTAATTGATTTCAAATTTGAATTATGATTCAATCAATACAATTATAGATGGCACTTATTGAAAATATATAATTATAACCAGAAACTGATCGATGTACGAATGCAAGTCCAAATTAACCGTTCATCTTTAATACTTTTTATTTTATTTATGGTAAATTGATCTCGTTGTTGTTGCCATTTACTTCTAGGTGTGAATTACCCCGTTTCTGTTCATTTTGTATATAAATAATTGGTTTTAGGAATTAATCCTTTTTTATTTCATATTAATATGACGAAATTGAATTGTTTTCTTAACACTATTCGAGTGAGATGAATTTATATTATATAGGGCANTACTTTCGATTTCACATCGCGAAATTGTATTACCAAATATACTGAAAATATGAACTTTTTTAAGTAATGTGATATACCAGTCGTGATATTTTAATCAATATAAACTAATAATTGTTAAAAAAGGACCGTATTTTAGAACTTTCCTTTTTTCGTCATTTGTGGTTTACAGTCCCTTTAAAGTGTGTTCATGCATTTCCACGCCATAATGCGATTAGAACCATCGTTTTCACCAAGTATTGAGCCGATAGTTATACCGAATTTTCGCTCTTTGTGATCGAGTCGACATTTTTGTTCAAACCGGAAGTGACGACATAGTGGACCAAGTGCTTCGAATTGGTAACAAAAGACTCGCAATCAGCTATTGTCATTGTAAAATTCGACAAATAATAACGAACTGTTTTCATAGTACACACAGCGGACAGCGTATCTTAAGTGATTTCAAATTTGAATTATGATTTAATCAATACAATTATAGATGGCACTTATTGAAAATATATAATTATTACCAGAAACTGATCGATGTACGAATGTAAATTGATCTCGTTGTTGTTGCCATTTACTTCTAGGTGGGAATTACCCCGTTTCTGTTCATTTTGCATATAAATAATTGGTTTTAGGAATTAATCCTTTTTTATTTCATATTAATATGACGAAATTGAATTGTTTTAAACACTATTCGAGTGAGATGAATTTATATTATATAGGGCAAATATCATGTCAAATTTAAACTAACGATATAATTGCAATATATTAAACAACACTTTATATGTAACACAAAAGTTAATTGGAACATTTAAAACATAAATTACCACAGACACAACAACAGAACAACGTCTACCATGACAAAAAGTCGGGAACGGAATTACTACTTGAGCTTTACAGGCACAGCTTTGCATTACAACTTGATTGTCTTGGAGTCAACTTAAGTACCTTAAACGAAATGACTATTCAAACTATTTATAGAGCAATAATTACACAAAAAACACTAAATGGTCAAACAATGGGAAATGTTGAACCTGATATTTGACTGTCAATAAACTATTGGCGATTATTTACTCATGTAATTTACACGAGCAGGCAAAGGAAGACACGTAAATGTGAATTTATATTGAACAAATACACACAATGGGAAATATTGAACCTGATATTTGACTGTCAATAAACTATTGACGATTATTTACTCATATTTTTTACACGAGCAGACAACGAAAGACACGTAAATGTGAATTTATATTGAACAAACACGTTTAAAGGACGACGAAACATAATGTTATCACTGGTCCGTTGACGTTAAAAGGGTAGTAATTACACGCACGGATGAACACAAATATTGGAAATAACTAACTGAAATGCTTGTGTTGTCTTCGCTGTAAAAGGTAAGATTACTTAGATAGAAATTAACACATTTAAATAGAAAGTAATTAGCTTTCATACTTAAGTTGTAAATGTATACTATTATTGCATGCTAAATTAGTTTACATTTAAAGGAACATGGCCACTTAGATTTTGGTCGTATCATGTATCATAATAGGGCCAACACACGTGTTTGCAATTTCTGACTCATTAAATCGTTTTCTTTGTTCTGCGCGTTGATGAAAAGAGATGACTAAAAAGTAAACAAGACCTAGCATGAGCTCGTCTTTTCTACAAGCTCTATTTTATCATTCTTATAATAAATAACGAACAATGAACCTTAAACACAACCAGACAAATGAACACATGAACGCTTTTAAACTTATGCCTTTTTAGAAGGAATATTTAAATCTTATATTCTACTGAGGTATAAATCCACGCTTAGAGCTTTTAAAGTTTGATAGGTTATTTAAAAAAAAATCAGCTTTAAGCCTATGAGTAGACACATATTAAAACACAATATATATTCACAGATGGTCAATGACGTGCAGAATTTTTAACAAAACCTCGATCAAAATATTAATACAACAAATTTTTATACACTTTATCGTATTATATATTTTTATATAAAGTAGATAAATAAATAAAAATAAATAGAGAGAAACTATTGACAATATTAGTCAGCTCTCAATTTAAAAGCTTTAAAAGCAAAAATTTATAGATTTCGTACCATTTTTTCATGGTCAGTCTGTATACAGCTCAATAAACTTGATCATATTTGTGTTCTTTCAATAATATTTATGTATATAATTCTTACGTAAATGAATAAACATTGGGCATTCAAGTAAAAAATGCAATTCGTATTCAAGGACGTTACGGTGTTTGCATTTTCTGTTTCCAAAAATTATCTTTTCAGGCTTGTGCCATCTCCCTGCTTCCACTTCAAGTCTGTGAGCAGATACTCTAAAACGAGTTAACGCAATTCTAAATTTTAAAACATTAACTACATGTACATAAGAAATAGAAAACCTCACTGAGGGCCCTATGACAGAATAGTGACCAGCCAGGCAGCCACGAATAGTATATGGACAGAAGCCGAAGCCTAATTAGACTTTCTGTCGTGCGAGTAATGCAAGGTTGATCAGTTAAACGAGAAGCATTTAACCCAAGATTGATCCTTTTTTTCTGAAAAAAATAGGTCAGTAATTTCATTGATAGGTAAACAAAGCTAGAAAAAACGCCAGCTTGTCGTAGGTAGTTTTATCTTGGATGTGAGTCTTAACTGTCAACAAAGCGTGACAATTAAAATCAAAATGCGAGACAACTTAGGAACACACGTGGTAAAAAATAAAATCTACATTCGAAAAACGTTGGCCGCGCTCATCAATAAGGAAGTTCGTGTTTTTTTCAAGGTTGCAAGTATAGCGTAAATAACGTTTATAATATAGTCATATAATACAACCTGTATGTTTGTTAAAACGAGTCAACATTACATTGTTATGTTTTCACATAATCTGTAGGCATTATACCGTTTTGACCGTTTAAATCCGATACAGATATACACGCGAAGAATACATACACACATTTATTAGGGATTGAAACGAATATGCAAATAATCGTAAACTGAGCATATATATATATATATAAACAGAGACATTGATATATTAACAAAGTCGCATTGAGGTTTTGTGCAGACGACTACTAGTCGTCGTATTATTGTCGTCTATTAGTCAGTGACCAGATAACAGCTGTCATCGATAAAGGATGTGATTGAATCGATAATTGGCATTCAACAGGTTATCAGCGTCTCTGGAAAGTAAGATGAACCATTAGAATCATTTATGATTTGAAACCATGATAAATTCTCGTATTATTTTCAATGTCCGTCATTTTATCCCAGACTTCACCAAAATATGCGACATCTCGAGACTTTATTACGGACAGCAAGAACAACAACTGTAACTACAACAACTACCAATTAAAGGCATCATTACAGTAGTAATAACATACTTCAAACAATATTTTCAACGATATAGTACACTATATTTGTTAAAACCCTAGTTTGAAGTAACAGCATCCGGGGTAGTTTGTTAACTACAACAGACTCAACTGTAAGCTGTCTGTCATTTTTGTGTGCAATATGTATAATTTGCAATTTTATGGTATTCTGTAACTAATACAATTTTACATTATATATCAACAATGTTTCGTTCGTTTTTATTCACTTTGTGTATATATTTAAAACCGGCTACAAGTACTACTATTTTCAATCTGCAAACACGTGAATTTGTGCCTTCGAACGGGACATATAACTATTAAAACAATTTAGCACAGTGCTGTTCACAATAAGTTATTTCATGACCTATACAGACAGTTATTATGATAATCTGATACTGTTTAAGTAGTTTCATGACCTATACAACAGTTCTGATGGAAATGCGGATATAGTTAGGTCTAACTATCATTCATTAATGATTCTAAAAAGTTGGTGTGCATTGCTTTTGCTTATTATTTTGCTTCGAACTATTTCCTTTTTTTATTATTTATTTTAACTATTCATGTTAATCCAGTAAGCTTGTCCCGTACATATCTCGAACATAAACAGACTTGGAAATTGTTACGAATTGAATTTTAAAGGACAACAGCCATAGTTTAACAAAACTGAAACATTCCAATTTTATGGGAGATTATAGTGTGTTCATGCATTTCCACGCCATAATGCGATTAGAACCATTGTATTCACCAAGTATTGAGCCGATAGTTATACCAAATTTTCGCTCTTTGCAATCGAGTCGACATTTTTGTTCAAACCGGAAGTGAAGACATCGTGGACTAATTGCTTCGAATTTATAACAACAGACTCGCGATCAGCTATTGTCGTTGTTAAGTTCGACAAATAGTAACGAACTGTTTTCATAGTACACAAACAGGACAGCCTATCCTAATTGATTTCATATTTGAGTTATGATTCAATCAATACAATTATAGATGGCGCTTATTGAAAAGATATAATAATAACCAGAAACTGATCGATGTACGAACGCAAGTCCAAATTAACCGTTCAACTTTAATACTTTATTTTTTTATTTATGGTAAATTGATCTCGTTGTTGTTGCCATTCACTTCTAAGTGAGAATTACCCCGTTTCTGTTCATTTTGTAAATAAATAATTGGTCTTAGGAATTAATCCTTTTTTGATTTCATATTAATATGACGAAACTGAATTGTTTTAAACACTACACGAGTGAGGTGAATTTATATTATATAGGACATTTATCATACCACCACATTGATATCTGCTTGATATCCTGTTGCCTGATATCTTTTTTTATATCACGGTCAACAGGAAGTTCATATATCAGTCATGTGTGGAGTCTACTAAGACTTAATTACAATGTTTTGTTTTATTGTAAAACTGAATCCGATTTATCAAAACAAACAATTTGATACCAAGAGGTATTACATTTAATCCACAAACAGCAACAAAAACAGAAAAAAAACGTATTTTCTAAATATTAAGAATGAATAAGTACATGCTGATGACGTCATGTTCGACAGGAAGTTGTTAAATCAGTCGATGTTTGGATGTAAGTCATTTTACTCGGAATGAACTATAAAGTCATCATGTTTAGTAAAATAAAATCAGATTCAACAAAACAAACACTTTGATACCAGGATGTATTATATTTTAGACACAAAAAGCAAACAAAACAGCGAAAAACATATTTTACAAATATTAAGCGCAAGTGCTCATGACGTCATTAGTAACAAGTCAAACGTCAAGGATCATATTCATTCCCGCTAAAAATGCAGCGTCGTAGCGATTTTGTTTTAATTACTTCTTTGAAACCGGGGACTTTTAGAGAGGTATGATAAACAGAAAAACAGGTTACTGCCTGATCTTTTTGTAATATATCAGGCTCGGCACGAATAAAATAACGGCTCGGCAAGCCTCGCCGTTATATTATTCTAAGCCTTGCCTGATATATAACAAAAAGATCAGGCAGTAACCTGTTATTCTGTTTATATCATGTCAAATTTAAACTTACGATATAATTGCAATAGATAATACAACACTCTATATGTAACGCAAACGTTTATTGCATATTTAAAACATAAATTACCACAGACACAACAACAGAACAACGTGTACCATGACACAAGATTCGGGACGGAATTACTACTTGAGCTTTACATGCACAATGTTGCATTACAACTTGATTGTCTTGGAGTCAACTTAAGTACCTAAAACAAAATGACTATTCAAGTTATTTATAGAGCAATATTTACACACAAAAAAACTAAATGGTCACACAATGTTAAAATATAGGTTAAGACATGAAATATTGTATATAAAAAGTGTAACACACAATAGGGAATGTTTTGTTGAACAAACTTCTGAAATAACTGTTATATTTTGCATCAACTAGTTATAATTAATACACCATATTTATTTTTTTTATATAAAGACAAGTGTTTTCCTCACTACAGTGACAATATACAGTTTGCAGCGCACCGTGAAGAAATGAACAGTTGTACAGCGCGTTTATCCTTGTTAAGTGTAGGTTTTAACATATATTTTTTTAAACGGAAATGTAAACCGACTTCTTCAAACAACCAAATGATTGAACAAAGTTCTGAAAAAACTGTTATATTTTGCATCAACTATTAATAATGAATACACCATATTAATCAAAATAATACATTCACATGATTTCAATGATGTTGATTTGAAGCAACACATTGTCACAGCGATCCAGCTAGGATTTGAAAAGGGCAGGGTGCTTATTTGTCATAAAAGGAACTAGCATAAATTGTTATAGTATCCCTGTGGAATACTATATTTTCAATATAGAATACATATATGAGCCTCGCGCTGGAAATATAGGGCTTAATGCATATGCACAAATGTCGTCCCAGATGACCCTGTGCAGGGACGACACTTTCCGCTTAAACTAAATGTTCAACGAGGAACATTACTTAACAATAAAATAAGGAAAGTGTTCCTGATTTGCCTGTGCGGACTGCATAGGCAAATCTGGGATGACACTTTACGAATATGCATTAAGCCCAGTTTTCCCAGAGCGCGGCTCATATATATTCATATTACATGTATTTTTATTTAAACTTTTGTACTTACTAACTATGGTGCAACTTTAATGTTTCAGTCTTAACTTTGTTTCTCGCAGAAGATGCCAAAGGTGGTGGAAAGAACTATTTTATGTTCCGGACGCATTCCATAATCAAGGCTTTTTCCTGCTTTAAACGCAACTGGTCAGTTGTTGGTATATAAGTTTATGTAGAGCTCGGCAATTCTTGAGGCATGAAGGGTATCGTGCAAACTTGCTACTTTCTCTGGCACGTTTTCTCGTTCAGTTACAATCTATCGAATTCAAATATTATTGTAATTGATATACATGTTATATGAAGGTAATATGTCGTGGACTCGTAAAGTTACCTTTGAGCTGATTATAATATGTTACACAAGTTTGTTTTAGAAAGATGATAATAAATTACAGGCGTAATATGTTTGTGTGTTTAAGATGTTGCTAAATTGCTTTATGTTCGTCGACTAAAGTTTTCGCTACTGGTTATGCTATTACCTTTTTTAGATAATAAGGATAATTTCAAGATAGATAAACATGATTCTTGATTGGTTACACATTATTAAGTAACAAATAAAAATGAATATTTAATATATATTGCGCTGACCTAATATTTTGATTTTATGACTAATTGCCAGTGCCAATCATCAAGGACAAATTAAAACTGACCTTATTGCAGATAATAGAAGTATATTTATACTATTAAAAAGTAATACAACGGTGGCCTGTTAACCAATGGTAAAAACGATAAACGAGCCAAAATTATAACACACTTACTCCACTTGAATATGAAACACTTTACCAACCAATAAACCATCACGTTTAGGTAAATCGTGATTGACCAATAACTTTTTTCAAATATGAAAGCAAAAGGAAACCTTAAGACAGGTTGTTTTCGACACCAAAAAACTCACAGGCCCGCATAACCAACACTTTTTATTTTCTTTTAATTAAGACGAGAGTGTTCGGTGAAAAATCCTTGTAAAAATGGCATACCAAGAACTTTCTGTGATTATGTGAGATTTCAAATATTCATTTTCCTTCTGGGGATCTTTGTACATGTCACATTAACTTAAACAAGTATAGCAAAACATACCACAGATTATTCAATATAATTGTTGCAAATATAAACGGATAAGATAACAAGGTGTTGAACACATTTTTATAACTCGACTGGAAAACAATACATTACAAAAGACATACTTTATTGTAAGTAGGTTATAAAGAACACGAATGTAGAAACAAAGACCGTCTTATACATGCGCAACCGAACAGTAGTTAGTTCTTATGTAGAAAGTTAAGTTAATATAATAATGATTAATGGTATGTCTACGACACCAAATGCAGTCGTTATTCATTATCTGCTAATCGATATGTATCAGTGCCTTCTATAATGTTACACTCGAAAAACATTATCCCTGTACATGAATCAGAACACATGTTCATTAAATACTTCAATACGATGAATATATGTTTAATGAAATGTTGATATTTCCTTGTTGATTCATTGGCTTGCAATACGAGCGGACAGAAAACGCAAGGTATTATTCTTATTTTCTTAAGTCTTGTTCGCCTGCATTGAGTGTGATTTTCTTTAAGCGGATGCAACATCTGATTGTTTTATTCATATATATGTATTTATAAAGTAAAGACTGCATACCTGTGAGCTGCCTCATAACATATGAGAACACCGCACACTCGGGATTGTTGGTCTTGCGAAGTAGTGCTACAATTTAAATATTTTGTAACATATTGTACTGTGGTTCTCTACTCAATAGTGTTGCAACATGCCCCTGCAGCCCAAACTGGCATATGGTCAATTAAAAAATTTCTTTATATAAATACATGTGTATTCCTCACTAAAGTGACAATATAAAGTTTGCATTGTTTTCTAAAGAAATTCGGATCAATACCGATTGGAATATATATATATATCTTGCTGTTTGTTACATACTACCTTGACGTTTTGGAACACACAACGGTATATACTTAGTTTGTCAGTAGTGTATTGGGATTTGATATATTAATTTGATTAATATTTGAAACCCTATAATATATACAAGATACTGGATTTGAACACTCGCTGTAAGGAAATTCAGCACGAACTGGTAATTAGAAGTAGCTGTTTGAAGACCTATTTTGTATGTAAAGTCTGTATAAATCATATGACTTCCAGGGCATGGGCAAGTATTTATTATGTATCACATTTTTAAAACAGTCTTTGATAGAAAATCATTATATACCATGTAACACACCAAGTTATAAACATCTGGGTTGCACGGTTTCAGATGAGTATCTTAAGTGTTCGGCTATTTCAGCCGATATATAAGTACGGATTTGCCTTTATTTGATTATAATGTTGAACACATTTTGTTGGGAACGAATCTTAGGTACCACTTGTCAAGTATGAAATATCCTAGCCTCGCTGTTTTCAAGGAGAATTTGTTCGAGTTTTTAATTTATTTGATATATCGGGACCTCGTATATGCAGCGCACCGTGAAGAAATGAACAGTTGTACAGCGCGTTTATCCCTGTAAAGTGTGGTTTTTAACATATGTTTTTTTTAACGGAAATGTTAACCGACTTCTTCCAACTACCAAATGATACAACAAAAAAGAATCATGAATACGATGTGTTCAGGTGAAATATGCATATGCTTACCATTTTGTAGATATAAAATCACTTAAACATAGATATTGTGTGTATATACTAACTGTTTTACTTTGTGATTTCATTCAGTATAGTATATCATACTTAATGACAAGCAAACATGAACAATATATAAACAATATAAAGTCAAACGAAGGGAGAGGAGGGGAGGGGATAAATGATAAATGACAAACAGTCAAAAATAGTAAATAATTACCGTGAGAGAATAAGCGTGCTTAACGACAGGATTATATAGACAAAAAACCTCCATACTGCGGCCGAGCCCATTGTTTTCACTCACATTATGGTAAATGCAACGTTTACAACGTGTTTACATAAATAATAAAAATCGTGATTATGTCTTGGAACAACTTAAAGAATAGAATACAGATTTTTAGTATTTGGCTCTTGATATACCGGTTTCCATAATCGTCATTTTTTAATTGTCAAGTGAAAATAGGTCTTGTTGTTTAAAAAAAGATATATACAACGTCTTACTGTATTTCAAATATCACTGAGAGTGTATCAATAGTATAATTCTACTTTAGATTTTCCTTATGTTTTGAAAAGCTTGGACAACCTGATAATAATGTTGACACTTCATCTTGAGATGTGATCTTTGAGTTACGAATATTCGATTCGACCAATAAAACTATTCATAAAAATATTCTGCTTTATCATATCAAATCAAGTGAACGTGGTATGTTCTCAAGAAAAAATTTATAAGAGGTAAGGATGAGTCATTGATTTGTTAATGCGGTTGTTGTAATATTTGGTAATGTTGTGCAATACATAGCACAAATATAATATATTGAACAAACCCCATGCGATTCGTAATCAAATATTCGTAGTGAACTTGACCTAGCCCAGTATGTTATCTGTTACGTTATGTTTTCTGTTAAATCATTTATTTAGAAGTTATTTTGCCTAATGTAGTTATTACCAACTAACATCCTGATCTGTTTAGTTTGATAAACTTGGTACAATTCTTTATTCCGCGTTCGCAGTCCCAATCAGACGACCCGATTGAGAACTGGTAAGACGCACACCGGAAAAAATATTGGATTGATAAAGTTAACTTATGTAACTCATACTCCCGAATCGAGTGTACAATAAATGTAGTGTCATATTAATTAAAAAAGCAACATTGTTAAAATACTTATCCAGCTAACCCAGCTACACTACTTTTGTTTGACATGAAATCAATCAGCTCAACTGTCTTTGACTTGTTGTGTTCTGATATTTTGTAATTATATTAATGTATCAATTTGACAAAGGTATACTGCTTCTATATGACAATAAACAATAAAGTATATGCATGTTATTAAAGTTAATATATAGTAATATATTCTTTTTGCGATGCATTGATTCTGTGTCTTTTTAGAGGATACTGGAGCACAAAGTATGTTCTTTATTTCGCGGGGTAGGGTATAATCGCGGGGAAGAATGAAGATAAGGAGCAAGTTGTCTGCAGTAGTGAAACTTTATTTTCATTTATTAGAAAGTTTGGCTATTTTGTATTTT
This sequence comes from Dreissena rostriformis, assembly GCA_007657795.1. Lineage (NCBI taxonomy): Eukaryota > Metazoa > Mollusca > Bivalvia > Myida > Dreissenidae > Dreissena > Dreissena rostriformis. The sequence goes on along the minus strand of VMBQ01001068.1, from coordinate 138,455 downwards.
GCTATTATCATAACGTTATAAATATTGGATCGAAATTTATAGAAACATAATACCATTTCTTTTGGCATGAATACACTTAAACAGGTTTCGAAATGCCAATTTATTCTGTTTTATGTTCGTTTCATTTATTTGCAACACAAATTGCATACATATTATATTATATATTACACAAGGGTGAGTAAATGAATAAAAACAATTAAATTATTCTGATGCTTAGACGAGTTGCAACATTCATGCATTCTATAGTCGTTTTTGATATATTTCCTTGACATCGACTTTGCTGCAATGTTGTTTGATTAACCAACATCAAACTAGTTTACTCGTTATTTAAATGTTCACACAGCGTAACAAACGACAGAACGTATGACAGAACGCAAAACCATATCAGAATATTCCATTCGACACTTACATACATAAACTGTGTTTTGAACTGCATGAACATGTAATTTGATAGGTAATACCTACACTAAATACAACGTCTTTGATAGATTTAATAAACAAATGCACTTTATATTTGTAACATACATTTTGGTAATATAAACGATTTAGATATTTATTATCTCAGTGTGCAATTTTGCAAATAATATCTTTTCGATTTGATAACAATGAATTAGATTTAGATTATAACACAAAACGTCTTCTACTGATGAGGGTAAAATAACTACATTTATCGTCAATTAAAAACCCAGTGTTTAATTAAAACAATTTATGAACAAAGATTTCTGTATGCATTTAAATCATTAAGATATTATGAACTTCAAGGTACCTGCGAACGCATACTGTGTTAATCAAATTGATGGGTAGTTTTCGTAGCAAGCCATCTCAGTACTTGTTAGCAAGCGCTTCCCTTATGTAGACTTTTCCATTTTAGGAATTTGTAACATTTTTTGAATATATCTTCTCCAATAAGATTTTTAACAATTGAATCGGAATACAATTTCTTGAAACCATAATATTTTTTGAGTTCAATATCCGATGGAGTTAGTTCCTTCGGATATTCCTCCCTCTCAGGATCTGATTCTTTCTCGGTGGTTGTAATAGGTTTTTCGATTGCGTCAACACATTGCCTTACAGTTTGACATGCTGTAACCAGCTCCCTATTAGGATTACCTGGCGTTTGGGTCGTGGAGACATTCTTCAACGGTGCAAATTGAGCAACACCTTTCGCAATAACTGATCCATCTTCGGACACGATTGCTGGCCAAACTACCAAATCAACATTATCGCCCTTACATGAAAATTCCATATAGGAGGCATCATCAAAATCTTCATCACAATAAATATGCTTCTGGATGATTATCGGTGGTTCGTTGGTGTTCATCAGCCAGCAGATCTGGATGCATCCTCTTGCGAACGATCGATTTTCGTCAACCAACTTTTCGATAGTATTAACAGAACATAACGACTTTCGGAACGCCTAAAACGACAGCAGTATATTTATTATTTCTTAATTTACACAATTTGACTGATTATTGTAATATATATGGACGTATGCATTTTTTATGAATCCAGTTTCTTAGCAATGTTAAATAGGGCCAGGTTAAAATACATATCTACTAAAAACAAAATGAAAAATGCAGGAACACAGTAATAAGTTGTTTGTTTCCACTTACAAACTTTAATATGAAGAAGTGAACATTTTAAGTTACATTTTAACTATACACACATTATTTTCCCTATAATAAGGTTGTACAGTTCTTTTAATACTGTACCTGAAAAAGTATGTCGATAACCATATCAGTTGTACAGCGTTGCATCTGTTTAAGAACATATGTTTCGACTTGCTTATTTTCCTGGAACTTCAATGTATACTAATTATACACTATTTCTATATTCTAAAGACACTATAATTTTCGTTTTAAAATAATAGTTTAATTATGTTATTTTTAGATTGCGTAACATTAGTTAAAATGTTCAAAATACATATAGACATGAAATTTAAACTGTAAACGATTGTACTATTTTAGTTATTACTATGTTGATGACAATGTAATTTCTTACATGTTTCGATTCCAGTTTAATCGTTTTCTTCAGATATATCTTCTGCTGAATGCTTATTTCTTTACAGAATGTATTCGCCAACTAAAATTCAATAATTCGTATACAACATACAATTTCTATTATAATGTGAACACTTATATTATGGTTAGCTTACTTCAATTACATGTATGCTAAAAACTTAAAAAAATAATAGCATAACCCAAACTATGTCTGCTTATCTGTTCGGTGTTTTGAAAATTCATTTATTTAAAATACTTCTTTACTCGTATTCTAATTGATACGTTAAACCTTTAAAAAATAAATTGGATTTTACTTGAAACTATCACTCTTTGACTATTCGAATTAAATGAACAAGTTATTGGGTTGCCTACCTCAAGTACTTTTACAATTTTGCAGATAATAGAACGTTCGCTAGTAGAAGGTATTAGTTTTTCTGCAACTGTGTACACATCTCGCCAGCTGTTGTCGTACAGATTCATGTAAAGTTCAGCAATCATTCGTGGATCATTGCTAAGAACTGCTACGTCAATCGGTGTATTATTTCCGTCCGTTGGCAAACTATTAATAATTTGGTATATTATTAATTGAAGATTAATTAGTTTGTAATTACTGTTACGATGATATTGTGTTTTGTTGTCAATAAGAATACTATATATGATTGTGGAATAGTCGATAACAATTCAATTGCGAAATCAATGCTATATGAAAACACAATTCGTGCTTTGTAGAAGCTAAGTAGCTCTTATCTTATTGTTTACGTTACTAATAGAGATGGAAAGTATAAATACATCAAAATTCCTAAATATTTAAGAGTAAAACATAAGGCTTCTGATAAACAAATATACATACAGTGAAATTTCAGCTGCATCAGCAGGATAGAAAACCCTAACATACAAGGGTATTATGCGGTCTTTTGGTTATGCAGAGGAACCAATCGCCAAACAGTGAGACTCAAATCAAATGCACAACACAGAACACACATGTACAAAACAAACGCACGAACATGAACATTAAAACACTGGGGTCACCACTTTGAAACAATCAATGCAAAAGCCTTGGAGGTTTAAACCGGTTTAGGGAGCATCAAACTTCACACTTGATCCATATTTATTCATTAAACATTTAAGTGTGAATCTCGTCTTTATTTAAAAGAATAAGAGACAAAGCATCATGTAGTTGTTAACATTGATATCATCGCCGTGCAACGCAGGAAGAAGCCCCAATACGGTTGTAAAAGGCCAAATAACAGTTTTGAATATGCCCATCTTGATACGCACACACGTGTGAAATTAAATAGTTTAAAAAAAGTTAAATTGTTGCAAACATAAACACATAACAGCCAGTAAAAATAAAAAAATGTTATGACTTAACAAAAACAGAGATTCATTATCTAAAAATCATGTTAATCAGAAATATCCTTTTCAGTCGAGCTACATGTGCGAGGGTAGAGTAAAATGTAATCATTTATGGCTAAATACAATCCCGCGCCCAATCCAATGACGTCAAAATTGGTTTTAAATATTGCCCCTATAAAGAAATCTACATATTTAACGGACCTTAAACCAAATCTTAATCATCCTGAAGAAGTTCAGAATTGTAAGAATGTGTTAGCTATATGTTAAATATTTAATTTAATAGAAACCTACCTTGACGATTATTTGGAAACCTTTTTTTGAACATTGTATAAATTACCTAATTGGCTAGTTTAGCTCGATTGGTCATTGTCGACTCGGGTACTACTTACATGTACCCCGGGTACTCTTAAGTATACTTACATGTACCCCGGGTACGGTAAATATACTTAAACGTACCCGGTTGATATTAGACTGTACCGGAGTTGTGTTCCCGCCCAAAATCCGATGTAGTGAAACGCGATTCCGATTACCGTTAAAAATATTGTTTATCTTAAACAAACTTCTCTTTTAAAAAACTGCATCAACATGCTCTTTGAGTATGAGTTTCGATAATATAGAGGCCATTTAACAAAAAATTGTCATACATGTGAACATAATTAATAAAAAAAAATAGCCGACAACGACCGATTTAGAGTTAAAACTCCCGGGTGCGTTAAAGTATATTTACCGTAGCCGGGGTACATGTAAGTATACTTGAGAGTACCCAGGGTACATGTAAGTAGTACCCGATAGATATCAGCGCGGGGCATTAAAATGGAATTAATTGTGTACACGAAAAATTAAAAACGAGCATTTTATATCTACAAACATCCATGTTACCAGAAAACATTTCGTTTTGAAATTTAGGCTTTTGCTATAAGGAACATTGATTTTTTATTGGGTAACTTTATTTTACGAATTACTTTCCGAAATTTCCATTGATTTTTGAGTGTNACTGTACCGGAGTTGTGTTCCCGCCCAAAATCCGATGTAGTAAAACGCGATTCCGATTACCGTAAAACGATATTGTTTATCTTAAACAAACTTCTCTTTTAAAACACTTCATCAACATGCTCTTTGAGTATGAGTTTCGATAATATAGAGGCCATTTAACAGAAAATTTACACACATGTGAACATAATTAATAAAAAAAATAGCCGACAACGACCGATTTAGAGTTAAAACTCCCGGGTGCGTTAAAGTATATTTACCGTACCCGGGGTACATGTAAGTATACTTGAGAGTACCCAGGGTACATGTAAGTAGTACCCGAGCCGACAATGACCAATCGAGCGCTAGTTCATACATGTAGGGAATTTTATAACGTTGATCAGAAAAATCTGATTAATTATAGTTTAATAAATGCAAGTTAAAGTAATGAAAACTTAAAAAATGTATTGATCGTCAACATCCGGCAGTTGCTTTGCACCAACTGACGTTATATAAACAAACTTAATTAATGTGGTATTTTTTCACCATTTAATACCCAACTTGTAATGATGAAATAAGTTCGCCAAGAAGCATGTGTTTCTTAATGCCAGCGCATAATACCCTTTATATAAGAAATAATGTACACAAATACATAAGCATATGTTTTGTATTCACTCTGACATATTAACTGACAAAAGGACATGTTGTAAAATGTGGATGTGATATCCAATTAATATCCAATTAAATAAAAATCGTTTAAAGGATATATTGTGGAAACTCAACTACCATATTTATTGAAGAATTTGGATAATTTATTAATGTTATAAGAAGCTTGGTTTAACTTTGTTTGAGTCAGTGCAAGAATACGTTCATTGAAATCCTTAACTCGGGAACAATACCCGCCGTATCATACTAAGTGTGCAATATTAATTCCATAAGGAATATTATTATCCAAAATTGGAAAATTTACAATATCGAAATTAAAATTAACCCCAGTCAGTATCTTTAAGAATTATCTGGACAAACAGTGTATTGTTGATAGTTTTCACTTGCACTTTAATTAATACAAACGTATTTCAATATAATCTCGCGACAGATAAAATAAAAACAATTTTAAATAATACTCGTTGTATCAGTACGTACGTTTGATTAACTTTTCTAGTTATCAAATCTTACAATCAGGCATGCACTCAGCAAACAAATATGTTGATGTACAGTTTGCTTCAAAAAATTCCTACCATGAACGAGTTGTTAAATCTGCTCGAAGATTTTCGTTTGCCTTTTGAAGCGCCTCATATTGAGTCTTGATCTCGTCTAATGCTATTTTCTGATAAACAAAAATAAAAATTGTTTGTTTACAATTTAAATGTAAATATAGAATAGTTAAGTAAGATCATCAAAGAACACTATAAAACATATACACCGGTATCGTTAAATATTAGCAGAGGATAACAGGAATTTATCTATTAAAATGTCTGCGGAATTTTGTTATTTCTATTTTGAGATTGCCATTAACTTTCGATTGTTGATTATGCAATTGCCTCATTAAAAGATGAAAGCTATTTCCTACAGGACACAACTGGACAATAAGCATACCTGTTTCGCAACAGTTTCCGTAAGGGCATCTTTTTCAATATTAACTTTTCGAAGTTCGTCTTCATAGCTGTTATTGTTTATCGTTAATGTGTCTTTCATAGTGTTTCGCTCTTCTTCAAGGGATCTAATATGCTGCATCTAAAAATATAACATATTATACAAATCCGGTGACATGGAACCGATTAAAACCGAGACCAAAATAATCATTTGCTAAGTAAGCGACCAACACGGAATTTCACCAGTTTGCCTTTAGTATTGGTTAATCTCCGCGTCAATTACCTGACTGTCCAAAATCGTTTGCAGTGAATCCCTTTCTTCCGTAAGTTTTCGGATTCGTTCATTTTGCTCTTCATTTTTCTGTTGTAAATCATCCAATTCCATTTGCATGATTTTACAGTTGTCTTTAGACGTACGACCCTGCTGCTCGTAAGATCGCTATTTGAATATGAATAATAGCATGAATGGTATGATTTCTTTAGTAACTTAAATATAATCAATTTTTGGTTGACGCCAAAAGCAGAACAAATTTACTAATTCTTCGTGATCAAAAGTATAATCATATATGTGTATGGTACTTAAAATGTGTATTGCAATAGAACAACGTTGGAAATATAGCGATATTGGGACTTTAAAAACAGTCCGTGTCACAGACAAATATCGATTATTTGTTCGTTCATGTGTATTAACTTTAAAAGGTGATTGCCGAATATGTTATTATTCACGGATTTAAAAGTACCATCACAATAGATCATTTGTTCGTTCATGTGTATTAACTTTAAAAGGTGATTGCCGAATATGTTATTTTTCACGGATTTGAAAGTACCATCACAGAAATCAAAGTTTAAGTTAATATTGCTGTCATATTATCTTTACAAATGACGTGTTGTGTTGTGTTTCGAACACGTTTTATTAGTCAAAACAACTTGCCATGCTATTTTAGGACTTGTCTACCTGTTTTACATTTGTTAACATTTTGGCCCGACTAAATTCATCAATTAATAGTAAAAATATACTATCATGTTTATCATTTATAACTGAACATAAACTATGTATTTGAATTGACCAAAATGTTTAGTTACCTGTATTCCACAGGCTTCTTCTTTAGCAAGTTGCAATGCTCTCTCCACTTTATCGAACACCTTTCCCATCGACTCACAGCCACTATTCAATGTTCAAGTTGTAAATTGTAAGGTATGTTTATATATTTTTTTTTCAAATAGGTACAATAAGTAAACATTATCGAATATAAGTATGGCTGTGTAGCGTTAAGAGAAAAACAAACCACATGAATACATTTACCACCGTACCCACGTACACATACGATGTAATATACATTTGATCGGTATAACAAACCTTGATTTTAACTCCAATATTTCATTTTTGAGTGTGTCATTTTCAGTGTTTAGGGCTTGGAGTTTTTCTTCCACATCCTTAGATTGTGTAAGTCTCTATAAAATACACAAATATAGTAATACAAAATGTTGGTTAAGATATGTTTGTCATCATAATATTTATTTACATATATTTTTCATTAATAAATAGAGAGACGCTCATTGTATTTTTAAGCTGGAGAATTGTTCGCCAATGTCCGTATAAGCATACACAAACAGATTGTGTATCCGTCATGCAACATTTAAGTATGTCCTTGTATTAACATGCTGATATAAAGTTCAATAGGTCCCTTTATGGGCGAATACTTGTGGTGTATGTTTTATGAAGTGTTCTATAACATTTTTAGCATGTACGTTGTATTAATGTATTTATGAAAATACACTAACAATTAAACAATGCATATACCATATAGGACAGAAGACCTTTCACTTGCTTTTCAGCAGGTTCGGCTAGACGTAGAACTTCCTCCACGCCGGATATCAAGGTCTGTAATGATTGACCCAATGAGGCCCCATTCTGTCCTCGAGACGCCATCATGCAACCAGTGTGATGCCTATGCAACTATAATACAACTTAATTTCTAATCAATCAAACGTTTCTGTGAGTTTTTCAAGAAATGTAAATGGACCTATTTACTGTCATCGCAGACCGTGTTCATTTACCACTTGCCTGAAACTCACACAGACTCACAATTAACTCAATTTCGATAACACTTATGAGTTGTTATATGTAAAGGGTATTTACAACCTCGACAGGATTTTGTAGTTCTACTTTCGATTTAACAGTTGAGAAAACAAATACAATATATTTGGAACATTTACTCTAAATGCATACGGATATGTCGCTTCTTTGGATGTGTGCTTTAAGTACATAATCGTTTCAAGTCACTAAATATTTTGCTGTTTATGTTAAAATGGGGTAGCTAAGAGACGACTGCTAAGTTCTTCTTTCGGTTTAAAAGTTATTTTATTTAAAGCTTCGCGAAATAAACACAACATGTACGGTTTCGATTTATATATGGTTCGGAGATGGAGTAAATTTCCTGTCGCATTTAACGTATCATGCATTGAAGAAATTCATTGATTTTTAATTTTACGAAACATTGTTTAAGAATCCTAAAGTAGGCACTCGTATATTTTATTGTTCTATATTTTGAGTACTTAAATGTTCTATATAAAATAATTCACTATACAAGACAACTTGACAGTATCAAAATGTACTTTGCAAACATTTGTTTACTTACCAGTGCTTAATATAAAACAATAAAACAACAACATAAGTACTTACAAAATATGACAGATGTAGTTATGTTAACAGAAAGTTAAGTTTCTTAAAAACAGATCTTCTTTTCCAATAATAATCGTGGCCATATCACTTCCTTATAGGGGTCGCCTTTATCTGACGTCCTAGGTTAAAGTGATATAACTTAAATGCTGATTAAGCTTTCAGCGTTTGTGATGTGGTTGTGATACACATAAACGTTTACATTTCAACAGCAACTATATTGTATTGAAATGAATTTGATAAAATAAAGATGAAAAATCTGTTGGGTGTTTGCTATGATACTTATGTACATAAAACTTTAATGTGTATTGAATTTGCCGACAAGATGTAAGGAATTGTGTTCTGATTTATATTTCATAAATATTTAACAATCAATATCTTGTAATGTTAATTAGATCAGTTACTTTTTTTAGTTTTTTTTCAGCGGTCTTTTTCAGTCTAATCAGATGTTTTCTAAATAAATGATTATTCCGCTGCATAAGTTTAAAATTGGAATACAAATTATGAAAAATGATCACAGTTTTGATATAATGGTTAAATGGTCATAAATGAAGTGAAATTGAACTTATTGGATGTATATAACGCATTAACATTATTTACATTATAAGCAAATCGCAACAACAAAAAAACAATATACTTTTGTAAAATTCTGGAAGAAAGTGTGTGTTTTGCTGACAATAGTGCAAACCTAAATTAATTCTAACTACGGAAATAGTGTGTTCGATACGTAAAATCGTTAGGAGGAGGCATATTGATCTGCAGACTTTGGCTAGTTTAACCATTTTAACTACGCGCACGTTTTTTTTTTAATGAAATATTGCATTGAAGAAAATTGAGACTTTTAGCGTGATTTGCTTTAGAATGTCATGGTCACGTGAACATTGCTGTGTTTTCGCCTTGTGACAGTTTTATTACTTTAATATCTTAACATATCTTAACCATTAACTGTAATTCTTTTAAATGTTTTTTTTTGCTAGTGGCGCCTTTTATAGATGTCTTATTTAGCCTTCACTCTCATACGGCACTCCTGCATAGCTTAGGATGATCACGTCACGAACCAAGATGGCGGCCCCCATGATGCAGCCAACAGAACAGGAAAGCAGTACAATTTGACTTGATTCAATTAATAATAGACAGTTACCGACAACACCTAACCAGTGTAAACATCCCACATAATTGCATACTAGTGATCTAGTGATTGATGTCAAACAAGAGGCTATACACTCAACCAGGAGAAACATCTAGTTAAGAAAAGAATACATTATGAACGCCCATAAATGTTATCCCAAATGACAATGGTATACAATAACAGAGAGAGTGCAACCCTGAATGTTCCCAACTGTTAAAAATGACCTCTTACTGGTGATCCGAAAATGATATTTATGGACATTTTTTTAAATATTTATTTCTACCCTTTGAACACATCGTAGAAAAAAAAGGTAATGCCATTGAATTAATAATAACAGCTTCCAACCGATTGATTACATGCCAATACGGCAACGGTTTCGAATTCACAGTGAACTTGTACATTTCGCAGTGCCCCCCCCCGGTCAACGTTACTGGCACAGATATCTTCCAGGATTAATTATTACCCGACATAATCAATACCATCTCACGGAAACCTGGACGCACAGTTATTGACCATTCTTGTGCCCAAATCATAGACATATGTGTTAAACAAAGAATCGAAAACCTTGATGTCCAGACAGGCATTTGTGCAGATCCTCTTGCAATATCTACTACAAATATTGACACCAGTACGCTGCATCTCACATAAAAAGGGCTAATCTAGCAGCAAATGATTTGTCACAATGTCCCCATCGCATGCAGAAAATAGATGTTGGGATGGCCTGCGAGCATTGCTCCAAATACAACTTTTACTGTAAAGTTCCATAAGATGCATTCATTGGATTTTACGAGGAAAAACAAAAAAAATAAGCTCATTCAATACAGTTGTCTATCTAGCAGACTATTAACTGTAAGATCTGAAAACATTTTGGCCCTTGGTGCAAGCAATTATAACTCGCATATAGAATCCTGTATACACGACCTGTTGATATGCTCGATTAACTTCAATTATGATTTGACAAAGTTAACAGGAAATGGACCATCTGCTCCACAATAACTACTCGTGATAAAATAAACTCACTCCTCCATGGCATCTTTACTACCCCCACGTGACCAGCGAAGTACATACAGGGTCACATCTGAAAAACAATAATCTACTGTCCTTCATAGAGATCATGTCCCAAAAGACCCTTCAGTAACCAAAGCAATAACACAATGCATCAGCCATAATTACAGTTTTGCAAGTAAATGTTTCTGACCAGAACAAGATAAAAGATGATATTCTTCACGTTGACAAAGCACCACAGAGGACAACGAGTAAAAACGTTATGGAAAATCAATCTTACTCTTAACTCATGCAACAACTTGAATTTGCCACTCTTACCTTGACAAAGCTCGAGATATATTTAGAAGAACAAATAAACGTCTTTAACTGAAGTCGAATAGCTTTGAGCAGCAGAGCTCATATATACAAAATACTTGCCAAAAAAAAAACACGATAAAATATAATTCCCAAAATATGTGATACCCAAAGACAAGAAAATCCGACACAGCCGATGAAAGTGACAAGAAATCTGACTCTCCGTCTTTTATATCCCACGGCCGAGTGAGCAAGAAATTGACCAACAAACACAGATCAATCAGACATCAGGCTAATTGACATCTCGCCTGGACGATGATCGCTCCGCCCACTTAATCAGGTGGCTTAGCGGCAAGCAAGCCTAGACAAGCTAACATCAAAGTGGCTTCTTTGCCTATAGATTGTCTGTAGATTACGCGATATTCCGGGTGATTTTGATGGACTGTATCGCCCCCTATAACACGGGTAAAAGGGGTTTGTGTCATAAATTTATTATGAAAATGAAAAATGATTTTTTTTTTTTTTTTTTTTTAGAACACTAGTTCCCTATAACGGGTATTTCGGTACGTTAAACACGCTCTCAAACGCTTGCGATTGTTTCTGACACAAAATAGCGATTAAGAACGGGGATTTCGTTAAGTTACGCAAAGCGGGTTCAACAATTCCCTTATTATTTTACATATAAACGTGATATAAATCATACTTAATATTGATAATATAAAATTAATCAATCTTTATCATGAAAAGTGCCACACAAACAATAAGTTTGGTCAGTTTCTTAAATAATATGATGTTATATAACGGGGATTTCGGTAATTCTACTCATTGAAGCTTCCACTCTCATCTGTCAAGGCCACGTTTCCTCTTTGGAAATGATATAAATTCAATGCCTCTAATTTGTCTTACTGGATACGGACTGACCGAGTTACAAAATACCCATTCACACCGTTTAACCATATTTTATCAACGTTTTTAAAGAGAAAAACAAACGAAACTCGTTGAAAAAAGGTGAATGTTTATATTCAGCTTGTCTAGAAAATGGCGGACAGGTCGTTGGTAACTAAGGCGCCCGATTATTCGATCGCTGATTGGTCGATCGATATTTAGATAAGGATTTGATTGACAAGATGTCAATTGCATTAAAACTTCCATGCGAAAGCTGTAGATGGAAATGATCCTTTACCCCGATCAGACTCCAACAGGCTATGGTGGTAACTCTATCCCAAACTTCTCATAGACTTCACGAAGACTCATAACCTGGCATCCCCCAACATACGTGTAAATCTACATTCTTCCATGCCAGTGGTGCTGCCTCATAAGAGCTCCAAAACATACTTAAAAGTAAAGTTGCCATTGAAATCTCTGGGGCTGTAGAAATCAAAGAGTAAGATCCCAGCTTTGTATCAGACAACTTCGCTCTATCAACTAAATTTCACATACAGATTATTACTGAAATCCCAGACTTTCAAACCAAAACCAAATTTACAGTTATGCAACAAACATGTATACTGAGAATCAATTGGCAACCAACTTTAAACCTGTGACATTCGTAAAAATGTCGATAGTGATAAAAACATCTCTCATCTGAAAGACACGCTGGATATGGCTGCTCAAATAATCAACCCAGACTTCATTCCAAATACAATCAAAAAAGAAAAAAGACCTTACGAATATAAACGCCAGACATACAGAATGCTGCGAATTTACGTAAAATCCCCAATAGTTCAAGACCACCCCTTAAAAACTGAAATGAAAAAGGCTACACAACAGTTACGTTATACGAAGAGAGAAGCCAAATCCAAATTCCGACTACAAACTTTACAATACATCATGGACAAGCAACACACTAATGCCATGTTTCACGAACTTATAAGGAATCATATATTCACTAATTCGAATACCATAAACTCAATCGTTGTGGGAGAACAAAACTTACCTTAGCTGAATAGATTTTGCAGAGCTGGGCTGGTAACTTTGAAGACCTTGCAATATTGAAACAGGATGATAAGTACGACATATGGTACTATTAAAAGGCAAACAAAAACACAAACATATCGAAGCCTTAGCAGAATATCGGAATTGACTAATAAACTTAACGACCCAGTATGTTTGACAGACTGTGAAGAAGTACGAAAAGCCATCTCCATCCTGAACAATGACAAGGCCCCGATCACATGAGTTTGACACCTTTACATTTCAAGTTAGGAGGTCCGGCGCTTGTCTCAAGGCTTTTGCACCATTTTTAATATTACTTTCCAACAGAAAACAAGCCCAAACAGTTTACAAATAGGAACCATTACCCTGTATACAAGAATGGAGATCATGTACCCAGACAACAACAGAGAAATAACGGTTACATTTGTCTCGCTGATGATTATCGTAAACGATTTGAATGAAAGACACAAACAGATCTTCAAAATAAATCTCAGTCAAAACTTCAGACATGATTTACAAAGGGCACACATTCTTTAAAATTGGCACTGCTCGTCAACGAATGTATCCACGAAGCAAACATGAACAAAACACGTTATTTCATTACGCTGGACACAAGGAAAGCATTTGAAAAGCATAAGACTAAATACAAAAGATCGGCTAGCGACAGTCATCAAAGACTATGCAGAAACATTCCATACAAATGCAATTGGTGACCCTAAACTGTTTAAACACAAAGTCTTATACTGAACATATCCGAAGATATATACCCAGGGGTTTGTCCCAGCAGAACTGCTTGGTATGATCGATCTACTAACCAGGGAATTCCTGTCTAAACTACACTTCAAAAGATGCTACAAACAGGAACCACCCGTGATGCTTTACGGCCATTGTCTCATTATTAATATTCCCGCCTACGTATATATATATTAAAACTGTAAATATCCTTATAAACCGCAAATACCGTGTTCATTTAACCATCTATTACGACCAGTGTTGAATATTCGCGCGTGCCAGCCGTCTATTTAACAAGCCAATTCATCGTCTTGCATAGAAGGTATCTAGATACACAACAACAAAAACAACATGCTACAGAGCTATATATATTAACTGTTAAAACCTTCAGGCCCTTCAGCATTCCTAGTACCTTACTTGCATTCTTTTCCCGAGTATTTTAAAGAAGCTCCTAGTTTTGCCTTCAACAAAAAATGTTATTCTTAAAAATTTGATTTACAGTAAAAGGCACTGATGCAGAGTCAGAAATATGTTATGTCAGTGTATCTTTATTAAAGATGCTTATAAATAACCAAATTATAATACAGTGACAAAAAATATGGAACTGGGATTTGGAAATAAACTGTTTTCATGAACTCTTTCTATGCGAATTGTGTTGGTAGATTATTATATCTGGTTGCATCCGTGTTGTTAATATGAAACATAAATTCGGGAAAACTTCATAAGAAAATGAACTATAACAATATGAATGGCACGTCATAGATTTTATGTATATTACAACTTTACGCCATGTTGTATTGAGTTTGGAATTCGTTTCATTGTTATGGTAAAAGTATTGCCAATGAGACGTGTAAGACCATAATATTGATTAAAATAATGACGCTGGTGTTGGTGTCTAAAATAAGTTATTGATTGCCCGATAGAAGTATAAGACTAACTCATAGACTTTAATAATGAATCTGCTGATGGTGGTGGTTGTTGTGTCTTCTATTTATAATTGTAAAAATAGTTGCCTGTCACGAGTTGAAGAACATATTTTTGTTACAAACATTATACTGCTAGTGGAGGTGGTGTCTTATATTTTTTATGACTTGGTTCAATAATTGACCGTGGGATTTGTTAGACAAACCTTTTTACTTAAATAATTATGCTAGTGTCTTATATTTCTTATGGTTGAGTTATAATATTTGCAACTTATTTACTAAACTATTGATGCTGGTGGTGATGTATTGTTTTTATCATGGCAAGTAATTATTGCCCGTTAGAAGTGTAAGATCTACCAACTAATTGAAATAATGATGCTTGTGGTTGTGGTTTGTTATCTGTGCAATTGCTAGGGTATATTAATTGCCCATACGAAGTGTATATACGACTAACTTTTTGATTAAAATAATGAGGATGTAAGTGATGTTGTTAAATATTGTTCATGGCTAGTGTAGTGGGTGGTGGGTGAGGGCATGGCATACACAGTCCATAGATCTGTTTAATCCATTTTATTGAAAGCTGATCAATAAAGCCATCACGCAAAAACCTTAACAAAACAATGACACAATTTTTTTTAAACAGAGCAAAACATGCAATATTGTGTAATACGAATGACATGAATATCATAATGATTAGACTAATTCACACCATTTCATAATACAATAATACAACATGTTTAATTAATGAAAACATCTTTACAACTCACCAGTTTGGAATAAAACCACGAGAATGGACTTATGTCCACTTAACGGTCTTGGCAAATGCAAGCATCGCCAGTAAATGTACAATGAAATAAGACAGTTATATCGAATGACCAATGATAATCTTGCATCGGACTCATTCTTGAGTATGATTGGACATTACAACTACAGGTATTGCATCAGCCTACATGGTTGAACGCACACTGGAAAGGGGACAAAATTCCCACAGAAAAGTAAATGTGTGTTATATGAAAAGGGAGATAATAAATTGACATGCACTACACTAGATTATAACATTTGTGTGTGAGATGTATACTATTAACTTCTTTAAAGTGTTTAAATACTGAAACTGGTGTTGTCTTACAATTCGAGAATCAGAGAGTATGTATAACACCCAATAACGTAAGTTTTATAAACAACGTCAAGCAATTAAGAAGAATTTCATAAGATTAAAAAAAGGATAAACTTAACGAATAAAACATGGATCATTGTTTTTCCTTTTGTCCTTTATTCGATATTTTTCATAAAATATATTTCAAATGTCATTAAATGATGATTATTCGATGCTCCGACCGAAAGCAATAATACGTTTGCTACGGCAATGTATACATTGCACAGCACATGCGCTAAACGCATGTTTTTCGTTATATCGTACAATGATGCTGCGAGACAGTGCAGACGAGAAAGTCAGTGGAGCCCGGGTGGAAGTCAACACAGGTCGGAAGTGGAGAGCAGACAAGGCAGTCAACGACGCAGAATCCAGGCTCAGACACAGCGACATCGTGGGNCCTTTCAGGCTATTGCTCATTTATCTTTTTATTGTTTTGTGGATGTGTTGCATAATGTTAATGATTGATTTCTCGTGTACTTATATATGTTACATAGTCATACAATGCGTGGATCGGGGGATGAATATGTTTGAGGTTCAGAGAGATGACCATCAACTAATGGTAACAACCGTTAATCATACGAATTGCTATATTCACGCAATATGTAAAGATGAGAAAGAAAACTACATTGAGAATAACAGATAACCGTTTAAATATGTTAAACTTGTGAATACTGAAGGATTTTATATTTGTATAACTTAAACTTCTTATACAATGCCAATATTGTATCGGAGGTTATATATTATCATACATAAATCAATACATAAGATCGCCGTGGCGTAGTGGATATGGTGTCCGCCTAGCGATCGGGAGGTCATGGGTTCGAACCCCACTGGGGGCGTTCCTTTGATCTTCCCCAAAGACACCAAGTACTGGTTCTAGTCCCAGGAAACGGACTCGAGAGCGTTTATATAAGCCTACGGGTTTCGATGCAATCGAGCTAAAATTAATAGGTTTACACTTAATCAATACATAATCATTGATAAGCTTACAACTGTTATTTTCTGTGGTTCACAAGAAAGCCAAGGCTATCGAATACAATTTATTTGAGGGTTTTATCTAAGCTACATTATATCATAATATACAATAATAATAAACTGTTCGTGTCTGTTATTTTTTATGTATCATGGTGTTGAACTAAACATGATATGTTAAAATCAGTGTGGTCTGACCATATTAATTCAAGTTGATGAATCTGTTCGCCATAGCCTACGTCTTCTGTGAATTTTCGAAATTGGTTATTTTTAATAGTATTTTCACTTTGATCAATTTTGATCACGAGGTACGAGTATTTACATGAAAACAATACCATGCAAGATAAAACACAGATATTACAATTATTATTATTGCAATTATCTTAAATTCAAATTTGTAGTATGTTCGCATTTTAATTTAAGATATCTTACATTATAAGTTATACTCGCCATTAAAGGTATATTAATTTGATTATTTTGCGTAATACCATCACTTCACACAACAAACGGGGCAATACAATTCTAAAACAATATTCGTCATGCTGTATTATTTTGACTGAAGGAAAATGCAATTTCAGAGCTTAACAGTGTTCTTAGCTTAATATCGAAAGTAGTGTCATATAAGAATGTAAGTGCCATGATGAATATATCATCGTAATGTACAAGTTTTACCTACTCATAATTCGGTTTTACACGTTTACATAAATATGCCAATGTCACTTTCACTTCAATGACTTCGTCGCTTCCGTTTTCCTCGCCCTCGTCTTCTACTGCATCACTTCCTGCGTCACTTCCTGCGTCATTTCCTGCGTCACTTCCTACATTATTACATTATTTACGACGCAGAATCCAGGCTCAGACACAGCGACATCGTGGGGACAACTACATCTGGCAGGTTGGGATTAGGATGTGTCACTAGACCCAGTTGGAGGGCTGCATCACCAGCAGAGAAAAGGAGAATGGTCCAGGATGAAGTTCGGTCGACAGAAAAAACAGGGCAGTAGGTTTAAATGGGAAGGGGTCCAACCAAGGAGTGAGTCTTGGAGTGACATGTGGACAATGGACCACCATAGAATCGGATTTCTATTACGCTCTGTTAACGACGTTTTGCCTACACCAACCAACCTTCGGCCCTGGAAACTAACTGAGGACCCTTCCTGCAGATTATGTGGCAGGCCAGCAAACCTAGAGCACATCCTATCTTCTTGCAGAACAGCACTTACGGGCGGGAGATACCGATGGCGGCACGACAAGATCCTCAGCGAGATTGCAGCCAGCCTTGATGTGGCACGAAATAAGAAGCCACCAATGAAGACAATGCCAACCTTCATCAAAATTGTCAGAGAGGGAGGATAAGCACCAAGCAACAACAGGTCTACAGAATCAGCATCCTAGCTTCAGCGAGAGACTGGGAACTTATGGTAGATCTGAAGAAGCAGCTGAGATTCCCACCAGACATCGCCACCACCACTCTACGTCCTACCAGCCGCTACTTGATAAGTGCCGACAACAAGGATGGAAAACCTGGAACCTCCCTGTCGAGGTTGGCAGTCGGGGCTTCGCCGGGCAGTCACTCTGGAAGGCCTATGGAGTACTTGGTATCACTGCAATGGCAAGGAGACGGGCAATAGCAGATGTCTGCAGGCAAGCAGAATTAGCATCAAAATAGTTATGGTAGAGGAGAGAACAGCAGTGGATTGCTAATCAGTCTCTGGCCGAGGTTTGATCACCCTCGGCCGGCGCACCTCCAGAAGATGTTGTGGAAAGCGCCGAAACATCTAATGAAGGAGGACTCCACCCGATGAAGAGACTGATGCAATGCCCATCCATTATATATATATAATCTACAAGTATCACTCTACACCTGTCTTATTGAATCAAGAACACATAGCACTTATCATTTGTTTATGGTCCAAAGAAGCAATTTTAAGATATCTTCACCATTGTTTTAAATCCCCTATTTAGAAATATAGAAAGCAAATCCAAGGTTTAAGAACACATATGTCTTAACTATACACACATTATCGTTTAAAAAAACAAATATTTATATTGGATATGTATACGTACATATAAAATATAAAAACATTTTCCCAATATAAAGATGAATAATTTACAACATATATATATGATATATATATACCTATATGACTTAATAGAACATATATATATACACATATACTATTTAAATATGGAAATGTTGATTTTCAAACGTTTGACATGGCATAGTCCAATGGAACTTCAAAACAGGTTTTGTGTTCACTTCGTTTCACTTCACTTAAAGATTGTTTCATTCTTTACACTGAACAACACCTTTAGCAACCACGTGGCCATCTGCGTTCACAAGTGCTGGCAACACAAAGAACTCCACCTTTTTACCTTTGCGTGTTTATTCACGGTCGGAGTTTTCATCGAAATCGTCACCTCACTTCTTTGTTTGTGATGCAATTGGCGGCTCACAGAGGTTTGCCAACCAACATATTCGGGCACAATCTCTAACGAATATAGGAGATGAGTTTATAAACTCTGGACCACAGTAAATCTTGCTGATTTCTCTTCGGAATACCTGCATACAAAATATAATAATATTATTGGAGGGTTTTAAACCTCATGTTAATGAGGTGAACTCGAGTACGGTATCATCGCGCTTAAATAAAACGCGCAATGTGTTGCAACAAAAAATGTTACCGTCGCAAAGTCAAAAACAATTATACAAATGTCCAGAAGACTTAGGGCGAACCATATCTATCATGGACGGTGATTTATGTCCCCATAGACCGCTTTTACACAGTTCCAGAACGAAAATGACCAATGCTGTATTTTGACTATGATCTTCAAATATGACATGAAAGTAACCGTGTGGTTTTAGGGCGCTTCAACAGTTGTATATAGCTTAACTGTGCGCATATGCGCAATGTGGTCAAACGGATTCATATAAAATGCTTCATTAGAGTAGCTAAATTATTTGTCTTTAAATAAAGCGGAAACTGTTTTGTTACAGTAACCTAAAGCAGCTAAATTCGTTCTCGTGGTAGTGGTATCGAGCTGACACTATTTTACGGCGCAGCTGTCTGAGCTCACTTTTGAACTTTATTTCTTGTGATAAATTAAACAGCGGAAATATTGAATGCCAACCAAATTTGGCGAATTAATTTTGTTTTAGGGAATGCAAATTTATTGTATTTGTTTAACGTGTACAAATAACGGTTGTAGACATTTTGATGATTGCAAATTAAACAGTGGTTAGATAAATCGGTTAAAACAAAGTTAAAAAGCAAATCGATAACCCACAGAGACATATATTATGTTATGTTGCACAATGTTCATCATTCTATTTTATGTTTGGAATGCAATGCGCGTTCTTAAAGTGAAATATCTATTTTGTTTGGCCTATCCGCGACACGACGATGTGGACAAGGGACTAAAGTCGATCATAACATACTTCGTGAGCTCAAGATAGAAAGGGAAACTTTGGCGAACATTAGTGACAGGTTATTTTTAAATTCTTTAAAGCCTGTTCAGATAATATTGAAATCCTATTTCGATAATAAATATACGTTTTATCCAGTTATTTGGAAATCCTATAGGGGATGAAGGCGTTACAGACCGGAAAAGTTTCGGGACGGACGCATAGATAGATCATATATAGCGGGGTTATAATCAATAGCAATATAAAATACAGAGATTCACACACTTTTGAGCAGAGAGGTTGAGCGGTCACATTTAGAATGTTAATAAATGCAATTCTATACAAAAGGGTTTATGCGATTTTATTATTATTTTTACTTGAACAATTAAACCTAGAGAAAAGTCCGTTGTCCCATTTTTATCAGTTTTATCACGTGGGCCTCATCTGGGAATTTACCCTGAAATCATAAACAAAACAGTTAATGTTGTTTTCATTACACTGTATTTTTACTACAACACTACATTATACATGAATTAGCCCGTATAGTTAACGATAAGTTTATTCTCGTCTTATACTAGATATAAATACAAATTGAGAACACAAAGTGGAAGTGTTTTGCACTCAAACACTAATTAACAATACCAGAATAAAACAAGTATTGTAGATAAGGGATTTTCGATTTATAGAAAATATAATACAAATACTACACACTTATTTTCTTACATCGACTGACTTCTCTCTCAGGATGTCTTTAAGATGTAGCTTCTGAATGTCTAATTCTTCTTTACAAAATGTATCTGCTTTCTGAAATTCATAAGTAAAAATGATTTAGTTTTTAACATTGGCAGACGTTTGTTTGAACACAATTTTACGCATAAATCTCAAACTGCCCTTAATATATAAATAAATATGTATATCACATCTTTCATGATATAATCTTATGAACGTTTTTAGTTGTTTTTTTTTTATGTTACACTCAACCGGCTTTGGGCCATGGTGAAAACGTAGGTGTATGCATACTCCTTTTTTAAAAATGTAACTGCACACTAAGTCTCATTATAATACCTACGTATTGTTTTTTTTTAGTTATGTACGTTTTCTGCGAACGGAGAGGGAGGAAGAGACGGACGAACTAAGTAAACACCTATTGAACAATTTCTGTTACCAAGATCATAATAATATTTTATGTAATTTATCAAAAGACGTGGGAATATATTTAGGTAAAGTTATTAAAGGATCTTTGGTTACGGAGAAATGGCAATCATTTATTCAGCTCCGGTAAAACACCATGACGCTATGGATAAAAGTTTTATTATCTGGGGTTTTATGAGGAAGTTTTAAAGGGACTGTAAACCACGAATGACGAAAACAGAAAAGTTCTAAAATACCGTATTTTTTACAATTATTAGTTTGTATTGATTAAAATATCACGACTGGTATATAAAATTACTTGATTTTTTTTATTTTTTTTTACTTTATTTTTGTTTTTATTTAT
Source organism: Dreissena rostriformis (assembly GCA_007657795.1). Taxonomy (NCBI): domain Eukaryota; kingdom Metazoa; phylum Mollusca; class Bivalvia; order Myida; family Dreissenidae; genus Dreissena; species Dreissena rostriformis. The sequence continues at coordinate 116,814 of VMBQ01001068.1, read as the reverse complement.
TTTTACTGGGTATGCATACCCAGTAAAAATAAATAAATACAAAAATACATGATTCATCGTCACGTGGTAAACCCAGGAATGCAAATTGTGCATGCGTAGTGAATTGTATATATTTTATATATATAATGATCAATCTACTCGCGTTATTTATAGTGTGTATAGCGTTATGTCACCTATTTTCGCGATTTCACAGCGCGAAATTTTATTACAGAATATACTGAAAATATGAACTTTTTTCAAGTAATGTAATATACCAGTCGTGATATTTTAATCAATATAAACTAATAATTAAAAAAACACACGGTATTTTAGAACTTTTCTTTTTTCGTCATTCGTGGTTTACAGTCCCTTTATTGTGTTATGTTATATGTAAATAATTATGACTATTAGAAATAGGAAATCTGACCTCAAACTCTGTACGAACGTCATCGACGATAAAACGTTCAGTACAATCGGGTGATCGTTTTTTGCTACTTCGTAAGCATCTGGCCAGTGCTTGTCATACAAGTTCTTGTAGAGTTCAGCAATCTTAAGAGGATCAAACTCGTCACTGAAGTCGTCCGCAGCAGGGTGTGTGTTTTCCTTGGTATTTTACAATCTACATGTAAGATAATTTATATTGTTATTCTACTTGATAACAAGTAGTTTATGGTATACAAAAAATGCATTAAGTGTAATACAATGAAAGATAATAACTTTCTTCTTTATGCAATCATGACTCTTTTCTCTCTAGTCAGCGCAGTCACAGAATTATACACCATAATACGGTTGTAGTGATACACATTTCCACTTATTCCACTTTTCATAAATTGTCAATTTGTTTAGAAGATCCATCATTTTTTGTATTCATTTTGTATAACTGCAAATCGTTGAAGTGCACCACCACGTCTAAGCCACACCAATTTGACCAGTTGTTCGGATTTGGGCCCAAAAGAATCAGAGTGAGCGGATGCATTCAAATTATATAAGTCGTTTCACAACAGTTTCGATAAAGTCAGAGGAAAGCGAAAGCGCCGCCTATAAACATACATTGTCTATATTTATTGAACACTTCTGCCAAACACATTCAATTATCTGTACATGAATATTTCAAATAGTTTTCTCATGCCCTGGTTCGATAGGGGTTGGCGTTATTGAAAGATCAATTTAGTTTTATAACCCCAGTTATTTCAAGTGTCTTAGCGTATAGCTCGTACCAGCACAAATTCAAATCGCCATATTGGTTGTTTCTGAAGTATGACTTAGGACACATCATCTAGTTAGGTTTTGTATCATTATTGTCTATGAGATTTATATACCTGTTACTAAACATTATTATCATTAATGTTATTAATTTGTATGTATATATGAATATATAAATATAAACTCGTTTACACGTTTATTAACAGCGTTCAAATTATGCTTAATGGACTTTTGCATAATCGCTATCTGAACACGAAATCAATAAAGCATACGTTCTTTCCGAAACTAAACAGTCAATGAATAGTATATCTCAAACAATACAAACTGACTTGTATGCATTACTTAGGTAGAATTGATAAACATAAAAATAATAGTGCACATACATATTGTAATTATGTATTACTTACATAACAAATCGGGTTAATACGTTACAATTTTAATTATGCATTAAGTTCAAGATTTTAAGGTTCATGTTTGCGAGCTTTACCAAAGTTATAAAGATGACACCAATTGAATGGACAGATATTTACAGATGTAAATCAGTTGCGAAAATGTTTTAATGAAATTCATAACGGCTATGTTTAGGCCGTAACCGACACGTATAATCGTATTTGCTTCTGAATCAGAATTATGTTTATGTGTCGCAAGAACAAAGCTGCACATAATTGTATGTATTTATCAACAGTTTACATGTCTGATCATGACTGAGTTTTCGACGAAAAGTAATTGCAAATGTATACAACACATTTTTCGTTGATGTTCTGATTACACTTCCTGTGAACTTTCATTCTCTTTTTTTTTATTCATTAATGTTTTATACGTTTTGAAATCAATTAGTAGGATCTCATACCTTCACTGTACATGCTAGTACAAAGAACGTACATACCGTGCTTTCAACATCGTTAGCTCATCGCTAAGTTTTGCATTCTCACTTATAAGGACTTCAAGTTTCTTGTCCACATCTTGCGTGTGTAATTGTCTCTGAGGGATTCACAGCAAATTTATACGCACAATGCACACGTTTACCTTTTTTTGTGTCTTGACATTAATGAGAGATGAATGAAATGTAAATGCAAAAAAATGTGTCATTGTATAAATGAGACTAGCTCTACGAAAATGGGGTTTAAAGCATGTGTGTAAATTGTCGTCCCGGATAAGCCTGTGAAGTCCGCACAGGCTAATCAGGAACGACACTTTCCACTTGAATTGTATTTTTCGTTAAAAGGGAGACTCTTCTTGACGAAAATCAAATTTAGGCGGAAAGTGTCGTACCTGATAAGCCTATGCGGACTACACAGGCTAATCTGGGACGACACTTTACGAACATGCATTTAACTCCGTTTTCTCAGAGCGCGATTCAAATACTAACCATATAGGACTCAAGTCCTTTCAATTGAGCTTTTGCAGGAACAGCTGTGCGTATAACTTCCTCTACGCCGGAAATCAAGATTTGTAAAGAGTGACACACTCTTGACCCTTGTGTTCATTTAGACGCCATCTTGCAACGTGTTTGAGTTCACTATAAAATAATAGCATTGATATACAATTGAAAGAGCAATTATTGTTTCACATTATATGAATACAATTAGTTTACTTTAACTTACTTTTTTAATATTTTTTTAAGAACATAAGTACGGTCTAGACAAGTGTGGTCGAGGATTTTACGACACATGTTATCAATCAGTATCACTAACTCATAAAGATATGCTATATATATATTAAATACGGCCTTAAATAAGGAGCACGAAATTTATTTATTAACAGTTACTGTAGTTACGCAATGCTATACTTATGTCTATACATTTACCTGTTGTATTCAATAATGACACTACTGCTTAGATGTGTTGTTGTCTAATGTTTACATTTCAGAATACATTATGAGCATAAGATTTGAGATTGTTTTTTTGAATACTACATACACTTCTGTAAAGCTTCGCTACTTTCGATTTCATATCAATTTACTAACGACTTCGAATGTAAGTTTCCACTGAACTAGTATAAAAATATTTGACATTCAAATTACAGTGTTAAAGATTTTTATGTAAACGTGTAAAACCGAATTATGAGTAGGTAAAACGTGTACAGTATGATGATATATTTATCATGGCACTTACATTCTTATATGACACTACTTTCGATATTAAGCTATGAACACTGTTAAGCTCTGAAATTGCATTTTCCTTCAGTCCAAATAATACAACATGACTAATATTGTTTTAGAATTGTATTGCCCCGTTTGTTGTGTGAAGTGATAGTGTTACGCAAACTAATCAAATTAATATGCCTTTAATGGCGAGTATAACTTATAATGTAAGATATCTCAAATTAAAATGCGAACATACTACAAATTTGAATTTAAGATAATTTCAGAGGCACGTTCGGTTTAACGTAAAACATGTAGTAATCCATATTTGCAAACATGATGTTATTAAAAGATATGATTTTAACATAATAAATTGCTCGAAATAAGAATTCTTCCCTTAACAATTTAAACAGAAAGAACCGTTCCTGGAAAAGGCAAAAATTCCAGTTTCCATTTAGTAAACTTCCCAATTTACTTCCTTGTTAAATTCAGGTTTAAGGAATAATTAACGATTTGCATGTACAGCTGTTTATCTGTCAATCTAACGATTTGATGCATAAATCTAAACCTCTAAGGCTTTAGTTGAAACGCCTTTAAACGATAATTCGGGAAAGTTCATGTATAACTTACAAACCCTAAAATAGCCTCTTGTTTGAAGACTGTTTTATGCATTGGTATGAAGTTAGCATTTGGTCCTGAAAGACCTGGGTTCAATCCCGGGGAAGGCATACTATTGTATTCACTTTTTCATTGATATCATGATTTTTCAAATTTTTGCAAATATCGTTTTCAAACATTTAATTACTTAAAAGAAATAAATATTTGTTTGAGCAACAGAAAATATCTTCCGCATTTTATAACTTATGTAATTCCTCTTTCGTTTGATGCTACCCTCGATCACCTTAAAATACGCAACAGTTTTGTTTGTGTCCGAACATTTGTTGGAGGATTGTTTTGTGTTATACATATCTTATAGGTGAATGATTAAGCCGACGACGATATCCCTTATATATATTAGTTTTAAATTTGTAAATATATTTCGGGAATTTCATAAGATTTGGCATAGCAAAGTTACCTTCTTTGTTAAAAAACTTACCCTTTGCAATACTTAAAGCTGTACAAATTAAAAATAGCATTTAGAAAAGGTTCGTTATTTTCCCGTAAAGGAACATTGTTATGAATTTGTTAATAATAATAATAATACAAAACTTGGGGGAATCATTGTTAAACCATACAGATTGTTGTAATTAGATTGTGAACGATTTTTTTTTGTAAGACGAAAACTATCAATAATCGCTTTATAAGATCGTGCACAATATCTGATATTTTATGCACATATTGACATTAGATCTTCATTTAATAGCGTTTGTGATAAAGCCATGTAATACATTTGGTGATATAGTTTTATATTCCAGTGACGTTGATGTGCCGTCATTCCGATACGTATTCGAATGAGAGATCGATCTCTTTCGTCGATCTATAACGAATAATGTGGTTAAATTGACATTTTCAACATTAAACAAATATGCATTATTCAAGTATTACAAATCGTGCGTTTTTAAAAATAGTCTATTGTTGTTTTTGTTTATATCAAAAAGGACATTCTTCTTAAATTGTATTGTTAAAGTGTTTGTTATCGCGAAACTAAAAATGGTTGCATAATGAAAATGCAATACTTCTTTATTTTATGTTTAACATATGGCATGTTTATACTTTTTGTTAACAATAATGTTCACTTGCTGTCATTGAGTACAGTAAATGTACGACGGACATACATAACGTTGTACTCTAAACTGATTTATTCAATCGCTATGTTGATAATTTGCATATAAAATAACTAGATGAAGCTGTCCGAGTTTTCCAAATTTTTCTTATCTGTATTTTATCTTGCATGGTATTGTTTTCATGTAAATACTCGTTTCTCGTGATCAAAATTGATCAAAGTGAAAATACTAACAAAAATAACCAATTTCGCAGAAGACGTAGGCTATGGCGAACAGATTCATGAACTTTAATTAATATGGTCAGACCACACTGATTTTAACATATCATGTCTAGTTCAACACCATGATACATAAACAATAACAGACACGAACAGTTTATTATTATTGTATATTATGATATAATGTAGCTTAGATAAAACCCTCAAATAAATTGTATTCGATAGCCTTGGCTTTCTTGTGAACCACAGAAAATAACAGTTGTAAGCTTATCAATGATTATGTATTGATTAAGTGTAAACCTATTAATTTTAGCTCGATTGCATCGAAACTTGTAGGCATATATAAACGCTCTCGAGTCCGATTCCTGGGACTAGAACCAGTACTTGGTGTCTTTGGGGGAGATCAAAGGAACGCCCCCAGTGGGGTTCGAACCCATGACCTCCCGATCGCTAGGCGGACACCATATCCACTACGCCACGGCGATCCTATGTATTGATTTATGTACGATAATATATAACCTCCGATACAATATTGGCATTGTATAAGAAGTTTAAGTTATACAAATATAAAATCCTTTAGTATACATAAGTTTAACATATTTAAACGGTTATCTGTTATTCTCAATGTAGTTTTCTTTCTCATCTTTACATATTGCGTGAATATAGCAATTCGTATGATTAACGGTTGTTACCATTAGTTGATGGACATCTCTCTGAACCTCAAACATATTCATCCCCCGATCCACGCATTGTATGACTATGTAACATATATAAGTACACGAGAAATCAATCATTTACATAATGCAACACATCCGCAAAACAATTAAAAGATAAATGACCAATAGCCTGAAAGGAACACAAAAAAAAAAACGCTTTTAGAATGAAAAATAAACTCAAATATTCTTGAATAAGACGGAATGCATTTGTAAGAGTTAACTCGATAAAAATGCAAATGAAACAAAAATATAAATAAAAAAAATATAGAATGAAGATCCTCATGTGTATATTATTATTATTATTATTATTATTATTATTATTATTATTATTATTATTATTATTATTATTATTATTAAACACATCCAGAAGGCTAAAAGCCCAAGTGGACAAAGTAAGCATACAGTGTTTACAAAATAAATAATTCATGATTTTACAAAGTAATAATACGTTTCATTGCAACAACCGTCAAAGAAATCAACCGTCAAAGAAATGTCAAAGAAATGTCAAGCCATGACAGTTTGACGAAACCATGTAGATGTAGAACAATACATACACTTATAATTAAATGTATAAGGTATTTTATTAACTATCGATGATATATATGTAATTGAATAGGTCTAATTACGTCATTTGTAATGGAGCTAATTTATGACAGCAATATATCAAATAAACTGTATTGTACATATATAGTGTCTTCACATGACAGCTGTAATAATAATAATACGTTTTACTAGCCCGGCGTAACAAATTTTACGTGACACATGATTGTGAGACTATATATATAGCAGTATATACATGTTTGAGACTAAATTAAGGATCTGGAATTCAGGAATTTTGTTGGTTAACGAGCCTTTAGCGAGCTTACTAACGAAATTCCTGGACGAGTTTAATAAAATATGGTATGATATGACAACGATTGTCAGATCTTTTTTATCACATGCTTTTAAACTAAATAAAATACATCTTAATTGACCAAACAAATACTGATAGATCTGAAAGTTGTTACTATCGTGACGTCATTTCATGTTGACGACGTGATTTCACCAAAATAAAGCCATGCGATTGGTTAGTTATTGATTCTGTAGCCAATGAAAACGCTTAAAAATGTTGTATTTCACATGTGTAATTAAAAAAAAATACGTAATGCATGTATTACATTGACAACAAGGTATAGCATGTGATAAAAGAACAATACGTGATAGTAATAGAAATATTAAAAGTCCTTGTATTGCGCTACATGATACAGGGCCCAGTTGCTGCGCATAATGCTTATACAATTCAAGCAATACCGTTTAGCGACAATGTGTTATCAGTTTTCAACCATTTTGGTTTGTAAATGAGCAGCACATGTTTGCGCTGGATCTGCAATCTTTGCTTGGTATGTCTTGGTAAAGAAATTGTCGACTGATGGCAACATACCGTATTGCCCCTCATTGCTGTCGTTTGATGCTGCTCCCGTATACACGTTGTATGGTATTCCTGAAGTGCGAGAAATGCCAAACCCTGCTAGATCTTCGTTTAAAACAGCATATCGTGGCATATTTCCTACTAATTCATCTTCATCAGATGATTTACTCTCCTCTTCGTCTGACGTCTCCTGGTTATCATCTGTTGGAGCATGACTAGATGCTTGTATAAGAACCGACGACTGGTAACATTTGGCCACCCCTTTCGCTAGTACGCTTTTGTCTTGGATGATTGCAGGCCAAACAACATACTCGACTTTATCGCCCTCATCGGAAAATGCCTCGTAAACGTTTCTGTCAAAATCAACACCTTTGATCGTATGTACCTCGATTGGTGGTCTATGCAAGTTCAGCAGCCAGAAGATTCGAATACACTCTCGGACGAAGGAAGGGGATGCATTTGCCAATTTTTGTACTTGAAAACCAGGATTTAATGTTTTCTTGAATACCTAAAATATTGTATGATATCTGTGTTAATTCACACTATTAACTATAGGTGCATTGGTACACAAAGAAGCGTGCGCACAAACGTTGCATAAAGGACAAATTAACTCTGGATATTAGAATAACTTCAATTATATGCAGTATTAGAATTACAATGCAGTTTAAGCATTTACCTGAACAAGTAAACCTAAGGCGAGATCCGATGTACCAGAAGCTGCCATTTGAATAAATCGTGCCTCGTCGAAAACCTCCGCTGTTAACTGATAAATTCATTTATTATATAACACAATATATATTTATTAAGCATCATTCTCAAAACATAGAAAAGCAATGTAACTAAATTGGTTTTAGCTATAATATGGTCAAGAAAAATTGTTATTCATTTCAAAACGTTCATACATGCATCTAATGCGTCGATATTTTTTGACAAAATCATAAACAAATTAAGTCCTTTAAAATTTAAGGTTGGTTTGCTGCGTATGATACATATATGGTTAAATGTGTTGACTACACAAATATGTACAATACGGATGTTAATGAATTGAAAGAAGAAACGTGTGATTCCATAAACGTTATGTTTTTCAGATATTTGTTACGATGTGTTTATTACGAAAATGTGACAAATCACGGATGTAGTGTAGCATTCTTACATCAGCGGATTCTCCTTCAAACATTTCTTCAAAATGTATTTTCATTTCTGTATATTCTGTTTTACAAAATGTATTAACCATCTGAAAGTTAAAATAGTTATGCATTTTAAACTCAAAGACGTAGTCGTTATATGCTGGAATAAAATCATAACTGCTGTTTATGTATTTTGAGTAATACGAAATTGTGGGCATATCAGATAGTGTTCTCATTCATTGTATCAAAACTATTGAAAAGAAAAGAAACTTTACGCAAATGAATTTTGAGTGAATTGAATCGTACATTTAAGTTAATGAAGTTATCCTCGTGCAATACAATTTCTACAAAATTATTGCAATAACTCATTATTATGCATACAGCTTTCAATAAATAAGTTTAAGCTTGTTTTCGGCTCCTATTGAAGGTAAAGATCAATCTTGATTTTTTTGTCCGTAGTTTTATGATAATGACAATGTATTGTAAATAAATAAGAGTAATATAATTATTCAACTGCTGCATCATGTTTAACGAATCTTGCGTTAAAATGAGGTCAGAATTAGTGAACTATAAATACAATAATTATATATGAGACCTAACAGTACAGCTCTTTTTCAGATTCTATATTAAACATTTACCTCAACACACTCAATCATTGTCTTGACAGCGTTTTTCATGTTTCCATCGAATGACAGCTTTTTGGCTGTTTCAAAAGTACTAGGCCATACGTTTTTATAGAGGTTCTTGTACAGTTCAGCGATGACTCTGGGATCAAGATATGCTCTCAAGCGTTCCTCGTTCTCCAACACTCTGTAAATCATACTCACAGATACAATTAAACAAGTTATATATACATTGATCGTACAAACAAAACAAAGTACCAAAACACAAATCGGGGCAAGTCATGCATATGCAAGTATATATATATACTATACAGACCACTCTTTTCTTTTGGATACTATAGGAATGGCAAAACTCTAACTCTCACTTATGTAATGATGATAGAAGGCAGGACAGTAAAAAAAGTTAATCAAATTTAAAAAACAAAAACGTGAATACACATCTGCGCATTTTACAGAAGTTTTAGACAAAAAAAATGTATACTGACTAGGTATAATTTGTAATTGTGTTGCTTTACAAAACAAAGACCCATTTAGTAGGAATGATAAAAAATGATTATATTCTATAACTGTTTGATTTAAATTCTATTGCTTTGAGGTGAGAGTTTATTTACACATGGTTATTTTGCGATATATTCAAGGTTAAGTTTTATATTCGGCTAGCAATGCTATGAGGTTAAATTTTATTTACACTTATATGTATCATGAATATTGCTGGGCCAATTGTGAGGTTGAGCGCTCTAAAACCGGATCAAACCCCCAGTGCTTAGTATTAACTGTTCAAAGGCGGTGACCCCAGCTTTATTCTACTATGTGTGTATGCTGTTTCGTATTGTGCCGTACTGTTTTGGCAATTGATCACTTGCCATAAATTAACGACCACGAACGTGTGAATAATAGGAATGCACTACTGCTAAAGCAACTGGAGTTACACTTCTTTATATATACCCTTTAAATGCTTGGCATTGGTCATTCGAATGCGGTGTTTTAGCTTTAAAGTGTTTATGGTAAGTATTGTACTAGACTGAACTGGCAGTTGGAAGATTATTTCCTCCTGATATATTTCTTCACCTTAATAACTTCTATATATACAATTATAAAAGCCTATATAAGAATGGAAGACACACTTACGCTGTTATTTGTTTTTCAAGGGCGGCTTTGTCTTCCATTAAACCTTTAATTTGCTTATTGAGCTCATCGTTCTTCTTTCGCGTAATGTCTTGTTCTGACTGGAGTTTTAGCTTTTCTTCTACTATCGCAAGAATCTGTTGATCCACTGAAGTCTATCATGTAATAAGAAAGTAATTTACATAACAACAAACTAGTGTTACGAATGCACAACTGTTCACTTGTCTATTGTGGTGGAAAATACCATGAAGCAATTAATACGACAGGGTCACAATAATGAAATTTAAAGGTGGAAAGTACATGTTATTGGTGAATGTTACATTTGCTTTTCATAAAGAAAATGACTAACCGGTGATCTGCAATTTTTCTAACGTTTATTATGAAATATACATATATTTTTAAAAAAATATGTAGCATAAAATAATCAATAAATCTTTGGTCACAAGTGTTAGTATTGCTTCCAATCTTTCATAATTGTTATAACTTATTTCTCAAAACAAATCGTAAATAATGTGTATGCTCTACTGATAGACTCTACCTCACTGGCAACTATTCTCTCGAGCTCCTTTTTGTCATTCATTAATGCTCGAAGACGGTCATTCAGTTCACTGTTTGTTGTTTTTATCTTGTCTAATTCCGTACTGAGAGATTCCTTCTCTTTATCTGACAAAATCATCTCTTGGCGCTAAATTAACAAGCATTTTTTACAAACATTAAAACCAAAAGGGAGGAAACATGTGTAATACTATGGTTCGTGTTTGTAAAGAATGTATTACGGTCTTTGTGTTCGTGTCGTTTGTTGTCTATTTAAAGCAATACATACAATAACGTGTGTGGATGTTTAATTTGAAACGCAATTCGAACAAACCTGGGTAACAACAAGCTCGTCTAATGTACTGCTTTTTTTCCGCAATATTGCCATCTTTTCACGCTGCTCTTCGTACGTCATTTTTAATTCTTCCCAATTGGTCTGTAGTGTCAGCCGTTCTTCTTCCAATGCGACCATTTGTCTGAGTTTCAATTCCTAAGAGAGTTCGAAAAACAAAACAAAATATTATAAGTTCTTTATTTTAACTGAATGTTGTTTATGTGTTTCGTAATCCCTTACAAACGCTTGAATACTCAACATTTATCTAGTAGATGCATACTTACGTTAGCATACATACTTTAATGATGAACAACGCAAATATACAGTCGTTGTAGAAGGTGATATATAACTAGAACTGTCACTGTCGCGCCAGAAGTATACCACCCCTCCGCTCCATATGCCACTTTGTCAGAGGGCATTGACAGTTAACCTCTAAGTACAGTTTTTCAAATTATTCAAGCTTCCTTGATAAGTAATATTATACTCAAGATATGCCCTAGACACAATTTCATCGTGAACATTCACTTCGGAAATAAAGTTCAATTTTGAAAGCTATAGATACTGTTCTTAATCAATGCACTTCCCCTCAGTAAGACCTACCTACACATTAAGTTCAAAGTTGAAACCTCTTTATAATTTTCAAGTTATGAACCGAACACAAATTGAGTGTTAACATCAATAAAGGGCAATTACTTTAACAATACGGAAGCAAGAGTTATGTTTTTTAACTCCATATCCCCTCAATAAGATATAAATAATTACTCTACCTGAGTTGAATCTTTTTCCTCTAGCACAGACTTGTCTTTCTGTAATTGTGAAATCTGGTCCGCCAGTTCTTGAATTGTTTTGTGCACACTCTCCAGTTCTGTTTGCAAGCTCTGTTTCTCTTCGTTAAATGATTGTATCTTCATTAGCTTAAATATTGATAAAATTTAACAATAAATACACAAATACCGCTTTACATTAAGATTCAGACTATATATTTACCTGTCTGAATTTACCGACAGATTTCCGTTCCAAATCATCTCGTTTTCGTCATGATATCTCGCTCACTTGTAAGGACGTGTTCATGGAGTGATCAACTGACAAATTTCAAATTGTGATTCTGGTGTTTTGGTTATTAGTTTTGATAACACACGGTTTAGATAAACAAAAATACCCTTGATACGATGTAATTGTCGACATGTTAATGTGACAGCCTTTTAGCATTTAAATGCATACCATCCATGCGAAAAAGTTCTTTTACATTTTAAAAGAGGATCTATGCATTCCGGTGTTCAATATGCAGCGCTTTCCATTTACATGATGAGCCCCTTATACGTGATATTTTAATCACCACTACATAATTAGATGTGTATGTTTTATTTAAAAAAAAATGTTGTTATACGTATGACATATTTCGATAAGTGCAATCGGAATACCTGTGTCGACATATTTGCTTCAAGTGTACAGTTTTCGTCAATCCAAGAATGAAGACTCTCAGCCTGTTCTGCTGTTGTTGTTTGCAGTTGTTCAACCTTAGAGTGTAAAGCCCCCTGTTCCTCTTCCAACGCAAGAATACGCTCTTTCTTTAAGTACAATATTTGTAAAATTAGCGAAGTATTATTTGTTTTTGTTGTCATATTTTACAACACAATTATCTGTTGATCCACTGAAGTCTATCATGTAATCAGAAAGTAGTTTACATAACAACAAACTAGTGTTACGAATGCACAACTGCTCACTTGTCTATTGTGGTGGAAAATACCATGAAGCAATTAAAACGACAGCGTCACAATAATGAAATTTAAAGGTGGAAAGTACATGTTATTGGGGAATGTTACATTTGCTTTTCATATAGAAAATGACTAACCCCGTAGCCTTTACCACGTGACTTTTTAAGATCTGTGTTGGGAGAATAAAGCGCGACCCAGCTAAAAAAATTACGGATTTCTTTTTAAATATTTCACCATTTTTAATGGAATAAAGTGGACAGCCCGCTCATTCGTGAGAGTTTTCTATAGGTATCATGATTTTTTTTTAAACAACTCAGTATGTTTTCAGTAAAGTGCAACCGCGCGTTTGTAATATGTATGAAGTCCAGTCACTGATCCGACATTTTTCTAACCGTTCAAACGCGCGGTTGCATTTTACTGAAAAAAATACTTATTTGTTTAAACAAATCATTACACCTTTAGAAAACTCTCACGAATGGGCGGGCTCTCCACTTTAAGCCATTAAAGATGGTGAAATATTTTAAAAGATATCCTTAAAAAGATTTCTGGGTCGCGCTTTATTCTCCCAACACAAATCTTAAAAAGTCACGTGGTAAAGGCACCGTGTAACCGGCGATCTGCAATTTTCTAACTTTTATTATGAAATAAACATAAAAAAAAGATAAAGAATAAAATAATAAATAAATCTTTGGTCACAAGTGTTAGTATTGCTTTCAATCTTTCATAATTGTTATTACTTATTTCTCAAAACAAATCTTAAAAAATAATGTGTATGCTCTTCTGATAGACTCTACCTCATTGGCAACTATTCCCTCGAGCTCCTTTTTGTCATTCATTAATGCTCGAAGACGGTCATTCAGTTCTCTGTTTGTTGTTTTTATCTTGTCTAATTCCGTACTGAGAGATTCCTTCTNAGTTAGAGTTAGATAGTTTGCATTTAAAAAGGTGTTTATTGGTCGCGATAATTCGATGTATGTATTTGAACTAAAAGTTTCTTAGTGTGATGTCGATTGTGGTTTTGTAAGACATAACATATATTTCTTTCCAGTTAAATTCATGTTCTTGGAATATATTTTGCCATTTTATTTGGAATGGTTTGTTAATTATATTGTTAAATTGTATTTTGTATAATAGTTATGCCCAATATGTTTATAACGTTGATGAATGCAAATTGAGACTAAAAGTTTAGAAGAAGTGAGAGGAAAAATTAAACGCAATTAGCGTGTTATGTTATTACATAGAATTTTCTGCTGTACAATCGAAAACTCATTCACGTACAAATGACATCTACACTTGTGAAATTCCCCACTTTTATGCGCAGATTTTTCATACGGCACATATACAAAATATTTGGTTTTATAAAAACATGGATGTATCGGCGAAAACTGTGTTTTTATATTTTACTTAAAGTAAACACCATTCGTTTAATGTTACGAGCCTATGATTATAAGAGAGCTAATATGTTTTGTTTTTTTCATCTTTCCTGGTTCATGTTTATTCATAAGAACAAGAGAGAGAAATAAAATGCTGGCATTAAAATGTATAGTCGTTTTATAATAAGCCGGGTATGACTACAATTCTTCTTGGAACGTAAATTTGTTACTAGTTACTTTTCAGGGGAAGCCATCGCGAAAAAAAGTTAATGTTTAATACTGGTATGTAACCTACGAATGAGTATTTCCCCCTGAGTCGTATAAATTAAGGTTGGGCCCACGTGACTTGTGTATTCTTGGAAAAACCGAATGATTTCAATATTTGATTGCAGTCGACAACCCAAATCACAGGTAAATATAAACCTTTGTATTTTGATTCCGTTTCATTTACCCATTTATGCCTAGCGTCTAGAAAAAAGGCTTTGGCAAACAGCGTAGTCTTATTTATAAGACGTTGCCAAGAATTTAGAGATACTTTTTATACCGTCTAAACTCTGCCCCAAATATTACCCATAATATAGAAAGGAGCTTAATATTTGAGAGCGTCAACAAGTTGGACTAGCAAACAGCGTAGACCCAGATGAGACGCCGCATGATGCGGCGTCTCTTCAGGGTCTGCACTGTTTGCTTAAAGAAATTTTTGTAAGAAATATTCTAAATATAGAAATAAATATACTAAACAGCCTTATTTTTGGAAATAAATTGATCCAATTTAGAAGGATGGGAGAGTCCACTAGGCATAAATGGGTTAACAGTTTCACAAATTCACCAGTGTATTTTCACGGATGTACATAAGTCTCAAGGTACAGATTTGAGTTTAAAAACCACGAAATGTGGCTAGTAGTATCTATCATCTCTTGCCTTCTGCTGTGTGGTTTTCGCTACATCTGTAGCCTGTAGGCTGAATGTACGTTTAAGTTTCTACACATGTTACATGCGAAAGTAGGTCGGCATGGTGATCGCTTGGCATGTGATCGCTTGGCGTATGTAAACATCGCTGCAGTAAATCTTTAACGTGAGTTGTCCTCATACACATAAGTATTTAGTGATTTGGGAGGGTTTTTATACTATCGCAAAAGCAATTTGAGAAGGATTATATTTGAGCCGCTATGTTAATATGTTTTTGTGGGTCAGTCGGTCCTTAACATTGTTTTAAGTTTGTGGAGTTAACTAAGGCCTACTTTTACTATTTCTCAAACGATTACATTTAAACTTCAAATGTGTCATTACCATGAAGTGTAGATGTTCAAGACACTTAGGTCAGGTGATCTGCACATTTCCGAATTATTTTACAATAAAAATAGTGTTTTTTTTTAAACGACGGGGATATAGGTCACTATTGTGATAAAGCTTCAGTTTTGTATGAGACAGAATCCACGCTAATATCATAGAAAAATTCACGAAACCATAGAGGTGGCCGTAACCATATTGAAGAAAGATACATTGCAAATTATTTCACATTGCGGTGGGATAGGGGCGAATTGGTGGAAATATCTCGGGAAATTAAATAAATATTTATTTTGTTAATTTGTAAAGGTAAATACANCAGTACTCCAAGGCTGATGATAAATTTAATTTATTTGCGCGAATATTCTGTATTCAACTTGGCTTTTAATTTTGGTCTCTTTCTGTAAACGAGAGAATGAGTATTTAGGCGTTCTGTCATGTATATGCATATACTTATGTAACGAACACAAATCATTTTTATCAGTTATACTATTTTTAACCTACTTTTATAAAAAAAAATCGTACGCACTTTTGAGATTAACAATAAAAAAAAACATATTTTACCTTCTTCTTCCGTGTTTGACGATACAGATTCCGCCATTTTTGTTGTTGTTGTTGTTGTCACAATGCGTGTTTATTAATATTTAAAATCTATATTTAGTCGAGGAAAAAACCGATCCAAGGGTCAGTGGTTCGAGCCTTGGTGCGGCTTACTTTTTTCTTTCTTATTTTAACTTTATTTTTGTTTTATAGTGGAGCACGTTATTTCCGATGTTTAAATTTATCAATTAAAAGCATTAAATATACAACTTTAAAAAATGCAATTTAAGTGTGAACAAGTCCCTTTAATGACCTTGTTGCATATTTGCCAACAAGTACCGAATTCTCATTATTTTATCATGCCGAAATGTGATAATGATATCGTTATCAATATTGAAACACTCGAGAGATAGGTGATCTATTGCAAACTTACAAATATCCGTGTGCTTTTTTAAATAGCTATGTTGCGACGCAAATGTCGGATTCAATATGTTACACGAGTGAAGAATTCGACCGAACTCAACCTAATAGTCTCACGTATGATGTATTCGGTCGAAAATGATAAACGTTTTTATCTTTTACTGAACTTTTTTACTATATATTATGTTTTGTTTAATTCATATGTGTAAGACAAAGTTGTACCATATTGCGACATTTTCCATTTCATATTTTCCTGTCAATATTTGGCGCTTACCAAAGCTACCACAAAGTAGGCTGAGCATTACCGTGCTGGGTTGCACTGCACTAAGGGTTCAATTCCCATTCGGTGTTCAATAACTGAATGCGTTTCGTAATATGCTGTTTAATACCAACGTACTTAACCCCATGGTCGCATTCATTCTGACCTGTTAGTTGTACGCCATACTGTTTTATATGTTTGGAGTTATCGATCATAGCATTAAGGTCGGTTGCACAAGTTCATCGTCTCCATACTCTTCCTCCTTATCATCATCTTCCTCAGATTCATCACAATCATTGGCATCGTCGTTGCCATCAACATTTTATCGCCATAATCATCATTCCCGTAATTGTTATATTTTTATCATATTTTCAGCATTGTCATAATACACCAAATTTACCAGTAATTACATATACGGTAACCAAAAGTATGTGTGATATTAACACGGACTTGCAAGTATGTTTATTATGAGGCCTATAGAAGTCTGATTGTGGATATGCTATACTGCCGCTGCTGCTTATGATGATGATATTATTAGGATAATGTTCATAATTAATACTGTGTATTATGATAAATGGTAATAATGGTTTTATGTCACAACGTATGGGACGCATACTTTTTTTGTGTGCAAAACTTAGCAGACGATAAATACACATTTGACAAAAGCGGTTTGAAAGGTCGAATTTATTTTGCAGGCCTATGACACTTGANTTTTGAATGTGAACACCATACCTTTCAAGAGAATAATTAAAACGCAAGTGGTAATCGTGTTAAACATGTTATTTTACTTGCGTACGTTTTTTGTGTGTGTTTATTGTGGGTTACAATCAAGATGACAATAAACGGCTTCCGCACGGGCGCCGAGAAGACATATTCTTTATAATTATGACTTCTTGCTAAAAATCTACAGCGATATCGTTCGGCCTCAATTCTACAGCGATCTCATTCGGTCTAAATTCTACAGCGATCCCGTTCGGCCTTAATTCTACAGCGGCCCCGTTCGGCTTCGATTCTACAGCGATCCCGTTCGGCCTTAATTCTACAGCGATCCCGTTCGGACTTAATTCTACATCGATCCCTTTTTTCGGACTTAATTCTACCTCGATCCCGTTCGGACTTAATTCTACAGCGATCCCGTTCAGCGGCTTAAATTCTACAGCGATCTCGTTCGGCCTAAATTCTACAGCGAAATCTTTCGGCCTGAAATACGCCGTAACAAACAAAAATAAGCGTGCAAACATCATCAGAGACATAACAAGAATCCTCAGCACGGGGTTTGCAGAGTCTGCAGCACGCACGATGGTTCCCTGTGGGCTCGCCGAAGCCGGCTGAAAAGAAGTATTTATATTTATTATTGTATTGTGGGAAAATGGTTAAAATAATTGAAAACCATTCAGATTTCAAATAAAAGAAGATATATGATATTTTTACTTTGCTTTACTTCAAGTGATGAAGAACTGGGGCTGTTACCGGAAAGACTTATGTTAACGTTACACTAAATTATTTTTTTGCAGATCGGTTTTCTACTTGCAAGTGGCACATACTATATGTATATATATACTATTTGTATAAACTTCACGTTTATTTTTATTGACATTTCGGCGCTTTCGTTCGACAACAGTCAAGAATGAATGAAAAAACGCTCATGTTTAGGCATGTTTCAGAACGGTTGTCCAGGATATTCAATAGATCAACACACACAAACTTAAGGCGGGTCGCTTTCCTCAAACAACTACACTATTTGTTCAGAATAGGAACTTGCTCAACAAATTAATTCAATAAGCAGTAACAAAACTGTACAACTTAGAACATCCACTGCGTCAAAATCTATACTAAATATTTCTATGTTAACTTGTTTTTAGGTTGATTAACTGTTCGGATTTATCCTCTCATCCCTCCTTCATGAATTAAAAAATAATAATACAAGAACAATATTGCTTGATCATCAATATAAAGATCATCAATATAAAGAAGTGAAACTCCAGTTGCTACAGCAGTATTGTATTCCTATTATACAATCGTTCGTGGTCCTTTATTTATGGCAAGTGACCAATTTCCAAAACAGTACGGCACAATACGAAACAACATATACACATAGAAAAAAAACTGGGGTCACCGCCTTGGAAAGGTCAATGCTAAGCACTGGGGGTTTAAACCGGTTTAAGAGAGCTCAACCTCATACTTGGCCCAGCAATATTCATGATACATATAAGTGTAAATAAAATTTAACCTAATAGCAATGCAACTCAAATTAAACAATAAATCAAGGGGAATTAAAACAAATTCAATTTAATTACCATTTAATTACTCAATGGCAGGAAGGAGACCATAGCAACAGAGTCACAACTTTTCGAGGCACGATGAAATGAAACTACGAACACAAATCATCTACACGACTTCTTTTTACAAAAAAGATTTAAGAATATAGCATCATATATGATGATATAAATAATATTTCAGATCAGTACCGTTCCGGCCACAAAGCTAAACCCAACCCTATTATTGTGATTTTCCAAAATAGTCACTTCATTCTGCTTTATTTTTTTTAAATTCATTTGACCAGTAATTTTTTACTTTGCTTTACTACAAGTGATGAACAACTGGGAGTGTTACCTGTGATACCCCACTCTGGATCAGCAGATGATTTATTGCATAATATCTTGCGGAGGAGTCCGGAGATAGTCGATGTATCACGATTGGTGATACCCGTGAATAAGGAACGATGGGTCACGCAGCAATCTCTCAAAATAATGGGGTATAGCAAAGCGGGTTAACTCTCACAAGTGAACGAGTAAATGACGCATTACCAGGAACGTCCGTACAGCCTCGGACTGGAAGAAAATCAAATGATGAAGCGAATGAAACTTGTTAATACACGTTTGTTCAGTATTTAAAAGATAATATGGATCAAAAGATAAACCCAAATTGTTACCCTTATAGGTAAACAAATGTGGGCGCATTATCTTAGTACTGAACGCACACAGCCTCTTCACCAAGCATATTGCAAAAAACAACAACAACAATAAAACATGCGTAAGTGTGTGAGTACGTAAGTGTTTGTGTGGGTGAGTGTGTGAGTGCATGAGTGATTGAGTGTGTGAATGCTCGAGTGAGAAAATAGGTGAGTAAAAGCGTGAGTGAGTGGGAGAGTGGGTGAGTGAGTGGAGTGGGTGATTGGGTGAATGAGTGAATAAGTGAGAAGGTAAGTGAGTGGGTGAGTGAGTGGTTGAGTGAGTGAGTGGGTTAGTGACTTGGTAAGTGAGTGGGTCAGTAAGTGGGTGAGTGAGTGGGTGAGTGATTAAGTGAGTGAGTGAGTGCGTGAGTGAGTGAGTGGGTGAGTGAGTGGGTGAATGAGTAGGTGAGTAAGTGAATGGGTGAGTGAGTGCAGTGAGTTTTTAAGTGAATGAGTGAATGGGTGAGTAAGTGGAATGAGTTATTAAGTGGGTGCGTAAGTGGAAGAGTGAGTGAGTGATTGGGTGAGTGGATGCGTGAGTGAGTGGGCGGGTGATTGGGTGAGTGATTGGGTGAGTGAGTGCGAGGGTGGGTAAGTTAGTGAGTGAGTGCGTGATTGGGTAAGTGATTGGGTGAGTGAGTGCGTGAGTGAGTGTGTGAGTTCGTAAGAGGGTGCCTGTGTGTGTGTGCGTGTGTGAGTGCGTGGGTGAGTGTCTAAGTGAGTAAGTGAGCATATAAGTGAGTGGGTGAGTGAGCAAGTGAGTGAGAGGTGGTTGGGTGAGTCAGTACGTACGTGATTGTGTGAGTACGTAAGTGAGTGTGTGAGTGAATGAGTGGGTGAGTGAGTGGAGTGAGTGAGTAAGTGTGCGAGTGCGTGCATTAGTGTGTGAGTACGTAAGTGTGTGAGTGTGTGGGTGAGTTATTAAGTGGGTTAGTGAGTCAGTGCGTGAGTGAGTGCATGAGTGAATAGGTGACTGCGTGAGAGAGTAAATGAGTGAGTGCGTGGGTGAGTTATTAAGTGGGTGAGTGAGTAAGTGCATGCATGAGTGAGGAGTGAGTGGGTGAATGAATGGGTGAATGAGTGGGTGAGTAAGTGAGTGAGTGGAGTGAGTTATCAAGTGGGTAAGTAAATGGATGAGTAAGTGGCTGAGTGAGTGCGTGAGAAGATGAGTGAATGAGTAAGTGAATGCGTTAGTGAGTGCTTGAGCATTTATGTTGTTGAGTGAGTGGGTGAGTGAGTGTGTGAGTACGTAGGTGATTGTTTAAGTGGGTGAGTAAGTAGGTGAGTGAGTGAGTGGGTGGGTGAGTGGGTGAGTGAGATGATTAGTGAGTCTTGAATGAGTGCGTAAGTGGGTGAGTACGTAAGTGCGTGTAAGAATGAGTATGTGAGTGGGTGAATACGTAAGTGCGTGTGTGATTGATTGAGTGGGTGAGTGAGTGGAGTGAGTGAGTACGAGTGCATAAGTGCGTTAGTCTGTGAGTACGTAAGTGTGTGAGTGCATGGGTGAGTTATTCAGTGGGCGAATGATTAGGTGACTGAGTGAGTGTGTGAGTGAGTGATTTGGTATGGGAATGGGTGAGTGATTGTGCGAGTGAGTTTGTGGGTGCATTCGTGAGTGAGTGTATGAACGCGTGAGTAAGTGGGTGAGTGAGTGGGTTAGTGATTGCGGAAGTGTGTGAGTACGTAAGATGGTGTGTGAGTGCGTGAATGAGTAAGTGGTTGAGTACATGGGAGAGTGAGCTGGTGAGTAGGTGGGTACGTGAGTGAGTTGAGGAATGCGTGAGATAGTGTGTGTGGGTGGATGAGTAACCGGATGAGTATGTAGGTGAGTGAGTGGGTGAGTAGAAGAGTTTGTGAGTGCGTGTGTGAGTGAGTAAGTGAGTGAGTAAGTGTATGAGTGAGTGCGTGAGTTATTGAGTGGGTGAGAGAGTAAGTGGATGAGTGAGTGAGTGTGTGTGTGAGTGAGTAAGTGAGTGAGTAAGTGTATGAGTGAGTGCGNCATAATCTGCATTGAGTTTTCCTGCTGTGTACGTAGTTTTCAAAATGGTACATCGACAAAGCGGCGACCCAACGATAACCGGTAGCATAAAGCTTTTCTGTAGACATGATATCAATAAAAGGGTTATTTTGTATTTTTACAGTTAATGTTGTGGCATAAACATTGTCATTACCATTGCTTGACCAATTTGCAATTTTAAATACCAGTTGACCACAACGAAAAAAAGTCTTTCAAGACTCCCAGAACTTGTCGTGCTCTAAGAAACTGCTCAGGCGACATATTGGAACAGGCACTTTTAACGCCTAACTCATCTTCAGTCTTAGGAACTTGTGAAGATGGATTACCATACTGACAGAAAGAAGACGTAGTTATATAATCAAGAAATGTGATTTCATTTACACCACAAATGGGAGTTTGGGGGATTTATGAAACTCGCAGGAATTTTGGCTCTCTTTCCATGTTGTGTGAATTTAACAACGTAAGGTCTGACAACTAAAAGTCCTACATAAGATAGATGTTATGTGACCACTTTCTGTATATTGTGACTCAGCCTTCCCGTGGTTCCACTGAAAGAGATAGACGCATAGGATTTTACATCAGAAATGCGTTTGTGTGTAGAAAAGACAGTGGCAACACATACAAGTGTGTTGAACGCAATATGCAATGCATCAGACAAAGACATAAAAATTAGAACATATTTTTTTAATTTTTTTTTTTATTCATTTCAAAGCATTTATTGTATACATACATGTATTTCATTATCAAACAATGGTTCTAACAATGTCTACAAAAATATGCCTAATAGTGTTTCAGACCTTGGTTTGTAACATTTCTACAACAGTATGTGTTCTGTATGGTATTACAAGATTTAAAAAAATAAATAAAAAAATAAATGATAAACTAACATAACGTGAATAGTATATAAGTGGACAAGCATTATGAGAATTTGATTTGATTCCATTTTTGTTCAAAAATGTGTAATGTATCATTACTGAGGGCTATTTCTTTCTCAATCTGGATTTTTAGTTTCAGACTATGTATGAAACAATTGAAATTTGGTATTTGTTTTCTGTATTTCATGTTAAAAATGAAATATTTCATAAATAATAGAATAAAATTGACAACATTATTACCGTCTATTGATTTAAGTGAGTTAATTCCAAAACTAACGTTAAAGAAGGATAGTTTGATGTTTAGTTGTTGTTGGGCAAGAAAAGTTGTCAACTTATTCCAGATAGGTTGGATGCATTTGCACTCCCAAAATAGATGTTCTATGGTTTCGATGTTTTCACCGCAGAAGTCACATAAGTTAGAGTTAGATAGTTTGCATTTAAAAAGGTGTTTATTGGTCGCGATAATTCGATGTATGTATTTGAACTGAAAGTTTCTTAGTGTGATGTCGATTGTGGTTTTGTAAGACATAACATATATTTCTTTCCAGTTTAATTCATGTTCTAGGAATATATTTTGCCATTTTATTTGGTATTTGAATGGTTCGTTAATGATATTGTTTAATTGTATTTTGTATAATAGTTTGTTCGGTTTTTGTTTTGTTATGAGTTTTTCGAGAAAGTTGGTTCTAGTGTTTTGCGTGTTGTTTGTATTTATAATTGATTTTATATCTGATGGAATACTTTTTATTAGTGAGTAATACATCAGGTAGTCGGTTGTAGGTATTTCATACAAGTAGCATATATTGTCGAAGGAATAAAAATTGTTTATTCGGTAATCAAACAGTTGATCGACATACTTAATACTCTTTTCAAACCAGTCTTTATAAAAAAAGGTGTTATTATTTGCGTTTATTTTTTTATTATTCCATAAAATTGTTTTACTATTTCTGTTTTCTTCTAACATGTTTGTGACATGACTCCATGATGAGAGTATATTAGATAAAAGCATATTTTCTTTTTGCTATATCAAGTATTATAGACTCACTTATGTTACATTCAAAAATTAAAGAGCCACCATATTTGGCTAGTGTGTTCTGACAAAATAATGCCCATTTACTCTTATTTGTGGTATCTATTATAGGTTTTGAACCAACTGGATTTGATTGAATTTATGAATGAATAAATGTCTGTCAGTTGGAGACCTCCAAGCTATACAGGTTGTATTAATTGTATTCGTTTTATTTTGTCGGGTATATATCTTATTTTATTATCTGGGTTTGGAAGAACGGTTAGTACGTTTATTAATTTTGGTAGTGCAAATGTTTTAAATACAGTTATTTTTCCAATTTAGGTTAGTTTTTGGTGTTGCCAGGATTTAAGACAGTTTTTAAATTCTTGTAGTTTGGTTAATATGTTTTTCAAGATTGTTTCATTTTCATTGTTTGTGAATGTTATGCCTAACGTTGATGCTTCATTTGATGTCCAATGGAAGTTCATTTCCGTTTTAAGATGAATGTTTGTATGCCTATAATTACCTACTTTTAGCACAGTGCATTTACATTTGTTCAGTTTTAGTCCTGATACGTTTACAAACAGGGTAAGTGATTCTATCAAGTTGTTAAAGGAGTTAAGATTATTGCAAACATAAGTTGCGTCATCAGCGAATAATGTCTGTTTGATTTCTTCGCCTGGTTTAACAACTATACCATTTATATTTGGGTTAGATGGTATATTATGTGAAAGGAATTCTATACAGATAATAAATAACGACGATGAGAGTGGACATCCCTGCCTTACACTTCTTTCGATATTCAAACTTTCGGAGAAGAACCCATTGTTTATAATTAGACTGTTAATGTCAGTATACAAAAGTTTCACCCATTTTATCATATTTTCTCCAAAGTTCATTTTCTCTAAACATGTGAACATAAAAGAATGATCAAGTGATTCGAATGCTTTTTCAAAGTCTGCGAAGATTATAAGACCCGATTTATTGGTATTGTTAAAATAGTTAATGCATTCTTGAATAAATCGTACATTTTCGCCGATATAGCGCCCTTTTATAAATCCGGATTGTGAACTTGAAATAATTGAAGGTTATATTTTTTTGATTTTATTTGATATGCTTTTTGTTGCAATTTTATAGTCAGTATTTAATAGACTTATGGGGCGCCAATTTGATACGGTTTCTAGATTTTTTCCAGGTTTAGGAATAAGTGATATAATACCTTGTTTTTGCAGAACATTTAAATTTCCATTTTTGAAAGAGTAGTTAAGGGAATTGATTAAATATGATTAAATTTCATTCCAAAATATTTTGTAGAATTCAATTGTTATACCGTCTGATCCTGGACTTTTTATTGTTTTGCATTTCTTAAAGTGCTATCCCACATTCATATTCTGTAAGGAGTCCTTCACATGAGTGTTTTTTCTTATCATTTAAAATTGATTGAGGAGTATTAACGTTTGTGTTGGTTGAGTTTCGCTTTTGTTTATAGAGGTTTTCAGAAAATAATCGTTGCTCTTCTGGAATTTGCGTTCTGTTGGTTACTTTAATGTCGTTTATGACAAGTTTGTGAATGAGTAAGTAGATGATTGATTGATTAAGTGTGTGAGTGAGTGTGTGAGTAAGTTGGTTAGTGAGTGAGTGTTTGAGAGAGTGAGTGAGTGAATAGGTGAGTGAGGGAGTCGGTGAGTGAGTGAGTGAGTGAGTGTATGAATTATAATAATAAATCATTTACTTACACAATCCATGACAGTATGCCTATTACTTGATGGTCGGTCACGGTTTCTTATGTATTGATCTTTTGTCTGCAAAGCACGTTGAATGAAAACAACATTTAATTCCTGGGTTGTGTTTTTCTCATGTTTTGTTCTTATTCAAACAACCACATTGAAAACCATTGTTTGTTTATCAAACCAAAAGGGTAGACATTAAGTATTTAAACTCTACAAAAAAAAACAACAATGTACTGCATTACTACATCCCAAACTACAGCGATAAGTTTAGACGCACATGTATCAATAATTGTGGTTATGAAATCGTTCAACTATGCGTCCGTTATAACCCGGAAAATTCATAAAGCGATCTTTTATAACAAACAGAATAATTCAGGCGAATGTTTGCAAACGTTAGACAATTCGCGGGTTGAACGTTAACGGATCCCGCGTTAAAGCGCGACTGTACGATTTTGTCAAATAAAAATGAATTTTTATAAAATGTGTTAAAAATTAGTATACATATATTTCAATATAAATTAAAATAAAAGTTAAGAAGAACATGTGTCGAAAAATGCGAAATAAGCCAGATATTTAAATCTGAAATTGAAAATGGCTTCCAGCCGAATTCGCCAGCATATATATAATGCATGTACAATGTGAATCTAAATTTAGTTTTAGTGCAGATTCGTTCATACGACACAAAGACACAATTTTGTTTCCTTACAAATACGAGTAAAACTGTCGGCATCGGCTTTAACCAGCGCTAGCTTGTCTTTGCTGCATTTTATGAAATTCGTCTTCAATGTATAATTTTTATTGCCTATTTTGTTTCATCGTAACATAATTTTATCAATATATTAAAATTTAACACATACAAAAATCGTACAGTCCCGCTTTAACGCATGATATATATCATAAATATAGTCGAATGTCTTGAATCTTTTTTTTATACCAAACATGTTGTTTTGGAATACATAATATATTTGTCGGGTGTTTTTATGGGAAATTCTTTCTGCTTTTGATATAATAGCACATGGCAGTTGATTTCGTCTACTCGGATATGCTGTACGTTTGTTTGCATTTCTACAGGTATAGATTTGTCATGGTCACTAATATTTGAGCCTTGTTCTGGGAGAAGAGGGCTTAATAAATGGGCGTAAAGCGTGATCTCAGATTAGCCTGTGCACTTCGGAAAAAACCCACAAAAGCGAAAAAAGTTTGTTGATTAGCCTTAGCGGACCGAACAGGCTATTATGGTATGACACTTTTCGCACATGCATTGTGTCCAATTTTGTCAGAACTTGACTCATTCATTTATGGTTTCCAGTTAATCAATCAAAGCACGGTTTTACCAATTTTGTTTATTAATTTATATATTTACCATATGATTGCAAAAAGAAGACTTTCGATGAAGTTTATGAAAACCGATTATCACAACATCCACTGACAACGCGGTCAGCATCTACAGTTCCACTGATATGTATACGTATGTGATTGTTTATCAAGAACAGTCTTCATGTAAACGAAAAATAGACTGTGAGTCTCAGTTGATGCATGTGCGTAAAGTGTTGTCCGATATTAGCTTGTGCAGTCGGAACAGGCTAGTCAGGGAGAAACTATCCGCCTAGACTGGATTTTCGTTTGGACGCGCATTAAGCCTCTTTATCCCAGAGCTCATCTGAAGTGTATGAATGCTTTTGATTTTGTAGTAAAAAAGGCGATTCAGTTTGCCAGAGGGGGTGAAATGAACAAGTATTTAATTGTTCATCCTTTCAATAGATTTCTTCTATTTTTTATGATAGATTGCTTTGAAATTCGGTGTTAATTACTGTTCATGATGTTTTTTTTAATTGTGAGTTTTGGTTAGCACTTGAGTTAGGTAGAGTACTTTTATACATGTTGTATTAGAACAAATCTGATTTCTGTTCAAATGTTTTGTTTGCTCAGAATGACTTAGTAAATGTGTAAGGGCAAGTGATATTTTTTTATTCTATGTACGCATGTATTTTTACACTAACATTTATCTTGTGTCATGTTATTAATATGTTGTTTAATTACATTTTGTAATAATATGGTATACAATTTTAATATGTATCCATGCATATGCCCTTTTCGTAATGTGTATTCAGAAGAAGTGCTTTCCTCTTTATTGCAAATTTTTCAAAAGGGAAAACATTTTTTCTGTTCAGATCATGACTGTAATTTATGTCTAACAAAGTTGGGAATTGCAGCAATCTACGGATAAATGTTCAAACACTTTGAGCTTGGGTTAAGGCATCCCAAGTTATAAATAAGCCGCTTTCTGAGAAACCAGACTTAATGTATGTGCCTAAAGTGTAATCCCAGATTAGCCTGTGCAGTCTGCACAGGCTTATCAGGAATAACACTTTCCGCCTAGACTCTATTTTTCTTTTCAAAGGGACTTTCTTTAAACAAAAAATATCATAAAAGCGGATAGTGCTGTCCCTGATAAGTATAACTGTTTCCTCGCAAATATCATAACTACAACGAAAATGTGCAGATCTGAAACATTTTGTTTAAATTTTGTCAATTTACCAAAACGTGAACAGGTCCCTTTAAAATGCACGAGCACATAGTTTGGATGCATATGCGTTAAACTGTTATCAATAAAACTATATAATAAGAAGCAAACCAGCACACAATTATTAGTGTACATACGCATGTGTGCTGCTAATAGCGTAACAGTGAATCTATAACATGCAGAGTTTAAGCATTTCGGCGTAGTAGACACTGTACAGTTAAAAGTAATCTAACGAGTTTTTGGAAAGTAATAAAGTTATTTCAATGTTTCAAGAATATATAATTGAATATGAGTATCAATAATGATTCTTACTGTATCGATTAGATACGATGATCATCATAACACCTTACCTACCCACTCGTTTTTGCCATATATACGGTGACAATAAACACCTAAAACAGCCGTCTCTGAAATATTGACATTTGAAGCAACTTTTTGGCGTCATTATTGCACCGTAAATAAATTTGCCCTAGTGTTAATACAATCGTACAGCTTAAAATTAAACGCAAAATTAGCATTGTTACCAATATAATGACAAATTAAAATCAAATCTATGTAGTAGACCTGTGATATCGAATAAATAAATGAATCTTACATTTAAATTTCACATATTCCTAAATTGATTTCAAAATAAACGTTATAACATTTAATGCAATTGTAATAATTTTTGCGTAAGCGTTATGGTCAGCGAGTTGTGCCTCAGAGAAAATATACCTACTGGTAAGAAGTACTCTAAATTTCCTGCTCTATTCGCACGTTATGTTAGTTAAGAAAATGTTTTAAATACTACATTTTAAATCTGTTTATCATAAACAACATGCCTTCAAATACTTATAGTGATCACGCGGAAAGTGTCAGAGATGCAATGAACAGAGTACTTACATATCCAAGGCGCGTTAAAAGTGCTTGCGGCGACGGAAAACGTCAATTGACCAGGAAACACCGTTGGTCGTGATGTGATCATGTAGATTAATAAGCATGTTAAATATGCATGAATACTGAGAAGTGTAAATTGTTTAATTTTAAAAGGACCTGTTCACGTTTTGGTAAATTGACAATTGAAAGAAAATTGTTTCAGATTTGCAAATTTTCGTTGTAGTTATATTTGCGAGAAAACAGTAATACTGAATATTTCCTATGCTCTAAAATATCCATTATATATGCAACTTTTGACGATTTAAAAACCTGAAAATTATCAAGCGTTACAAACTCGAAACGATTGAATAATTTGGAGAGTTCTGATGTTAACGTTATATTTTGGGACATTACGAGGATTGCTTATATAATGTATAAAATACACCACTCACTGTATGTATGAGCACGGATGGCCGAGTGTTTAAGTACTCGACTTTTACTCCAAAAGTCAGTGATTCTGGGTTCGAGCGCAGTTGATGATTATTATTTTTTTTTAAGGGGCTATTAAGTTCCAATGTTTACATTTATCAAATTTAAAGCATTTAATGACAAACTTCAATACATGCCTTCATAGGGATGCAAAAATTAGCTTATAAATTAACCGGTGATCTCATTNTATAGTGTGTGTGTTGTACCCTCTTCGAACTGCTGATATTCTAACATGATAAGCACGTTCTTTAAGACAAAAATAGAGTTGTGTTAAAGGTTATTCTTTTCAGTGAAAAGAACTATCAAATTAAATTATTCATTACTCTTTTTTTTGAGCTGCTTAGATTCGTCGCATATATCAATGTTTAATATTGTTTGGAGTTATTTTGTTTCTATATTCTTATTTTTTTATGTTTTATAGTATTTGTATAATCGCGATTCGACTTTATGTTTATCAAAGCTGTACCCATGTTTTTTAAACATTGTTTGATTCAAATATAGATTTATTACACGATGCCAAAACAGTCATGTTTTATTGACCACTTTTACGGAATTTCTCCATGCAAAAAGCATGCCGGTGATTTACATTTTCTTTTGATAAAAGGAAACATTTCGTAAAGCTTTATTTAATGTATTTGTTTAATTTTGGTCAAAATATTGATGGTTTCTTTTTCCTGCGGCACCTTGTGTGTTTCTTTTAGAAATATCAAACCAGATTTACAAAACTTAAGTTAGTAAAGTATATATTTTATATTATAATGAGCAATTTGAAATAGTTCAATCGTTTAACTACCTCGCCATGTATTATCAAGTGGTGGGTCATTTATACAAACTACTCAAACTTTATCAGATAAAGGCGTAAAGGCTATGGGTCGCTTTTTTCGATCACCAAAGACATGCATGTTCCTGTTAACCCATTTATGCCTAGTGGACTCTCCCANGTATTCACTAGAAATAGCAACTAGAAAGACTATAAAAAGGACACTTAGGGATTATTTTCCGGATTTCAAATTTGGGACAATTGACATTTCTGTCAAACCTCACATGGCTATGTTGGTCTCTGGTAAAAAGGCAGTGCCAAAATCAACATATGTATCCGTGTTGGCAAAACGCAGGAAATATGAACAGAAAGTATGTTGCATTTAGGCCTATTTAGGGTAAAAAAGTTACTAGCTTGAATTTTTCTCTTATTCTTGAATTGTTTTAATATGAATGACAATTTGTATCACACATCTCTGGTCTAGGCAATATTAACTTAAATGTTATGTTATGCATAGATCTCGATTAAGCAAATATTTGAAAAGGCATTTGATGTGACAATGAATGGATATGGCAGTGGATCATAATGCTAACAATTATTATGCGGACTCAGATGATAACTTTTGAAAACAATGAAAATAACAAAATACTGTGTAGAATTCTTCAGGAATAATAGTCTAAACACTACTGATTTGTTTACAACTCAAACCCTTAATTTCAATACATGTATGAGGACTGTTAACGTCATTCATTATAATATCACTGGACAAAAATTTGGCTATGAAAAATTGCCTCTGGCTATAAAATATGGAAAGTTTCATAGTCACATTGGCTATGAAGACGAAAATGTTAGTTTTCTAGACTGTGATTTGGTTCTTCTAATTTGATTATATTAAATAAGTTTTTCCCAAATCAGTGGACTTTTTGGGCGAAAAAATTCCAATCTTTAAATTGCATTTTTTCCCAAAATGGCCAGGAAAACCCCTGAATGTAAAAGGTGATATTTGTTGATTTCGGTAAATGAGAAAATGATTTCATGACTGGTTATAGAATAATATTTTCATGAGTGGAAAGAAAATGTAATAAATATAATATAAAATAATAAAAATAAACATATACTTTTTAGTTGGCCCTCAAAGTACTCATGGCGAGCATTTGTGATATCCTTTTGTGAGTCACTTGAGAAGACACATAAATTGCCACTTATTGATAGCTCTTGTTTATTTGTATTGTGTTTAGTTGATCTGTTAGTTAAAGGTGCCGTCCAACAGATTTTGGCATGTATTGAAGCTTGTCATTAGATGCTTTATATTGATAAATTTAAACATTTGAACTAAAAATCGCCAGTAAAAAAACAAGAATACAATTTAAAAAAAGGGAAAAAAAGGAACCCTCAACAGGGCTCGAACCACTGACCCTGGATTCCTGGAGTAAAAAGCTACCCGCCTAGACCACTCGACCATCCACGCTCATGTTTATAGAGGATGTATTTTTTAGCTACATGTATATAAGCAATCCTCGTAGTTTCCCAAAATATCGTTTCGCATCAATACGACGCTTTATCTGTTGGACGGCCCCTTTAACAGCTGTTGCATCATTCAATTGAGAGCTCAACCATTTGGCATCATTACGTATGGTTACAGGCTTTTTCCTTGCGTATCTACGGGTCCCTTAAATGGAACCATTCCCAAAGGAAAATGGTAACAAAAATTCCCAATTAAAAAAGAATCCCAATTAGATTCTTTTTTTTTTTCTTTCAAATATATTCTAATGATTATTATATTATTATATCTCAAATTTATTTAAAGTTAAGTTTTAACAAAATATACAACTATAATTGATAAGATGTTATTCCTATAATTTGAATTATTATAAAGTTTTATATTAAATAAGTTTTTCCCAAATAAGTGGACTTTTTGTGGGAAAAAATTCCCAATTCCAAAATTTCAATTTTTGTCAAAATGGCCGGGAAAAGACCTGGGTTATAATTAAGCTGCTCTTGCTCAAACTGTCCCTTGGCACATCCCAAATCATTCTTATCAAAATGAGCCTCACTATGGGAAAACAGCGCTTTAAGCATGTGCGTTGAGTGTCATGATCACAGATTAGCCTGTGCAGTTGGCACAGGCTAATAAGGGACAACACTTTTGTCTTTTATGGTATTTTTCGTTTAAATGAAGCAAAAAATCAAGTTTAAGTTGAAAATGTCTGTAATTTTTCTGTGCGGACTGCAGAGGCTAATCTGGGATGACAGTTTACGCACATGCATTAAACCTACATTTCAGGTACCATGGGTTTCACTGCATTAAAAAAAGTTGTCTCCACTAAAATTTGTTGCTTGAAATAACTTGTGAGCCAATGTTTGTCCACAGTATTATTAATTTTTAAGTCTAAAGAAACATTCATGTCAACATGAAGTAGCATAAACACCATTGTGGTGATTAAAATGTAAAATTATTATTGTTACTAATAGCATATATTTATTTTACAACACTTTATTATGCTCACCCAAAATTTTTGGGGGGAGCATATAGTCGCTGCTTCGTCTGTCCGTCCGTGCGTCCGTCCGTCCGTGCACAATTTTTGTCCGGGCTATTTCTCAGCAACAAATGACCGGAAATCAATGAAACTTTATGGGAAGCTTCACTACCAAGAGGAGATGTGCATATTATCAGAGTGTTCTGGTCGGATGATTTTTCACAGAGTTATGGCCCTTTGAAATTTTCCATTAACTGTACNATGTTAGGTAGAACATTCGCATGGTATACTTAAAAATTCTTTTGCAATTAGTTCTAGGTCAAATGCTTCGTTGACTGGACTATAAATAAAAGTCGAACTGGCTGTCTTTGCTGGTGACGTAGCAAACTACAAGCGCGATTCTTAGAACCCGTCAAATATTGCAAATTGTTTCGTGACGTAGGCGACACATCATTGAGTGGTTGAATTGAATTTTACTGGGTTCGAGCGTTGTGATGATCGTAAATTAAAAGCGGGAACCACACGCTGCCTGTTCCGTGTCAAGATTTGATAAACATTGTGAACGTCATAATAATACGTCTTAATAATAAAAAAAATCTATTCTTTGGTTAAAGAAGAACGAGGTCCGATAAAATCTGGTGAGGTCCGACCAATTTTAAAAGTTATTGGACCTCGTGTCCGACAAGATTTTTTCGTCTTCCCCATGGGTTGATATAAACTTATGAAATATGACTCTTACCTTACTCTTACCACAATATGATTATAAACATTCGCAATGTCAGTCACATGTAAGATTTTAAAAATGAAATTTAGATTTATGTTTTGCAGATCGACAGTTTGTATGTCATTTTACTTTTATACTCAAACAGGTGGTCCTTCCGCTTAGAGGGAACAGGCTTACTTTGGGAGGCCAATTAAACGGGGGCGGCTCAACCAGCACCTGTCTCACAGACGGGAAGCAAAATGTTAAATGTGTTCTTTAAATTATCCATAAAATCATAATTGAATTAACCTTATCTTTTTTGCGCGGAATAATCGTTGTCGCTAATTGTTTGCTTGCTGTTTTCAATTAAAGAAAGTCTCCCAGTCCCAGAGGAAACACTGGTCGGAATAGACGGTGATGTTGACACCTTCCAGTCCAGTTCATGATTATAATAAAGTTTTACATATTTATCATTCTTATTACTTGTTTTAGTACATTTATAAAAGTAATTGTTAATTATTTGTAATATTAGAAATAAATGTACGAGTATTTAGGAGCTTAACTAACATATTGGAGTACTCCCCTTTGTTAAAGAGACATACTCATTCATATATGAACATTATAGGAAGATCCGCAAAACAGCCCATGTGAGGCCCACTCAGAAAAGCCTGTTAAGAATATAAAAAATGTAAGTCCCATGAAAATTTAAGATTAACTTATTAATTTGTATGAACAGGAATTTGTAATAATGAATCGAAAATCGAAAATCAAAATGTGTGCAGACATGTACATCTTAACATATATTATTCGATTTTTCTCTATAATTTTATATATGAAACTATTTGGTCCAGCAGAGCCTTGTCTGATGTGCAGTATGCACAATACTTTTTTTTCCCCCAATAACAAACAGACTACACGACTGAGCATTAAACGAACGCAGAAAGCTGCAGAGCAGTACTTCCTGCAGGAAACAAAAAAAAAACACCTTGCTCAAAATGTGCAAACCTCACCAAAAGTATCTACTGTATATGATCGCAAATTCACTAGTAGTACTAGTAGCTTTCAACAAAAGTGCAGCAACTAGTTTAAATATATGATAGTTAGGTCAGCGATAGCCGCCATATTGGCTTTCCCTTCTGACTTTTTTTTTTTTTTTTTTTTTNTTCACAGAACAAATTGAAACTTAAATCTGGATCCTGCGATAACTCATGAAGTAGACAAGCTAGATTTGTGAAACGTGGTATGTGGATAGAGAGCCGAAAGAGCACTACTCACTTTATGTCAGTGTTTGTTTCGGTACAAACAAATTGTGTATATGGTAACAGATGGTATTATAACAGCAATTATTTTACACTAAAATGTTGATCATGAAATGTGCACGTTGGTATTTCAGTTTTTTTCCGTCTGTTTGTCCTTCCGTCCGATGATTCTAGATCCTGCGATAACTCAAACAGTACTTAAGCTAGGTTGATGCAACTAAGTATGTGCAAAGAGGGTAATATGGGAAATATTTAATTTTAGTTTAGTTTATTTGTCAGACAAAACGTGTGGCTTCTATGTTTCCAGAAATATTTGAAAACTTACATATGGATCCCGCCACAACTCATAATGTACCTAGGCTACATTTATTACTCGGTATGTAACGTGAGGGACTCATTTTAAGTGTGTTCATTGTTTCAGGGTTTCGTCGGACCTAAATTATTGTTGCTATGGTGAGAGAAATAATAAAACAATATGATCTTCATCGTTTCACAACAAGTTCCCTGGTGGAGATCCTATTCTAACTCTAACAACATTTACCCATTTTCAAACCATGTTTTTAGGAAGACACTTTTATTACCGATTGTTATATCTGGATTATAAAATTTTGGGGTTGGTAATATGTACTTTATATTTAATGATTCAATGATATTTTGATACAATGTTTTATAAAACAAAGCGGTTTCATTCAGGATATCAACCTGCTTATCTAAAATAAGTCCGTCATCAGTTGTTAGACTAGTGATAGTTTTATGTTGTATAGTTATATTTTTCAAGGTTACAAAATAGTTTTGATGGTTTTCCCCCAAATTGTATCCATTCGGCTCGCGATCTTATTATTGCTCCTTTTAATTTCTCTTCTTGAATTTTCGTAAGTTCTTTTTTTAATTCAGCGATAATTAGCACGTTACTCTCTGTAAACGAATTCTCGTGTTGTTCAAGCTCTACTTTTATTTGGTTATCCCGATTGTTACGGGATTTTGTTTTATACGAACAATACGAAATAGCTTTACCTCTTATTTCCATTAAAACTATATCTACAAAGAGTTGGTCGTTTATAACAAACTGTATTTCTTGGTCAGGTATTGTTTCGATATTATCCGTATTGTACACAGGTAACATGTGTTGTTTTTTAATCTCGATAATTTTATCATTGATTGTGTTTATGAAATTGATATCACTTAGAAGCATATTATTGTGTTTCCATAAACACTTACCGTGTTTAAATCATTAAATTTTAATGTCAAAATTACAATGGAGTGATCAGATTGGTAACTGGGCATTATATTAACGTCGTGAACAAACGGTAAAAAAAAGGACGATACAAGATAAAAATCAAGCCGGGCTTGTTGTATTGGATTTGTTCTCCTCCTTGGTAAATCGCCTAGAATTAGGATTTAATATCCTAAACGGATCAGTAAGAACTCGATCATCAATATTTTTTAAATACAATCTCTGGCATTTATATTATTTATTGATTTATAGTTATGATAATCTATATTCGGGTCTACAACCAAATTAAAGTCGCCGAAAATTAACTATAAGTCATTTCCCATTTTATCAATTATATCAAAAATGGTATTAAAAAACTCGGGACTGTCAGAGTTCGGTCCGTATAAAGATGCCAGTGTGAGCCTTGTTTCACCAATATTCAAATCTAAAATAATGAAGTAGCCGAATTCGTCACCTTGGGCGTTATGTATTTTATTATCAAGTTTTTTCGACAATAGAATTGCTACACCGCGCGAATTAGAAGAGCCATAACTTAAGAAGCATTCCGATCCCCATTCGGAGTAACTAAGTTTAATTTGTTCGTTAATAAAGTGAGTATCCTGAAGGCAGTAAATATCACATTTTGTTTCCTTCAGATATTGAAAAACCTGTTAGCGTTTCTTATCCCCTGGATGCCAATGCAGTTGACTGATAAAATTCTAAGCTCACTCATAGATACAATGAGAAGCATAATAAAAAGTAGCAATTGCATGCATAGTATCAACACAAAAGTACAGAACGGAAAAAAGTACAAATTAATAGGTAACAAAACGAAACATATGAGATGCAAAAAATAAGAGAACATTTTAGAATATCTTTTTGAGAGGAAAACAATGAGACGGGTATAAATAGCATATACAAGTCAGTACATAATTATTTTCATATATCATTATTTCAAGATGATATTCAAAGCAAACAACTGCATATTAGAAACAAAAACTAAAATGTGTCAAGCATGTAATGCTGCAACTAATAAGCATTCGAAAAATGGTTAATACTATGGTTGCAATCATATTAAATCGGTCAGTGTTATTGTATTCTAAGTTTCACTTAACACTTGAAACAACGCTTCATATAAGAGCGTAAATGAAGCAAGGTTTTGAAATGTATAGAACGAAAAGCTAACTATACGTATTAAATGAAAACAAACAGATGATCTAAGGTTCACCAATCACCACTTCTAATATCTTCAAAACATAATTAATATTCACACTTTAAATTTCAATGTAACAATTGGCATTGAAGGTACCTAAGTGCATAAATTATTAAGTAAGTGGTAACACGGATACATTAGTAGTTAAGTAAAATTCACAATGACCAGATGTTTTTTCCATTGTTTAGCATGTACAGATCACAAAAATAGTATCAATGCATAAGGTCATCCTGAATTGTATTGGCATAGGCATATTTAATTAAGTTTATTAGTCTTTATTAAGCAGTTACACTGCATTTTCTGATAAATGCAATAGATTGGGTTTGGAAGTACAATCTTAAAAATACAATGCCTCATAAATTAAGTAGATATGTGTGTTCATTCATTCTGAAAAGTAATTCACAATATTTAACACACAAAAAGGAAGAACATTTTATGTAAAGGAACACAAATAATACTGTGGTAACAATATTTAAATACATGAACACAAACAGGCATTAACATAGACAGAAAGTTAGTATGCAAACTTTTTTGTATCGGAGAAATTTAATTTAAAATCATACTACTAAAAAGGAAAAGGCTTGTTGTTAACGTGCATATGTAAATTCACACGTATACACAAGCTTAAACATAAGTAGAGAGTTTGCAAATATTCACATTCTTAAATGAAAAGATAATAATAATTAAGTATTCAAACTTAGGTCACATTACGTGCATAGTAAAATATATGAACCTTAATTTGAGCTGCCGACAAGAACATCAGATTTATAAATTATGTGCATATTCAAGTTCAAATAACAAACACATAAACACATTCATATACATGAACATAAGTAATCACTATTTGTCTTGCTTTAGGGATAGCAAAGAGGATTAAAAAGCATAATACATGTTACAAACAAACAGGCAATCTATACAAGCATTAATATAATATATACAGGCTGTAGGTTATTTTTTCTGACAACAGTTAAGTTACCATTACCGGATCATTACCCATAGCGGATCACTTTGATGTTCAAGACTGCGTATCGCAATAAATAGTCGACATTTTTAGACGATATTTTGCACACAGCATCTTCAAGGCCTGTTCTTTAAAACGCATTGATTGAGTCGTAGTCGGAGCTACTCTTTGTCAAAGATTTCGTTGTTTTACCGACATGTATATACGACTTTGTTGACTTCCGTCTCGTTTCCAAATCGAGGTTGAACAGTTTTCGCGGCCACATGCTATAACTCTGTTGGAAAGTAAGAAGTTTACGCATTAATTTTTAAGGACATTTAGTAGTCTTTCTGCCTGCAAAAGTCCCTTTCAGTTTTGATTCGTGTTTAAGATTTTGCAACACCTTAAATGAAATGAAGAATTAGGGCAATAGCGGATCAAGCGTGATAATATGCGTATTGATAATATATTATATTAAAATACATGCAAATCTTGTTGATTCTAACAATAAATGATCTCAATTACAATGTTTTATTTATGTTCCATATTCTAACCAGGACCAGGAAGCAGATTGTGTATATTAAAGTTAATACTCAAACTTTTCGATATTACACAAAACTGTAATTATGAATTTATGAGTAATCAATTTAAGTTCATCGAACATGTCTTAAACAAGTTGTGTACGATACATATATATATCGTATATATATATATATATATACGATATATCTTTACACAAATAAAACAAACCTGTTTGTTGAAAGGAGAAACGTTCCGCTAAAAAAGTTTACTCAAACTTAACATTATACTATACATGACGCCTTGTTTACACATTAGACTTGATATTTGAAACAAAGGGAGATAACTATGCCTACAGAACAACTCTAATGAATGTGCGTAGCCTGATGGGTTGCTATGCTTGAAACAAAGAGGCCGTATAATAGTTATCTAAAACTGGTGACCACAAACGTTTTATGACTTGGTTGGTGATACTCGGTTTGTTGCACTTAGCGAGCGGTTTTCAACACACTCGGAGTAAGACTTTTTGGGCCATGTCTTTTCTAACCAGTTTTTGAAATCAGAGAATTTTACTTGGGTTGCATTTTGGTTGCCTTTGAACAAAGCGAAAAAAATTCCTTCGAAGGACCATGACTTATCAACGGCGCTGGGCTGCTTCAAGCGCACGGACGCCAGCACTTCGGCATTTAGTTTCGTGAGGTCCTCGTTCACGAAGATGCCAGACCCTTTGAAGAGCTTTGCTTTGCGAAGAATGTCGATTCTTGTCTGGCGTCTTACGAATCGCACTATTACCGGTCGATTCGTGTTTAGTTTAAATTTGCCTAGCCTGTGGGCTATGTCTATATCGTAAGGCTTAATCAAGATTTCTAGATGCGAATTGACAAGCGTGACGTTTTTGTTTTGTCACAGCCACCGAGGATTGACGGTCCTGGTCCTCTGGAACACTGGCGATTCTGAGGTTATTCCGACGGCTATATTGTTCGGTGTTGTTAGCGAACTCCTCGTGGCTTATTGAATCGTCGGACTTCTTGTGTTTTAAGCTGCATTTTCTTATTTGAGATCGTCGATTTGTTTGTTTTTGGCTGCACTTTCTATTTTCAGAAAATCAATTTCACGTTTGTCTTGAAAGACGTCACTCTCAATAATTTCTATTCGGCGAATGACATTGCCCAGGAGCTTATCTTTCAATTGTTCTACCGTTTCTTTTATAATTTCTTATATAAATGTTGAATCGTCTTTTGTAAGGACGTGGGATAATTTATTTCTTATTTCCTCCAAGCGTTTTTCGATTGTAAATCCACTTATGTCGCTATTTTCGTTTTGCGCATTAGTTATAAAAGATGTCATAGTTTTCTGTTTTTTGGAGTCAGGTTTAGATTGTTTCTATGTGGTTTTGTTTTGTTTAGGATCGTTTTTGTTTCTTGTTCAAAAACTGACGAGTCTAGCAAGCTGGTATTGGTAGAAGTTTCACTTGCGGTAGAAGACAGTGCCCGCTTTCCTGCATTCATTTTCGCTGGCATGAGCGTTTTTTGAGGCGTGAAATTGAAGCTTATAATTAACGGTAAATGTTTCGGCTATACCAATATGATTGCACAGTTGAATTCACAATTATTACTCCTTCAAGCGTGACGATTGATCCGTTTTATAAAGAGCGTGACGGATGAACGGTACTTCGCCCGCTCTAATCACTTCATTTGAACAATATTTTCCCCACCCAACGTATTTGCTTTGAAAAAATTAGAGTCGATCAAAATACTTATTTTGTTTTATATATTTTCATACGTACATTTTTATTGAAGCTTAGTCCTTTATATTCACAAATTGTGCACTTTTTCACAATCAAATCGCACTGATTGTATACGCTATTTTGAAAACTAATTTCTACATTTTGTTTTTTGTTCTGTTTACACCGAAAACGATGCGCCTATTCTCGAGCGTACAATTAATATGTGATTTGATAAAAAAACAAGATGATTTAGAACTGTATGGCTATGAAGAACTGTGTAACAAATATAATTTCGATCCAAGCCACTTGCATTATATAGGTATTGTTAATGAAGTAACTAAGTACTTGAAGAACTATGGTTTGTTCGATGAAACCCCTGCTCTAAACACGATTGTAGATTTAAACAAGGGACAAAATTGTCACA
The DNA here is from genome assembly GCA_007657795.1 of Dreissena rostriformis. Classification (NCBI taxonomy): domain Eukaryota; kingdom Metazoa; phylum Mollusca; class Bivalvia; order Myida; family Dreissenidae; genus Dreissena; species Dreissena rostriformis. The sequence continues at coordinate 76,460 of VMBQ01001068.1, read as the reverse complement.
AAACCAGGTTTTCAATTTGAAAAAAAAAAGTATGATAAAGGGAGACAAATCAAAATGTGCATTGTTACTAATTGCCTCTAGTTACCCCCCTTGTGTCAAATTCAATAAAATTCAATCTATTTTCTCAAAGTGTGACTTTGACCTTGGAGATGTCGACGTAATTCTTTCGCGCGACACACCGTCCAATGATGGTGAACAAATGTGCCAAATGATTTTAAAATCTGACAATGAACGACATAGTTATGGCCCGGACAAGCTTGTTCCGNTTTATAGTTATGATAATCTATATTCGGGTCTAGAACCAAATTAAAGTCGCCGCAAATTAAATACGAGTCATTTCCCATTTTATCAATAATATCAAAAATGGTAATAAAAAACTCGGGACTGTCAGAGTTCGGTCCGTATATAGATGCCAGTGTGAGCCTTGTTTCACCAATATTCAAATCTAAAATAATGTAGTTGCCGAATTCGTCACCTTGGACGTTATGTATTTTATAATCAAGTTTTTTCGACAATAGAATTGCTACACCGCGAGAATTAGAAGAGCCATAACTTAAGAAGCATTCCGATCCCCATTCGGAGTAAATAAGTTTAATTTGTTCGTTAATAAAGTGAGTATCCTGAAGGCAGTAAATATCACATTTTGTTTCCTTCAGATATTGAAAAACCTGTAAGCGTTTTTTTATCCCCTGGATGCCTCTGCAGTTGACTGATAAAATTTTAAGCTCACTCATGGATAAAAAGTACAGAAAGCATAATAAAAAGTAGCAATTGCATGCATTGTATCAACACAAAAGTACAGAACGGAAAAAAGAACAAATTAATAGGTAACAACAAGAAAAATATGAGATGAAAAAATAAGAGAACATTTTAGAATATCTTTTTGACAGGTAAAATGAGACGGGTATAAATAGCATATACAAGTCAGTACATATTTTCATATATCATTATTTCAAGATGATATTCAAAGCAAACAACTCAATATTAGAAACAAAAACTAAAAAGTGTCAAGCATGTAATGCTGCAACTAATTAGCATTCGCAAAAGGGTTAATACTAGGGTTGCAATGATATTAAATCAGTCAGTGTTATTGTATTCAACATCTAAGTTTCAATTAACACTTGAAACAACGCTTCATGTGAGGTTTTAAAATGTATAGAACGAAAAGCTAACTATACGTATTAAATGAAAGACAATCAGATTATCTAAGGTTCACCAATCACCACTTCTAATATCTTCAAAACATATTTAATATTCACACTTAAAATTGTAATGTTACAATTTGAATTGAAGGTACCTAAGTGCATAAATTATTAAGTACATGGTAACACGGAAAGATAAGTAGTGAAGTAAAATTCACAATGACCAGATGTTTTGTTTCCATCGTTTAGCATGTACAGATCACAACAGTAGTATTAAAGCATAATTTCATCCTGAATTGTATTGGCATAGGCATATTCAATTAAGTTTATTAGTCTTTATTAAGCAGTTACACTGCATTTTCTGATACATGCAATAGATTGCGTTTGGAAGTACAATCTTAAGAAAACAATGGCTCATAAATTAAGTAGATATTTGTGTACATTCATACTGAAAAGTAATTCACAATATTTAACACACAAGAAGGAAGAAACATTTTATGTAAGGGAACAAAAATAATACTGTGGTAACAATATTTAAATACATGAACAAAAACAGGCATTAACATAGACAGGAAGTTAGTATGCATTTTTTTTTGTATCGGAGAAATTGAATTTAAATTCATACTACTAAAAAGGGAAAGGCTTGTTATTTATGTGCATATTTAAATTCACACGTTTACACAAACTTAAACATAAGTAGAGAGTTAGCAGATATTCACATTCTTAAATGCAAAAGATAATAATAATTGAGTATTCAAACTTAGGTCACATTACATACATAGTAAAATATATGAACCTTACTTTGAGCTGCCGACAAGAACATCAGATTTATAAATTACGTGCATATTCAAGTTCAAATAACAAACACGCAAACACATTCATATACATGAACATTAGTAAGCACTATTTGTCTAATGCTTTAGGGATAGCAAAGTGGATTAAAAAGCATAATACATGTTACAAACAAACAGGCAATCTATACAAGCATTAATGTCTAATGCTTTAGGAATAGCAAAGTGGATTAAAATGCATAATACATGTTACAAACAAACAGGCAATCTATACAAGCATTAATATAATATATACAGGCTGTAGGTTATTTTTTCTGACAATAATATTCCAACAGTGACCAGGAAGCAGATTGTGTATATTCAAGTTATTACTAAAAACTTTTCGATATTACACAAAACTGTAATTATGAATGTATGAGTAATCAATTTAAGTTCATCTAACATGTCTTAAACAAGTTTTGTATGATACATAATATCTTTACACAAATAAAACAAACCTGTTTGTTGAACGGAGAAACGTTCCGCTAAAAAAAGTTTACTTAAACTTAACATTATACATGACGCCTTGTTTACACATTAGACTTGACATTTGAAACCAAGGGAGATAACTATGCCTACAGAACAAATCCAATGCATGTGCGTAGCCTGATGGGTTGCTATGCTTGAAACAAAGAGGCCGTATAATAGTTATCCAAAACTGGTGACCACAAACGTTTTATGACTTGGTTGGTGATACTCGGTTTGTTGCACTCGCTAGGTTTTCAACACACTCGGAGTAAGACTTTTTGGGCCATGGCTTTTCTAACCAGTTTTTGAAATTAGGGAATTTTACTTGGGTTGCATTTTGGTTGCCTTTGAACAAAGCAAAAATTTTCCCTTCGAAGGACCATGACTTTTCAACGGCGCTGAGCTGCTTCAAGCGCACGGACGCCAGCACTTCGGCATTTAGTTTCGTGAGGTCCTCGTTCACGAAGATGTTAGACCCTTTGAAAAGCTTTGCTTTGCGAAGAATGTCGATTTTTGTCTGGCGTCTCACGAATCGCACTATTACCGGCCGATTTGTGTTTGGTTTAAATTTGCCTAGCCTGTGGGCTATGTCTATATCGTAAGGCTCAATCCAGATTCCTAGATGCGAATTGACAAGCGTGACGATTTTGTTTGTCACAGCCACTGAGGATTGACGGTCCTGGTCCTCTGGAACACCGGCGATTCTGAGGTTATTCCGACGGCTATATTGTTCGGTATTGTTAGCGAAATCCTCGTGGCTGATTGAATCATCGGACTTCTTGTGTTGTAAAGCTGCATTTTCTGATTTGAGATCGTCGATTTGTTTGTTTTTGGCTGCACTTTCTGTTTTCAGAAAATCAATTTCACGCTTGTGTTCAAAGACGTCGCTCTCAAAAATTTCTATTCGGCGAATGACATTGCCCAGGAGCTTATCTTTCAATTGTTCTACCGTTTCTTTTATAATTTCTTTAATAAATGTTGAATCGTCTTTTGTAAGGACGTGGGATAATTTATTGCTTATTTCCTCCAAGCGTTTTTCGATTGTTAATCCACTTATGTCGCTATTTTCATTTTGCGCATTAGTTATAAAAGATGTCATAGTTTTCTGTTTTTTGGAGTCAGGTTTAGATGTTTTCGATGTGGTTTTGTTTTGTTTAGGATCGTTTTTTTCTTTTTCAAACACTGACGAGTCTAGCAAGCTGGTATAGGTAGAAATTTCACTTGCGGTAGAAGACAGTGCCCGCTTTCCTGCATTCATTTTCGCTGGCATGAGCGTTTTTTGATGCGTGAAATTGAAGCGTATAGTTAACGTTAAATGTTGCGGCTATACCAATATGTTTGCACAGTTGCATTCACAATTATTATTCCTTCAAGCGTGACGATTGATCCGTTTTATATAGAGCGTGACGGATGAACGGTACTTCGCCCGCTCTTATCACTACATTTGAAAAATATTTTCCCCACCCAACGTATTTGCTTTGAAAAAGTTAGAGTCGATCAAATTACTTATTTTGTTTTACATATTTTCATACGTACATTTTTATTGAAGCTTAGTCCTTTATATTCACAAATTGTGCACTTTTTCACTTTCAAATCGCACTAATTGTATACGCTATTTTGAAAACTAATTTCTACATTTTGTTTTTGTTCTGTTTACACCGGAAACGGTGCGCCCCTCAACAAGACACCTTCCCTTCTGACCTTATGTAAATTCGTTGTTGAAACTTTTTGTAAACACGGATTATTGTCAAAGGATTTATCAATAAACGTAACAAAGTTTACACAATTCAGATAAAAATCCAATTTTATGACTAAGTAATCGGCATAAAAAGATAGCAAAAACCGGCGATTTTGTTTGTTAAGCTGAACGTTTGACTTTTGACCACCGTGAGATCGTGTTTTTAATATCCAGTTTCTCGCGTTCCTCTCGTCATATTCATTATCTTATGGTATCATTATGAAGGGAAATTATCGGCGGTTCTACCGCATATGAAAAATTTAAAGAAACATTCTGTAATTTTGGCGCCTGCAGACGTTGAAAGATCGGCCATTTTTGGGAAGGTAATTTTACTGATAAATGCTAATAAAAGATCATAGAAGATATATCATATGAATAATTATTCATTAATTTATCAGATGATGTGCGTGGTTCATGTAACAAAGTTCGCTCATTTTTGCTCAGTCCGTCGAAAGATTCCATGTCCTAGCTAGCCGTCATATCTGTTTACCGCGTCAAATATGTTCGTGACCCGGAAATAAGTTTTACAAGAAAAATATGACTATAGTTTAAACCTATTTATTTTAGCTCGATTGCATCGAAAGACGTAGGCCTATACAAACGCCCTCGAGTCCGTTTCCTGGGACTATAACCAGTACTTGGTGTCTTTGAGGAAGATCAAAGGAACGCTCCCAGTGGAAATCGAACCCATGACCTTCCGATCGCTAGGCGGACACCATATCCACTACGCCACGGCGATCTTTTTAAATAAGAATGACTTTAGAAAAGACTTGTGATAAAAAGATATATATATTGTATTTCGAAGTGAATACTTAATTTGAGTCTTGAAATTAATGTGGATGGTATTTAACATTTATTTAATTTGTAATATGGATAGTTTAAACTGGACTCACCAAGTCGCAGCCCTGTGTTTGGGAAGCGCAGAAGGCGTTCTCCCAGGCCAGATTCAAAGAAATTAGCAGAGTTTAAGTGTAGTTAATTAAGAGCTTCTTATTGTAAGCTGTATATGGATTATATATTGCATTGCTTGTAACTCAAATGCTTGTAGTACGAGAATAGTTGCATGGCCTTAGTAAAGATTTCTATATTTACCAATGTACTGTGTATGTAATCTATAGTATACTACCCATATAACTTGCTTGTAACTTCCATATAACAAGGGTGCATGATCAACAGGGTTTACACAGAATGAAAACACACCGTTAAGAACTTTATTTATATCTTAAAATTTGAGAGTTAATCATTGAATACTTCTGAAATCGATGCCAAAATTACACGTTGCGAGCAGCATAACTGTGTATATGAATGGCTGTAAACATCGAAATTTAGGCAAATAACACAGGCTTATTGAATAAAGTTATTCTTATTTTTTGTACATTGCCATAGGCCACATAAAAACTGTCTTCTATGCACTAGTTGAAATTCTTAAGAAAAAATGTTTTAAAATTGTAATGTTTTGTTTTTTGAAAAGCACCTCGTACAGGTGTGTATACATCCATTTGTTAACCCCATAAGGTCACGTGATCCTGCACCCTGATAACCTGTGTGTGACTGAATGATAACACCTGCATGCTGTTAGAAGATTTGTCAAATTGTATAAAATTTTACATATTAAAACGTGTTGCTACAAAACAAAATGGTGAATAAAAATATTTTATGGAATATATTTTAATCAATTGTGAAAATGGACAAGTCTGATAACAATTTTATTTTAACTTTGTTCCCGTGACTAACCCAACTAAACATATTTCCCTAGGGCTCTTATTTTCTGCTTCGTACAGATATATCCTACTAAGATTCCTGCTACCTAACCGCAAGCTTATAGTGCTTGTTGTATTGCTAACACTGAAGCTCACATAAACACTCAGATTGATCTCTTTGATTCCCCGTGCCAGTCTGAAACTTATATATGTATTAACACTCTTGTTAAAAGCCAATCAGAAAGTGACAGTTTCCCATCATCAGCAGAGGCATATGAAAGTAACGATCGAATGTTGAAGCGTATGTTTTCATGCCTGGCCAAAGAGGAGATAATAATTAATTCCCAGAAACACAATCCCAAACACGTAATAATTCATACGATGATTTATTTGCTGAAAATGAACTTTGAAAAGAAGAACTAGCAAGTGTAAAAGCTGAAAATAAACAATTGAGAATTGAAAACTTGAGAAAAAGTGTACATTAAATAACCAGGTTGTCTTTGACTTTATGCAAATAAGTCATTGATTATTAAACTAAAGAAACTTGCAAAAAATGTCTACATTTAGTAACCAGGTTGTGTTTGATTTTTTTGATTTTTTTTAAACCAACTGATAAAAGCTTTTGAATATTCTGTGAACAAACTAATTGAAAAAATTAAAGACTCAGCAAATATAAATCTCGCCAAAAAATAGAAGATGAATTGAATACTCTATTATTAAGTGACTTTGTATATCCGAATGCTTATTTGAGTAAACGTGGTCTTAAGGTTTCAATAGATCAAACTTTAAATTTAGAACAGTCATTAGTGACAGAAAAATAAAAAAAATCAGACATTTACAGAGAAACTAGAGGACGTAGAACATTTGGTAAAGTGCAAAGATTCGGAACTCAACACCACCACTTAAAAGTTACAACATTCTGCAGACAAACTACGTAGTCTTAAACTAAATCTTAAGAGAAATGCGTCACGTGAAACATAAATATTCAAATAAAAAAGTCCAAAAATTGGACTACAGACTGCTGTAGTGACACAGATAAAACAGTTGAGCATTTCGAAGCTGCTCTGAAAGAGGAAGACAGACAGATAAACAAAATGAACAAAAGTTTACAGTTTGTAAATGACATTATAAATGGTAATAGTACTGTAATTAACTTTTTTGATAACACCAGTAAGAGATATTTGCCACAGTTTAAGCAGTGTGTGTATGAACTCTTAGCACTTAATGTAAGTGCATCGAAAATTGGTGATGTTAAAACTCGCTAATAAAGAGCCTGATAGGGTTCCAGCCAAATCGACAGTTTTGAGTATGAACCTACAACGTCTTTTTCTTTCTCATCAACAGTTAGCTGACGTGTTCTCACAAGAAAAAAAACACCTGTTTAATGACTGATGAAATATCAAAGTTTGGGAGTACATTTATGGGGTACGAAGCTTCAGATTCAAGTGGAAATTTGTGGGTTTTGGGTTAACGTGAAATTGAAACAAAAAGTGCAGATCATACATTGGAAGTGTTTAGGGAAATTCTTTGACGATATTTCAAGATCCAATTCTGTATCAAAAGACATAATCACACATATTTTATCGACAATGTCTGACAGGGTAGCAACTGAAGTTAAATTCAATGAATTATTTGAAACATACCGAAAAGAAATTCTTCTCGTAAAATATGGCAACTATGATCAATTTACAGACGAAGGAAAAAACAAACGAGGTGCTCTTATTTTTTTGTGTGGATAACATGCTTTAGTCAACTATGCTGAGGCGGCCCAAAAATCGATTCAAGAAGATGAAAATAAAACGTTTGAAAGAAAAAGTCCTACATTTGATTCAACATACAGCACAAATGAACCAGGTGCATGTGGATTGATTCGAACTGCACCCAAACGTTTTGGCCAAGGTAGTGGGGGAGATGAGAAAAGTTGTTGTCAGGGCCAATTTAAAACTTATATTTCTGATTGTATGCATGAACATCATTTGCAAACTTAGAGCATATAAAGGATCACGTTTCAAAATTCTTTTCAGTAATGCTTGTTCTGTCTATCTTTTTATGTTCACTATTAAGTAAATTTGTTACCTGCCCTTTGTGGTGTCAATTAGAAAATAAACAAGTTTAAGGTGTTTTTTTTGGCACGTTTTTATAGCCGAATAACGGCTGCCAAAATGTATACTTTTTTCCCAAAATTTGCTTAAAAATTACCAATTTCAAAAAAAATAAAAAAAATTGTTATAGTAGGAAGTGTCTTAATGATTCTTTTATCTCAATTTTATTTCAATTACATCTAGCAAAGTATATAATAATGAATTTTTTTTAATTTGAATTATTATAAAGAGTTATATCAAATTATTATTTCCCAAAGCAGTGGACTTTTGGCGCGAAAAAGTTTGCTAATGAATTTATTTTCCCAATTTCTTGAAAATGCCGATAAAATTCCCAATTCCAAAGCCATGGGCTATCTTCCCAAAAAGTGAAAAAAAAACAGAGTTTTAATGTTTGTGTTATTGTAACATATTTTTATTTTTGATGCAATGACATGCAATACTGCTGCAGCTTCTGGAGTTTCACTTATTTATATTGAAATGAACAACAGGTACTTGCAGCCTGTAACCTTCCTTGAAGATGCCTTAACTGATATTGCCAATTTCATGTCGGGCAATATGCTCCTTTTCAATGAATCAGTTCAAAAATATGCCATGTTAGAATGTTTACTTGTATCTCACACATACGATCACTTTGTTAAAGGTTTTATACAAGTAATTCTAGCAACTTTGTGTCAGTTGTGTAAAAAAACTGTATAAAGAGCACATACCTGGTGGAAAAGTAACTCTAATTGATAGTGAATCGACAAAAGGAACTCCCAAAACATCATGTTTCGCTAAAAGTGTCTTTGGTCAACTGGACTAATTAATGAGGACAAAAAATCATGCAGTCTCACTTTAACGCTATACATTTAAAGTGAGACTGCACGATTTTAATATGTGTTAAATTGTAATATATTGATAAAAATATGTAACAAAAACATTGAAGACGAATTGTATAAAATGCAGCAAAGACAAATTAGCGCCCCAAGCCAATTGTGACGAAAATATTTCCTACAATAACCGAAGCATTCGTCATTTTATTAGGATCGGAGATAATGTTCGTGCGTCGTTTAATAGATTTCGTTGAAGGAAATGCAAATGATTCGTAAAACAAAATTGTGTCTTTGTGTCGTATGAACGAATCTGCACTAAAACTCAATTTAGATTCACATCTTACAAAATGATAAATGCTGGCGAATTCGACTGTACAGAGATCTCGATTTCAGAATTAAAGTAATACTAAAAAATCAACGGACATTTCTTAAAGCGGGACTGTACGATTTTGTCAAATAAAAATGAATTTTTATAAAATGTGTAAAAAAATCAGTATACATATATTTCAATATAAAATAAAATAAAAGTTAAGAAGAACATGTGTCGAAAAATGCGAAATAAGCCAGATATTTAAATCTAAAATTGAAATTGGCTTCCAGCCGAATTCGCCAGCATATATATAATACATGTACAATGTGAATCTAAATTTAGTTTTAGTGCAGATTCGTTCATACGACACAAAGACACAATTTTGTTTCCTTACAAATACGAATAAAAGTGTCGGCATCGGCTTTAACCAGCGCTAACTTGTCTTTGCTGCATTTAATGAAATTCGTCTTCAATGTATAATTTTTATTGTCTATTTTGTGTCATCGTTACATAATTTTATCAACATATTAAAATTTAACACATATAAAAATCGTACAGTCCCGCTTTAATTTTTCGTGTCACAATTAATTCCATGTTAATGCCCCGCGACTATATCTATTCATACGACACAAGAACACTTAAATGGTACCATGTTAGTGTTTATGTGTCGTATGGATAGATATCAGTGCGGGACATTGAAATGGAATTAATTGTTATCGTCTTTATTTTTAAACACCAACGCTTATTTTGTGTCATATCAGATCTTGACGAATGTTAAATATAAATGGTGATCTGTGAAATTAAAAAGCGATATAATTTGCGAAAAGCAAACACTGTTTAATTGTCGCGGTCGACTTATCGTTTTTGGGTGATATCACGTGCAATTGAAAATAAAACTGAAGATGATGTTAAAAGGTAAGTACATTTAATTATAACCTTGTACATTTATGATTTAACAAACATGTTCAATTTGCAATAGTCCCTGTTAATACTGTATATACTGCATACAATTTGCTCCGTTTGAATATATTTATGAACAATGTCCGTAACGTCATTTATTTGTAAATTTTGAGAAAACGGCTCAGATAAAATGGAAATTGGTAAACACATGTTTCCTTTATTCTCTAAATCCGGTAAATGGTTTGGAACAGTACACATCAGGAAGGAAAATGATGATATATAACCAGAATCGTTAAAGTGTATACATTCAAACATGTCATTTTTACTGAAAACAATGGCGATGTCCGGCCGATTTATCAAACTATTTTTATATTCCATGTCAGCGTGTTATGTGTACATATTACATGTACATGTTTCGAAAAGTAAAAAGAATATATACAGTCTGCAAGTTAATTTTGTTGGGAAAACAATAATGAAGATAATATAATTAGAAGTGTATATTATGTTAGATTTCTAAGCAATTATAAATGTCACCTAACCTTGAAAAGTATGCGTTTTTTCATATAGGGCATTATTTCTAGCGTAATGCCCGCAGGCCATATTCAAATTTATGTTTTTAATACGTTTCTGCAAGCTTAATATCAAAAAGTAAATTATGTAACAAATGACATGTTAAAGTTTCGCCGCATTACGAGTTAAAATTCTAAACGTATTCAGCCTTTATATTTGTCGCCTATACAAATTATTAACGCGTGTTTTCATAGACGTCATTTTACGAAATTACACATGTTACGCGATCTTGTTGTTTGAATCAAACGGCACGCCGCTATTCTTTATTCTAGATTATTCAACAGTTGTTGTATTTCATTTTGTGTATGAGCATTCGTATTACATGGAGATTTACCTTGGAACAAACAACTTCTTGAAACGGAAAATAACAAAAAGTTGACAGCGCTGGTGTAGAAAAAACTAACGAATTGAGCAGGCTGGGCCGAATATGTGTCGTGTTCTGAAAAAAGTGGGCATAATGCTTGTGCGTAAAGTGTCATCCCAGATTAGCCTGTGCAGTCCGCACAGGCTAATCAGGGACGACACTTTCCGCCTAAACTGGATTTTCGCAAAAAATAGACATCATTTAAACAAAAAATTCCATATAAGCGGAACTTGTCGTCCCTGATTAGCCTGTGCAGTTCGCACAGGCAAATCTGGGATGACAATTTACGCACAAGCATTATGCCCAGTTTCTCAGAACACGACACATATACTCTTTGCAGTACGAGTATATTTTAACAGCCACGTAAAAACTATTTATGAGAAATGCCATTTTGTTTTTCAGATAAAAGCCGCATGATGAGTAATTCAGAAAAAAACAAAGTGGTATGCAGAAATTAAAACACGAAAACGGGCAAAACAACAATATGAAAGCAAAGTCCGTCAAAAATATTCAAATACAAGTCAACCATCCTGGGAAAAGGCAACATCTGCATCACAAAAACGACAAGAAAGGTGAGAACGGGTGAAGGCGAACAAACAACATGAATGTGAACGGAAGCGATTGTGGCGTCACCGACTGATCCGATACGCCTTTTCATTTGTAAATGTATAAAATGTTAAGAACGGCTTTATTCATTTAATCATTACAACTAATCTGACCAAACTCGTCTTAATGATCAGTTTTATTCAAATAAATCTTCGAAAAAAAAAATCAAATTTCAATTTAATTAACCGTGTTGTGTTATTATTTGCATTCATTTCTATAGGTAATTTCAATACTCGAGGTGTGACTGTGCTTGATATTTTAAATATACGCATTCGTTTTATGGGATTTCTGCCCGTCAAACGAGTGAGCGTATTCAAAACAGTCACGCTTGGAAACTTGAAGTTTATCTTAACATGTATAATCAGACGCTCCACGCAGAACGTCATTTTAACGTTACGTCATTTTACGCTAACCAATAACGTGCGACTGGTCTTGACCATTCGTAACTTTTACGTTGGAACTTAAAGTGATATTAGACACATATTTAGCTGAAAAGAATTAAAATGTCAAAAGAATTAGTTAAAGCGGGACTGTACGATTTTGTCAAATATTTATTATTTTTCATAAAATGTGTTAAAAATTAGTATATATATATATCAATATAAATTAAAATAAAAGTTAAGAAGAACATGTGTCGAAAAATGCGAAATAAGCCAGATATTTAAATCTGAAATTGAAAATGGCTTCCAGCCAAATTCGCCAGCATATATATAATGCATGTACAATGTGAATCTAAATTTAGTTTTAGTGCAGATTCGTTTATACGACACAAAGACACAATTTTATTTCCTAACAAATACGAGTAAAAGTGTCGGCATCGGCTTTAACCAGCGCTAACTTGTCTTTGCTG